>OU426980.1:81895275-82495275 GCA_911387785.2 Aelia acuminata
AATAGCATATCTGTTTTTGTATATATCATCGGTGTTAAAAAAAACTTGGTTACTGTTAAAACATCGATGTTAAAATATAGTTGATTTTGTCCAAAACATCAATGTTAAAACATATTTGTTCTATTCAAAAAACAACAAAATTTAAAAGAAAACATCGATGTTTTCTGTAAAAACAAATATGTTAATTTTTTATCAGCATACAAGTATATATATATAGTTTTTCGCCCAAAACATCGAAGTTAAAACATATTTGTTTTTTACGAAAACATCGAAGTTAAACATATTTGTTTTTGCCGAAAACATCAATGTTAAATCATATTCGTTTTCGTCAAAAACATGTATGTTTTAACTTCGATGTTTTGGACGAAAAACTATATATACATATGCTGATAAAAAATAAACATATTTCTTAAAACATCTTTTTATTGTTTTAACATCGAGGTTAAAACATACTAGTTTTTGCAGAAAGCACCAATGTTTAAAACAACATCGATGTTATAAAAAAAGTGGTTTTTAACATCGATTTTTTTACAAAAACAAAAATGTTTCAACATCGATGTTTTTGATAAAAAACATCAATATATATGCTCTTAATCTCTTAGATGTTAAATCATATTTGTTTTTGTCAAAAACATCGAAGTTAAAACATATCTGTTTATGCCGAAAACATCAATGTTAAAAAATATTAGTTTTCGTCAAAAGGATCTTAGTTAGAGCTAAAACATCGATGTTAAAAAACAACTTTTTATCGTTTAAACATCGAGGTTAAAACATATTAGTTTTTGCAGAAAGCACCAATGTTTAAAACAACATCGATGTTATAAAAAATGTGGTTTTTAACATCGATGTTTTTGACAAAAACAAAAATGTTTCAACATCGATGTTTTTGACAAAAAAACATCAATATATATGCTCTTAATCTCTTTGATGTTAAATTATATTTGTTTTCGTCAAAAAATCGAAGTTAAAACATATTTGTTTATGCCGAAAACATCAATGTTAAATCATATTCGTTTTCGTCAAAAACATCTTAGTATAGCTAAAACATCGATGTTAAAAACAACTTTTTATTGTTTAAATATCGAGGTTAAAACATTAGTTTTTGCAGAAAGCATCAATGTTTAAAACAACATCGATGTTATAAAAAAAGTGGATTTTAACATCGATGTTTTTGACAAAAACAAAAATGTTCTAACATCGATGTTTTTGACAAAAAACATCAATATATATGCTCTTAATCTCTTAGATGTTAAATCATATTTGTTTTTGTCAAAAACATCGAAGTTAAAACATATTTGTTTATGCCGAAAACATCAATGTTAAAAAATATTAGTTTTCGTCAAAAACATCTTAGTTATAGCTAAAACATCGATGTTAAAAACAACTTTTTATCGTTTAAACATCGAGGTTAAAACATATTAGTTTTTGCAGAAAGCACCAATGTTTAAAACAACATCGATGTTATAAAAAATGTGGTTTTTAACATCGATGTTTTTGACAAAAACAAAAATGTTTCAACATCGATGTTTTTGACAACAAACATCAATATATATGCTCTTAATCTCTTTGATGTTAAATTATATTTGTTTTCGTCAAAAAATCGAAGTTAAAACATATTTGTTTATGCCGAAAACATCAATGTTAAATCATATTCGTTTTCGTCAAAAACATCTTAGTATAGCTAAAACATCGATGTTAAAAACAACTTTTTATCGTTTAAACATCGAGGTTAAAACATATTAGTTTTTGCAGAAAGCACCAATGTTTAAAACAACATCGATGTTATAAAAAATGTGGTTTTTAACATCGATGTTTTTGACAAAAACAAAAATGTTTCAACATCGATGTTTTTGACAACAAACATCAATATATATGCTCTTAATCTCTTTGATGTTAAATTATATTTGTTTTCGTCAAAAAATCGAAGTTAAAACATATTTGTTTATGCCGAAAACATCAATGTTAAATCATATTCGTTTTCGTCAAAAACATCTTAGTATAGCTAAAACATCGATGTTAAAAACAACTTTATATTGTTTAAATATCGAGGTTAAAACATTAGTTTTTGCAGTAAGCATCAATGTTTAAAACAACATCGATGTTATAAAAAAAGTGGATTTTAACATCGATGTTTTTGACAAAAACAAAAATGTTCTAACATCCATGTTTTGGACAAAAAACATCAATATATATGCTCTTAATCTCAATGTTTTAAACATCGATGTTAAGAGCATATATGTTGATTTTTTTGCCCAAAAATCGATTCTAAAACATACTGGTTTTTTTCCTAAAACAAATATGATTTAACATCAATAAGATTAAGAACATATATATTGATGTTTTTGATGTGGACAAAAAAAGATATATACATATGCTGATAAAAAATCAACATATTTCTTAAAACATCTTTTTATTGTTATAACATCAAGGTTAAAACATACTAGTTTTTGCAGAAAGCACCAATGTTTAAAACAACATCGATGTTATAAAAAAGTGGTTTTTAACATCGATTTTTTTGACAAAAACAAAAATATTCTAACATCCATGTTTTGGACAAAAAACATCAATATATATGCTCTTAATCTCTTAGATGTTAAATCATATTTGTTTTTGTCAAAAACATCGAAGTTAAAACATATTTGTTTATGCCGAAAACATCAATGTTAAATCATATTCGTTTTCGTCAAAAACATCTTAGTTATAGCTAAAACATCGATGTTAAAAACAACTTTTTATTGTTTAAACATCGAGGTTAAAACATATTAGTTTTTGCAGAAAGCACCAATGTTTAAAACAACATCGATGTTATAAAAAATGTGGTTTTTAACATCGATGTTTTTGACAAAAACAAAAATGTTTCAACATCGATGTTTTTGACAAAAAACATCAATATATATGCTCTTAATCTCTTTGATGTTAAATTGTATTTGTTTTTGTCAAAAAATGGAAGTTAAAACATATTTGTTTTGGTGCCAAAACATCGGTGTTAATAGCATATCTGTTTTTGTATATATCATCGGTGTTAAAAAAAACTTGGTTACTGTTAAAACATCGATGTTAAAATATAGTTGATTTTGTCCAAAACATCAATGTTAAAACATATTTGTTCTAGTCAAAAAACAACAAAATTTAAAAGAAAACATCGATGTTTTCTGTAAAAACAAATATGTTAATTTTTTATCAGCATACAAGTATATATATATAGTTTTTCGCCCAAAACATCGAAGTTAAAACATATTTGTTTTTTACGAAAACATCGAAGTTAAACATATTTGTTTTTTGCCGAAAACATCAATGTTAAATCATATTTGTTTTCGTCAAAAACATGTATGTTTTAACTTCGATGTTTTGGACGAAAAACTATATATACATATGCTGATAAAAAATAAACATATTTCTTAAAACATCTTTTTATTGTTTTAACATCGAGGTTAAAACATACTAGTTTTTGCAGAAAGCACCAATGTTTAAAACAACATCGATGTTATAAAAAAAGTGGTTTTTAACATCGATTTTTTTTACAAAAACAAAAATGTTTCAACATCGATGTTTTTGATAAAAAACATCAATATATATGCTCTTAATCTCTTAGATGTTAAATCATATTTGTTTTTGTCAAAAACATCGAAGTTAAAACATATCTGTTTATGCCGAAAACATCAATGTTAAAAAATATTAGTTTTCGTCAAAAGGATCTTAGTTAGAGCTAAAACATCGATGTTAAAAACAACTTTTTATCGTTTAAACATCGAGGTTAAAACATATTAGTTTTTGCAGAAAGCACCAATGTTTAAAACAACATCGATGTTATAAAAAATGTGGTTTTTAACATCGATGTTTTTGACAAAAACAAAAATGTTTCAACATCGATGTTTTTGACAAAAAACATCAATATATATGCTCTTAATCTCTTTGATGTTAAATTATATTTGTTTTCGTCAAAAAATCGAAGTTAAAACATATTTGTTTATGCCGAAAACATCAATGTTAAATCATATTCGTTTTCGTCAAAAACATCTTAGTATAGCTAAAACATCGATGTTAAAAACAACTTTTTATTGTTTAAATATCGAGGTTAAAACATTAGTTTTTGCAGAAAGCATCAATGTTTAAAACAACATCGATGTTATAAAAAAAGTGGATTTTAACATCGATGTTTTTGACAAAAACAAAAATGTTCTAACATCGATGTTTTTGACAAAAAACATCAATATATATGCTCTTAATCTCTTAGATGTTAAATCATATTTGTTTTTGTCAAAAACATCGAAGTTAAAACATATTTGTTTATGCCGAAAACATCAATGTTAAAAAATATTAGTTTTCGTCAAAAACATCTTAGTTATAGCTAAAACATCGATGTTAAAAACAACTTTTTATCGTTTAAACATCGAGGTTAAAACATATTAGTTTTTGCAGAAAGCACCAATGTTTAAAAACAACATCGATGTTATAAAAAATGTGGTTTTTAACATCGATGTTTTTGACAAAAACAAAAAATGTTTCAACATCGATGTTTTTGACAACAAACATCAATATATATGCTCTTAATCTCTTTGATGTTAAATTATATTTGTTTTCGTCAAAAAATCGAAGTTAAAACATATTTGTTTATGCCGAAAACATCAATGTTAAATCATATTCATTTTCGTCAAAAACATCTTAGTATAGCTAAAACATCGATGTTAAAAACAACTTTTTATCGTTTAAACATCGAGGTTAAAACATATTAGTTTTTGCAGAAAGCACCAATGTTTAAAACAACATCGATGTTATAAAAAATGTGGTTTTTAACATCGATGTTTTTGACAAAAACAAAAATGTTTCAACATCGATGTTTTTGACAACAAACATCAATATATATGCTCTTAATCTCTTTGATGTTAAATTATATTTGTTTTCGTCAAAAAATCGAAGTTAAAACATATTTGTTTATGCCGAAAACATCAATGTTAAATCATATTCGTTTTCGTCAAAAACATCTTAGTATAGCTAAAACATCGATGTTAAAAACAACTTTATATTGTTTAAATATCGAGGTTAAAACATTAGTTTTTGCAGTAAGCATCAATGTTTAAAACAACATCGATGTTATAAAAAAAGTGGATTTTAACATCGATGTTTTTGACAAAAACAAAAATGTTCTAACATCCATGTTTTGGACAAAAAACATCAATATATATGCTCTTAATCTCAATGTTTTAAACATCGATGTTAAGAGCATATATGTTGATTTTTTTGCCCAAAAATCGATTCTAAAACATACTGGTTTTTTTCCTAAAACAAATATGATTTAACATCAATAAGATTAAGAACATATATATTGATGTTTTTGATGTGGACAAAAAAAGATATATACATATGCTGATAAAAAATCAACATATTTCTTAAAACATCTTTTTATTGTTATAACATCAAGGTTAAAACATACTAGTTTTTGCAGAAAGCACCAATGTTTAAAACAATATCGATGTTATAAAAAAAGTTGTTTTTAACATCGATTTTTTTGACAAAAACAAAAATGTTTCAACATCGAAGTTTTTGACAAAAAACATCAATATATATGCACTTAATCTCTTAGATGTTAAATCATATTTTTTTTGTCAAAAACATCGAAGTTAAAACATATTTGTTTAAGCCGAAAACATCAATGATAAAAAATATTAGTTTTCGTCAAAAACATCTTAGTTATAGCTAAAACATCGATGTTAAAAACAACTTTGTATTGTTTAAACATCGAGGTTAAAACATATTAGTTTTTGCAGAAAGCACCAATGTTTAACCCATTTGTTCCCAGTGTTGCGATAACGCAACAGCTTCCTCTTGTAGTAAAGTAAACGTACCCTCTCATTCCCAGTGTTGCGTTTTCGCAACAGGGCTTATCTGGACACAGCAGCTAAAGCTGAAGAAATTTATATTTTTTAAATTCAATTTGCAAGATAACTAAATGATTTTGAAGACTTCAGTCCATTCTAGAAAAAAAAAAGTTCTGGGAGATAATGGGTTAAAACAACATCGATGTTATAAAAAATGTGGTTTTTAACATCGATGTTTTTGACAAAAACAAAAATGTTTCAACATCGATGTCTTTGACAAAAAACATCAATATATATGCTTTTAATCTCTTTGATGTTAAATTATATTTGTTTTTGTCAAAAAATCGAAGTTAAAACATATTTGTTAATGCCGAAAACATCAATGTTAAATCATATTCGTTTTGTCAAAAACATCTTAGTATAGCTAAAACATCGATGTTAAAAACAACTTTTTATTGTTTAAATATCGAGGTTAAAACATATTAGTTTTTGCAGAAAGCATAAATGTTTAAAACAACATCGATGTTATAAAAAAAGTGGATTTTAACATCGATGTTTTTGACAAAAACAAAAATGTTCCAACATCCATGTTTTGGACAAAAAACATCAATATATATGCTCTTAATCTCACTGATGTTAAAGCATATTTGTTTTTGTCAAAAAATGGAAGTTAAAACATATCTGTTTTTGTATATATCATCGGTGTTAAAAAAAACTTGGTTACTGTTAAAACATCGATGTTAAAATATAGTTGATTTTGTCCAAAACATCGATGTTAAAACATATTTGTTCTTGTCAAAAAACAACAAAATTTAAAAGAAAACATTGATGTTTTCTGTAAAAACAAATATGTTGATTTTTTATCAGCATACGAGTATATATATATAGTTTTTCGCCCAAAACATCAATGTTAAATTATATTCGTTTTCGTCAAAAACATATATGTTTTAACTTCGATGTTTTGGACGAAAAACTATATATACATATGCTGATAAAAATTTAACATATTTCTTAAAACATCTTTTTATTGTTATAACATCAAGGTTAAAACATACTAGTTTTTGCAGAAAGCACCAATGTTTAAAACAATTTCAATGTTATAAAAAAAGTTGTTTTTAACATCGATATTTTTGACAAAAACAAAAATGTTTCAACATCGAAGTTTTTGACAAAAAACATCAATATATATGCTCTTAATCTCTTAGATGTTAAATCTTATTTTTTTTGTCAAAAACATCGAAGTTAAAACATATTTGTTTAAGCCGAAAACATCAATGTTAAAAAATATTAGCTTTCGTCAAAAACATCTTAGTTATAGCTAAAACATCGATGTTAAAAACAACTTTTTATTGTTTTAACATTGAGGTTAAAACATACTAGTTTTTGCAGAAAGCACCAATGTTTAAAACAACATCGATGTTATAAAAAAAGTGGTTTTTAACATCGATTTTTTTACAAAAACAAAAATGTTTCAACATCGATGTTTTTGACAAAAAACATCAATATATATGCTCTTAATCTCTTAGATGTTAAATCATATTTGTTTTTGTCAAAAACATCGAAGTTAAAACATATGTGTTTATGCCGAAAACATCAATGCTAAATCATATTAGTTTTCGTCAAAAACATCTTAGTTATAGCTTAAACATCGATGTTAAAAACAACTTTTTATTGTTTAAACATCAAGGTTAAAACATATTAGTTTTTGCAGAAAGCACCAATGTTTAAAACAACATCGATGTTATAAAAAAGGTGGTTTTTAACATCGAATTTTTGACAAAAACAAAAATGATTTAACATCGATGTTTTTGACAAAAACAAAAATGTTTCTACATCGATGTTTTTGACAAAAAACATCAATATATATGCTCTTAATCTCTTTGATGTTAAATCATATTTGTTTTTGTCAAAAAATCGAAGTTAAAACATATTAGACCTTTATCCCGAAAACATCAATGTTAAATCATATTCGTTTTCGTCAAAAACATCTTAGTATAGCTAAAACATCGATGTTAAAAACAACTTTTTATTGTTTAAATATCGAGGTTAAAACATTAGTTTTTGCAGTAAGCATCAATGTTTAAATCAACATCGATGTTATAAAAAAAGTGGATTTTAACATCGATGTTTTTGACAAAAACAAAAATGTTCTAACATCCATGTTTTGGACAAAAAACATCAATATATATGCTCTTAATCTCATTGATGTTAAAGTTGTTTAATGAGTTTAACATCGATGTTGTTTTAAACATTGGTGCTTTCTTTTAGTTTTAGCTATAACTAAGATGTTTTTGACGAAAACGAATATTATTTAACATTGATGTTTTCGGCATAAACAAATATGTTTTAACTTCAATTTTTTGACAAAAACAAATATAATTTAACATCAAAGAGATTCACTCACTCACTGTTGGGCGCTACAGTCCTTGTAGGACCTGGGCCTCTGCCACCATTCTTCCCCATTCCTCGCTGTCTCCAGCGAGGCTTCTCCAATTTCTAATCCCCAGTTTCTTCAAGTCTACCTCTAGGTCGTCTACCACCTACGCCTGGGTCTGCCCCTTTTCCTTTTCCCTCCTGGTGCACCATTTAGCATCATTTTTGGCAGTCTGCAGGGCGCAAAAAAATCGATGTTAAAAAGAACTTTTTAATGTTAAAACATTAATGTTTTTAACATCGATGTTAAGAGCATATATGTTCATTTTTTTGCCCAAAAATCGATGCTAAAACATACTTGTTTTTTTCCTAAAACAAATATGATTTAACATCAAAGAGATTAAGAGCATATATATTCATGGTTTTTTGTCAAAAACATCGATGTTGAAACATTTTTGTTTTTGTCAAAAACATCGATGTTAAAAACTACTTTTTTTATAACATCGATGTTGTTTTAAACATTGGTGCTTTCTGCAAAAACTAATATATTTTAACTTTGATGTTTAAACAATATAAAGTTGTTCTTAACATTGATGTTTTAGCTATAACTAAGATGTTTTTGATGAAAACGAATATGATTTTACATTGGTGCTTTCAGCAAAAACTAGTATGTTTTAACCTCGTTGTTAAAATAATAAAAAGTTGTTTTAAGAAATATGTTGATTTTTTATCAGCATATGTATATATATTTTTTCGTCCACATCAAAAATATCAATATATATGCTCTTAATCTCATTGATGTTAAATCATATTTGTTTTAGAAAAAAAACAAGTATGTTTTAGCATCGATTTTTGGGCAAAAAAATGAACATATATGCTCTTAACATCGATGTTAAAAACATTAATGTTTTAACATTAAAAAGTTCTTTTTAACATCGATTTTTTTGCCAAAAACAAATATGATTTAACAACAATGGGATTAAGAGCATATATATTGATGTTTTTTGTAAAAAACATCGATGTTGAAACATTTTTGTTTTTGTCAAAAACATCAATGTTAAAAACCACTTTTTTTATAACATCGATGTTGTTTTAAACATTGGTCCTTTGTGTAAAAACTTATATGTTTTAACCTCGATGTTTAAACAATAAAAAGTTGTTTTTAACATCGATGTTTTAGCTATACTAAGATGTTATTGACGAAAACGAATATGATTTAACATCAAAGAGATTAAGATCATATATATTGATGTTTTTTTGTCAAAAACATCGATGTTGAAACATTTTTGTTTTTGTCAAAAACATCAATGTTAAAAACCACTTTTTTTATAACATCGATGTTGTTTTAAACATTGGTCCTTTCTGCAAAAACTAATATGTTTTAACCTCGATGTTTAAACAATAAAAAGTTGTTTTTAACATCGATGTTTTAGCTATAACTAAGATGTTTTTGACGAAAACAAAAATGTTTAAACATCGATGTTTTTGACAAAAAACATCAATATATATGCTCTTAATCTCTTTGATGTTAAATTATATTTGTTTTTGTCAAAAAATCGAAGTTAAAACATATTTGTTAATGCCGAAAACATCGATGTTAAAAACATTAATGTTTTAACATTAAAAAGTTCTTTTTAACATCGATTTTTTTGCCAAAAACAAATATGATTTAACAACAATGGGATTAAGAGCATATATATTGATGTTTTTTGTAAAAAACATCGATGTTGAAACATTTTTGTTTTTGTCAAAAACATCAATGTTAAAAACCACTTTTTTTATAACATCGATGTTGTTTTAAACATTGGTCCTTTGTGTAAAAACTTATATGTTTTAACCTCGATGTTTAAACAATAAAAAGTTGTTTTTAACATCGATGTTTTAGCTATACTAAGATGTTATTGACGAAAACGAATATGATTTAACATCAAAGAGATTAAGATCATATATATTGATGTTTTTATGTCAAAAACATCGATGTTGAAACATTTTTGTTTTTGTCAAAAACATCAATGTTAAAAACCACTTTTTTTATAACATCGATGTTGTTTTAAACATTGGTCCTTTCTGCAAAAACTAATATGTTTTAACCTCGATGTTTAAACAATAAAAAGTTGTTTTTAACATCGATGTTTTAGCTATAACTAAGATGTTTTTGACGAAAACAAAAATGTTTCAACATCGATGTTTTTGACAAAAAACATCAATATATATGCTCTTAATCTCTTTGATGTTAAATTATATTTGTTTTTGTCAAAAAATCGAAGTTAAAACATATTTGTTAATGCCGAAAACATCAATGTTAAATCATATTCGTTTTGTCAAAAACATCTTAGTATAGCTAAAACATCGATGTTAAAAACAACTTTTTATTGTTTAAATATCGAGGTTAAAAAATATTAGTTTTTGCAGAAAGCATAAATGTTTAAAACAACATCGATGTTATAAAAAAAGTGGATTTTAACATCGATGTTTTTGACAAAAACAAAAATGTTCCAACATCCATGTTTTGGACAAAAAACATCAATATATATGCTCTTAATCTCATTGATGTTAAATCATATTTGTTTTTGGCAAAAAAATCGATGTTAAAAAGAACTTTTTAATGTTAAAACATCAATGTTTTTAACATCAATGTTAAGAGCATATATGTTGATTTTTTGCCCAAAAATCGACGCTAAAACATACTTGTTTTTTTCCTAAAACAAATATGATTTAACATCAATGAGATTAAGAGCATATATATTGATGTTTTTGATGTGGACGAAAAAATATATATACATATGCTGATAAAAAATCAACATATTTCTTAAAACAACTTTTTATTGTTTTAACAGCGAGGTTAAAACATACTAGTTTTTGCAGAAAGCACCAATGTTAAATCATATTCGTTTTCGTCAAAAACATCTTAGTTATAGCTAAAACATCGATGTTAAAAACAACTTTTTATTGTTTAAACATCGAGGTTAAAACATATTAGTTTTTGCAGAAAGGACCAATGTTTAAAACAACATCGATGTTATAAAAAAAGTGGTTTTTAACATTGGTGTTTTTGACAAAAACAAAAATGTTTCAACATCGATGTTTTTGACAAAAAAACATCAATATATATGCTCTTAATCTCTTTGATGTTAAAGCATATTTGTTTTTGGCAAAAAAATCGTTGATAAAAAGAACTTTTTAATGTTAAAACATCAATGTTTTAAACATCGATGTTAAGAGCATATATGTTGATTTTTTTGCCCAAAAATCGATTCTAAAACATACTTGTTATTTTCCTAAAACAAATATGATTTAACATCAATAAGATTAAGAACATATATATTGATGTTTTTGATGTGGACAAAAAAATATATATACATATGCTGATAAAAAATCAACATATTTGTTAAAACATCTTTTTATTGTTTTAACATCGAGGTTAAAACATACTAGTTTTTGCAGAAAGCACCAATGTTTAAAACAACATCGATGTTATACAAAAAGTTTTTTAACATCGATTTTTTTGACAAAAACAAAAATGTTTCAACATCGATGTTTTTGACAAAAAACATCAATATATATGCTCTTAATCTCTTAGATGTTAAATCATATTTTTTTTGTCAAAAACATCGAAGTTAAAACATATTTGTTTATGCCGAAAACATCAATGTTAAAAAATATTAGTTTTCGTCAATAACATCTTAGTTATAGCTAAAACATCGATGTTAAAAACAACTTTTTATTGTTTAAACATCGAGGTTAAAACATATTAGTTTTTGCAGAAAGCACCAATGTTTAAAACAACATCGATGTTATAAAAAAAGTGGTTTTTAACATCGATTGATGTTTTTGATGTGGACAAAAAAATATATATACATATGCTGATAAAAAATCAACATATTTCTTAAAACATCTTTTTATTGTTTTAACATCGAGGTTAAAACATACTAGTTTTTGCAGAAAGCACCAATGTTTAAAACAATATCGATGTTATAAAAAAAGTTGTTTTTAACTTCGATTTTTTTGATAAAAACAAAAATGTTTCAACATCGATGTTTTTGACAAAAAACATCAATATATATGCTTTTAATCTCTTTGATGTTAAATTATATTTGTTTTTGTCAAAAAATCGAAGTTAAAACATATTTGTTAATGCCGAAAACATCAATGTTAAATCATATTCGTTTTGTCAAAAACATCTTAGTATAGCTAAAACATCGATGTTAAAAACAATTTTTTATTGTTTAAATATCGAGGTTAAAACATATTAGTTTTTGCAGAAAGCATAAATGTTTAAAACAACATCGATGTTATAAAAAAAGTGGATTTTAACATCGATGTTTTTGACAAAAACAAAAATGTTCCAACAACCATGTTTTGGACAAAAAACATCAATATATATGCTCTTAATCTCACTGATGTTAAAGCATATTTGTTTTTGGCAAAAAAATCGTTGATAAAAAGAACTTTTTAATGTTAAAACATCAATGTTTTAAACATCGATGTTAAGAGCATATATGTTTTTTTTTTGCCCAAAAATCGATTCTAAAACATACTTGTTTTTTTCCTAAAACAAATATGATTTAACATCAATAAGATTAAGAACATATATATTGATGTTTTTGATGTGGACAAAAAAATATATATACATATGCTGATAAAAAATCAACATATTTCTTAAAACATCTTTTTATTGTTTTAACATCGAGGTTAAAACATACTAGTTTTTGCAGAAAGCACCAATGTTTAAAACAATATCGATGTTATAAAAAAAGTGGTTTTTAACATCGATTTTTTTACAAAAACAAAAATGTTTCAACATCGATGTTTTTGACAAAAAACATCAATATATATGCTCTTAATCTCTTAGATGTTAAATCATATTTTTTTTGTCAAAAACATCGAAGTTAAAACATATTTGTTTATGCCGAAAACATCAATGTTAAAAAATATTAGTTTTCGTCGAAAACATCTTAGTTATAGCTAAAACATCGATGTTAAAAACAACTTTTTATTGTTTAAACATCGAGGTTAAAACATATTAGTTTTTGCAGAAAGCACCAATGTTTAAAACAACATCGATGTTATAAAAAATGTGGTTTTTAACATCGATGTTTTTGACAAAAACAAAAATGTTTCAACATCGATGTTTTTGACAAAAAACATCAATATATATGCTCTTAATCTCTTTGATGTTAAATTATATTTGTTTTTGTCAAAAAATGGAAGTTAAAACATATCTGTTTTTGTATATATCATCGGTGTTAAAAAAAACTTGGATACTGTTAAAACATCGATGTTAAAATATAGTTGATTTTGTCGAAAACATCGATGTTAAAACATATTTGTTCTTGTCAAAAAACAACAGAATTTAAAAGAAAACATGGATGTTTTCTGTAAAAACAAATATGTTGATTTTTTATCAGCATACGAGTATATATATATAGTTTTTCGCCCAAAACATCGAAGTTAAAACATATTTGTTTTTTACGAAAACATCGAAGTTAAACATATTTGTTTTTGCCGAAAACATCAATGTTAAATCATATTCGTTTTCGTCAAAAACATATATGTTTTAACTTCGATGTTTTGGACGAAAAACTATATATACATATGCTGATAACAATTAAACATATTTCTTAAAACATCTTTTTATTGTTATAACATCAAGGTTAAAACATACTAGTTTTTGCAGAAAGTACCAATGTTTAAAACAATATCGATGTTATAAAAACAGTTGTTTTTAACATCGTTTTTTTTGACAAAAACAAAAATGTTTCAACATCGATGTTTTTGACAAAAAACATCAATATATATGCTCTTAATCTCTTTGATGTTAAATCATATTTGTTTTTGTCAAAAAATCGAAGTTATAACATATTAGACCTTTAACCCGAAAACATCAATGTTAAATCATATTCGTTTTCGTCAAAAACATCTTAGTTATTGCTAAAACATCGATGTTAAAAAAAACTTTTTATTGTTTAAACATCGAGGTTAAAACATATTAGTTTTTGCAGAAAGGACCAATGTTTAAAACAACATCGATGTTATAAAAAAAGTGGTTTTTAACATTGATGTTTTTGACAAAAACAAAAATGTTTCAACATCGATGTTTTTGACAAAAAACATCAATATATATGCTCTTAATCTCATTGATGTTAAAGTTGTTTGATGAGTTTAACATCGATGTTGTTTAAAACATTGGTGCTCTCTTTTAGTTTTAGCTATAACTAAGATGTTTTTGACGAAAACGAATATTATTTAACATTGATGTTTTCGGCATAAACAAATATGTTTTAACTTCGATTTTTTGACAAAAACAAATATAATTTAACATCAAAGAGATTAAGAGCATATATATTCATGGTTTTTTGTCAAACACATCGATGTTGAAACATTTTTGTTTAACAATATTGTTTAACCTCGATGTTTAAACAATATAAAGTTGTTTTTAACATTGATGTTTTAGCTAAAAGAATAAAAAGTTGTTTTAAGAAATATGTTGATTTTTTATCAGCATATGTATATATATTTTTTCGTCCACATCAAAAATATCAATATATATGCTCTTAATCTCATTGATGTTAAATCATATTTGTTTTAGGAAAAAAACAAGTATGTTTTAGCATCGATTTTTGGGCAAAAAAATGAACATATATGCTCTTAACATCGATGTTAAAAACATATATGCTCTTAACATCGATGTTAAAAACATTGATGTTTTAACATTAAAAAGTTCTTTTTAACATCGATTTTTTTGCCAAAAACAAATATGATTTAACATCAATGAGATTAAGAGCATATATATTGATGTTTTTTGTAAAAATCATCGATGTTGAAACATTTTTGTTTTTGTCAAAAACATCAATGCTAAAACCCACTTTTTTTATAACATCGATGTTGTTTTAAACATTGGTCCTTTGTGTAAAAACTTATATGTTTTAACCTCGATGTTTAAACAATAAAAAGTTGTTTTTAACATCGATGGTTTAGCTATACTAAGATGTTTTTGACGAAAACGAATATGATTTAACATCCAAGAGATTAAGAGCATATATATTCATGTTTTTTTGTCAAAAACATCGATGTTGAAACATTTTTGTTTTTGTCAAAAACACCAATGTTAAAAACCACTTTTTTTATAACATCGATGTTGTTTTAAACATTGGTCCTTTCTGCAAAAACTAATATGTTTTAACCTCGATGTTTAAACAATAAAAAGTTGTTTTTAACATCGATGTTTTAGCTATAACTAAGATGTTTTTGACGAAAACGAATATGATTTAACATTGGTGCTTTCTGCAAAAACTAGTATGTTTTAACCTCGCTGTTAAAACAATAAAAAGTTGTTTTAAGAAATATGTCGATTTTTTATCAGCATATGTATATATATTTTTTCGTCCACATCAAAAACATCAATATATATGCTCTTAATCTCATTGATGTTAAATCATATTTGTTTTAGGAAAAAAACAAGTATGTTTTAGCGTCGATTTTTGGGCAAAAAATCAACATATATGCTCTTAACATTGATGTTAAAAACATTGATGTTTTAACTTTAAAAAGTTCTTTTTAACATCGATTTTTTTGCCAAAAACAAATATGATTTAACATCAATGAGATTAAGAGCATATATATTGATGTTTTTTGTCCAAAACATGGATGTTGGAACAATTTTGTTTTTGTCAAAAACATCGATGTTAAAAACAATTTTTCTTATAACATCGATGTTGTTTTAAACATTGTTGCTTTCTGCAAAAACTAATATGTTTTAACCTCGATGTTTAAACAATAAAAAGTTGTTTTTAACATCGATGTTTTAGCTATAACTAAGATGTTTTTGACGAAAACGAATATGATTTAACATTGATGTTTTCGGCATAAACAAATATGTTTTAACTTCGATGCTTTTGACAAAAACAAATATGATTTAACATCTAAGAGATTAAGAGCATATATATTGATGTTTTTTGTCAAAAACATCGATGTTGAAACATTTTTGTTTTTGTCAAAAACATCAATGTTAAAAACCACTTTTTTTATAACATCGATGTTGTTTTAAACATTGGTCCTTTCTGCAAAAACTAATATGTTTTAACCTCGATGTTTAAACAATAAAAAGTTGTTTTTAACATCGATGTTTTAGCTATAACTAAGATGTTTTTGACGAAAACGAATATGATTTAACATTGGTGCTTTCTGCAAAAACTAGTATGTTTTAACCTCGCTGTTAAAACAATAAAAAGTTGTTTTAAGAAATATGTTGATTTTTTATCAGCATATGTATATATATTTTTTCGTCCACATCAAAAACATCAATATTATGCTCTTAATCTCATTGATGTTAAATCATATTTGTTTTAGGGAAAAAACAAGTATGTTTTAGCGTCGATTTTTGGGCAAAAAATCAACATAAATGCTCTTAACATCGATGTTAAAAACATTGATGTTTTAACATTAAAAAGTTCTTTTTAACATCGATTTTTTTGCCAAAAACAAATATGATTTAACATCAATGAGATTAAGAGCATATATATTGATGTTTTTTGTCCAAAACATGGATGTTGGAACATTTTTGTTTTTGTCAAAAACATCGATGTTAAAAACAATTTTTCTTATAACATCGATGTTGTTTTAAACATTGTTGCTTTCTGCAAAAACTAATATGTTTTAACCTCGATGTTTAAACAATAAAAAGTTGTTTTTAACATCGATGTTTTAGCTATAACTAAGATGTTTTTGACGAAAACGAATATGATTTAACATTGATGTTTTCGGCATAAACAAATATGTTTTAACTTCGATGCTTTTGACAAAAACAAATATGATTTAACATCTAAGAGATTAAGAGCATATATATTGATGTTTTTTGTCAAAAACATCGATTTTGAAACATTTTTGTTTTTGTCAAAAACATCAATGTTAAAAACCACTTTATTTATAACATCGATGTTGTTTTAAACATTGGTGCTTTCTGCAAAAACTAATATGTTTTAACCTCGATGTTTAAACAATATAAAGTTGTTTTTAAAATTGATGTTTTAGCTATAACTAAGATGTTTTTGACGAAAACGAATATGATTTAACATTGGTGCTTTCAGCAAAAACAAACATACTTGTTTTTGCTGAAAGCACCAATGTATTAACCTCGTTGTTAAAACAATAAAAAGTTGTTTTAAGAAATATGTTGATTTTTTATCAGCATATGTATATATATTTTTTCGTCCACATCAAAAACATCAATATATATGCTCTTAATCTCATTGATGTTAAATCATATTTGTTTTAGGAAAAAAACAAGTATGTTTTAGCATCGATTATTGGGCAAAAAAATGAACATATATGCTCTTAACATCGATGTTAAAAACATTGATGTTTTAACATTAAAAAGTTCCTTTTAACATCGATTTTTTTTCCAAAAACAAATATGATTTAACATCAATGAGATTAAGAGCATATATATTGATGTTTTTTGTCCAAAACATCGATGTTGAAACATTTTTGTTTTTGTCAAAAACATCGATGTTAAAAACAATTTTTTTTATAACATCGATGTTGTTTTAAACATTGTTGCTTTCTGCAAAAACTAATATGTTTTAACCTCGATGTTTAAACAATAAAAAGTTGTTTTTAACATCGATGTTTTAGCTATAACTAAGATGTTTTTGACGAAAACGAATATGATTTAACATTGATGTTTTCGGCATAAACAAATATGTTTTAACTTCGATGCTTTTGAAAAAAACAAATGTGATTTAACATCTAAGAGATTAAGAGCATATATATTGATGTTTTTTGTCAAAAACATCGATGTTGAAACATTTTTGTTTTTGTCAAAAACATCAATGTTAAAAACCACTTTTTGTATAACATCGATGTTGTTTTAAACATTGGTGCTTTCTGCAAAAACTAGTATGTTTTAACCTCGATGTTAAAACAATAAAAAGATGTTTTAACAAATATGTTGATTTTTTATCAGCATATGTATATATATTTTTTTGTCCACATCAAAAACATCAATATATATGTTCTTAATCTCATTGATGTTAAATCATATTTGTTTTAGGAAAAAAACAAGTATGTTTTAGCATCGATTATTGGGCAAAAAAATGAACATATATGCTCTTAACATCGATGTTAAAAACATTGATGTTTTAACATTAAAAAGTTCCTTTTAACATCGATTTTTTTTCCAAAAACAAATATGATTTAACATCAATGAGATTAAGAGCATATATATTAATGTTTTTTGTCCAAAACATCGATGTTGAAACATTTTTGTTTTTGTCAAAAACATCGATGTTAAAAACAATTTTTTTTATAACATCGATGTTGTTTTAAACATTGTTGCTTTCTGCAAAAACTAATATGTTTTAACCTCGATGTTTAAACAATAAAAAGTTGTTTTTAACATCGATGTTTTAGCTATAACTAAGATGTTTTTGACGAAAACGAATATGATTTAACATTGATGTTTTCGGCATAAACAAATATGTTTTAACTTCGATGCTTTTGAAAAAAACAAATATGATTTAACATCTAAGAGATTAAGAGCATATATATTGATGTTTTTTGTCAAAAACATCGATGTTGAAACATTTTTGTTTTTGTCAAAAACATCAATGTTAAAAACCACTTTTTTTATAACATCGATGTTGTTTTAAACATTGGTGCTTTCTGCAAAAACTAATATGTTTTAACCTCGATGTTTAAACAATATAAAGTTGTTTTTAAAATTGATGTTTCAGCTATAACTAAGATGTTTTTGACGAAAACGAATATGATTTAACATTGGTGCTTTCAGCAAAAACAAACATACTTGTTTTTGCTGAAAGCACCAATGTATTAACCTCGTTGTTAAAACAATAAAAAGTTGTTTTAAGAAATATGTTGATTTTTTATCAGCATATGTATATATATTTTTTCGTCCACATCAAAAACATCAATATATATGCTCTTAATCTCATTGATGTTAAATCATATTTGTTTTAGGAAAAAAACAAGTATGTTTTAGCATCGATTTTTGGGCAAAAAAATGAACATATATGCTCTTAACATCGATGTTAAAAACATTGATGTTTTAACATTAAAAAGTTCCTTTTAACATCGATTTTTTTTCCAAAAACAAATATGATTTAACATCAATGAGATTAAGAGCATATATATTGATGTTTTTTGTCAAAAACATCGATGTTGAAACATTTTTGTTTTTGTCAAAAACATCGATGTTAAAAACAATTTTTTTTATAACATCGATGCTTTCTGCAAAAATTAATATGTTTTAACCTCGATGTTTAAACAATAAAAAGTTGTTTTTAACATCGATGTTTTAGTTATACTAAGATGTTTTTGACGAAAACGAATATGATTTAACATTGATGTTTTCGGCATAAACGTCTAATATGTTTTAACTTCGATGTTTTTGACAAAAACAAATATGATTTAACATCTAAGAGATTGAGAGCATATATAGTGATGTTTTTTTGTCAAAAACATCGATGTTGAAACATTTTTGTTTTTGTCAAAAAAATCGATGTTAAAAACCACTTTTTTTATAACATCGATGTTGTTTTAAACATTGGTGCTTTCTGCAAAAACTAGTATGTTTTAACCTCGATGTTAAAACAATAAAAAGTTGTTTTAACATCGATGTTTTAACAATAACCAAGTTTTTTTTAGCATCGATGTTATATACAAAAACAAATATGCTCTTAACATCGATGTTTTAACTATAACAAAGTTGATTTTAACATCGATGTTTTGGTCCAAAACATCAACGTTCTAACCTATTTGTTTTTACAAAAAACATCGATATTTTAGAAAAAGTTGTTTTTAACATGTATGTTTTGACAATGTTTTTCACATTGATTTTAAGAACATATATATTGTTTTTTTATAAGCATATATAGTTTTTCGTCGAAAACATCGATGTTAAAATATATTTGCTTTTGTCAAAAACATCGATGTTAAAACATGTTTGTTTTTGTCAAAAAGATCTTAGTTATAGCACAAACATCGATGTTAAAAACCACTTTTTATTGTTAAAACATCGATGTTGTTTCAACTTCTATGTTTTGGACAAAAACATCGATGTTAAGAAAACGTTTTTAACAAGTAGGTTTTTGACAAAACAAATATGTTTTGACATCGATTATTTTGACAAAAGCAAATATATTTCAACATCGATGTTTTAACATAACCAAGTTCTTTTTAACATCGATGTTATATTCACAAACAAATATGCTCTTAACATCGATGTTTTTGACAAAAACAAATATGTTTTAACATCGATGTTTTCGAGGAAAAACTATATATGCTGATAAAAAATCAATATATATGTTTTTAACATTAATGGTAAAAACATTGATGTTGTAACAATAAAAAGTTTTATTTAACATCGATGTCAAACATATTTGTTTTTGTCAAAAACCTACATGTTAAGAACAACTTTTTCTAAAACATCCATGTTTTCTGTAAAAACAAAGTTGAGTTTAACATCGATGTTTTGGTCAAAAACATCAATATTAAAACCTATAAAAATAACCAAGTTCTTTTTAACATCGATGTTATATTCACAAACAAATATGCTCCTAACATCGATGTTTTAACTATAACAAAGTTGTTTTAAACATCGATGTTTTTGTCCAAAACATAGATGTTGAAATAACATCGATGATAAAAACCACTTTTTTTTAAACATCGATGTTTTCTTTTAAATTTTGTTGGTTTTTGACAAAAACAAGTATGTTTTAACATCGATGTTTTAGACAAAAAACATCAATATATATGCTCTTAACTTCGATCGATCTTAATATCGATGTTAAAAACCACTATTTTAATAACAGCAATGATGTTTTAAACATTGATGTTTTAACAACAAAAAGTTTTATTGAACATCGATGTTTTAGGAAAAAAACAAGTATGTTTTAGCAACGATTTTTGGTCAAAAAACATCAACATATATGCTCTTAACATCGATGTTAAAAACATTGATATTTTAACATTAAAAAGTTCTTTTTAACATCGATTTTTTTGCCAAAAACAAATATGATTTAATATCAATGAGATTAAGAGCTTATATATCGATGTTTTTTGTCCAAGACATTGATGTTGAAACATTTTTGTTTTTGTCAAAAACATCGATGTTGTTTTAAACATTGGTGCTTTCTGCAAAAACTAATATGTTTTAACCTCGAGGTTTAAACAATAAAAAGTTGTTTTTAACATCGATGTTTTAGCTATAACTAAGATGTTTTTGACGAAAACGAATATGATTTAACATTGATGTTTTCGGCATAAACAAATATGTTTTAACTTCGATGTTTTAGAAAAAAAGAAATATGATTAACCATCTAAGAGATTAAGAGCATATATATTGATGTTTTTTGTCAAAAACATCGATGTTGAAACATTTTTGTTTTCTCTTTTTGTTTTTGTCAAAAAAATCGATGTTAAAAACCACTTTTTTTGTAACATCGATGTTGTTTTAAACATTGGTGCTTTCTGCAAAAACTATATAACTACTAAGTATGTTTTAACCTCGTTGTTTAAACAATAAAAAGTTGTTTTTAACATCGATGTTTTAAGAAATATGTTGATTTTTTATCAGCATATGTATATATAGTTTTTCGTCCAAAACATCGAAGTTAAAACATATATGTTTTTGACGAAAACGAATATGATTTAACATCGATGTTTTGGACAAAATCAAGTATATTTTAACATCGATGTTTTAACAATAACCAAGTTGTTTTTAACATCAATATATTTGACCAGAAAGAAATATGTTTTACCATCGATGTTTTGGAAAAAACAACAACAATATATATGCTGTTAACATCGATGTTATATACAAAAACAAATATGCTCGTAACATCAATGTTTTAACAATAACCAAGTTGTTTTTAACATCGATATATTTGACAAGAAGAAATATGTTTTACCATCGATGTTTTGGAAAAAAACAACAACAATATATATGCTCTTAACATCGATGTTATATACAAAAACAAATATGCTCGTAACATAGATGTTTTAACAATAACCAAGTTGTTTTTAACATCGATATATTTGGCAAGAAGAAATATGTTTTACCATTGATGGTTTGGAAAAAACAACAACAATATATATCCTCTTAACATCGATGTTATATACAAAAACAAATATGCTCTTAACATCGATTTTTTAACTATAACAAAGTTGATTTTAACATCGATGTTTTCTGCAAAAACAAATATGTAAAAAACAACTTTGTTATACTTTAAACATCGATATTAAAAGAACTTGGTTATTGTTAAAACATCGATGTTAAAACTTATATGTATTTCCCAAAAACATCGATGTTAAACATATTTGTATTTGTGAAAAATATCGATGTTAAAACATATTTGTATTTGTCAAAAACATCGATGTTAAAAAATATTTGTATTTGTCAAAAACATCGAAGTTAAAAGAACTTGGTTATTGTTAAAACATCGATGTTAAAATATATTTGATGCTGTCCAAAACATCGATGTTAAAAACCACTTTTTATTGTTAAAAGATTCATTTTCTTAACATCGGTGTTAAGAGCTTATATATTGATGTTTTTTGTGCAAAACATCGATATTAAAACATATTTGTTTTAGTCAACAACCTGCATGTTAAAAACAATTTTTTCTAAAACATCAATGTTTTTTGTAAAAACGAATAGGTTTGAACATTGATGTTTTGGAACAAAACATCGATGTTAAAATCAACTTTCTTATAGTTAAAACATCGATGTTAAGAGCATATTTGTTTTTGTATATAACATCGATGTTAAAAAAAACTTGGTTATTGTTCAAACATCGATTTTATAATATATTTGATTTTTTCTAAAACATCGATGTTAATACATATTTGCTTTTGACTAAAACATCGAAGTTAAAACATATTTGTTTTTGACAAAAACATCGAAGTTAAAACATATTGGTTTTTGCCAAAAACATCGTTGTTATATCATATTTGATTTGGTCCAAAACATCTTAGTTACAGCTAAAACATCAATGTTAAAAACAACTTTTTAATGTCAAAACATCAATGTTGTTTTAAACATCGATGTTTTCTGCAAAAACAAATATGTAAAAAACAACTTTGTTATAGTTTAAACGTCGATGTTAAAAGAACTTGGTTATTGTTAAACCATCGATGTTAAAATATTCTTGATTTTGTGCAAAACATCGATGTTAAATCATATTTGTTTTTGTCGAAAAACAACAAAATTTAAAAGAAAACATCGATATTTTCTGTAAAAACAAATATGTTGATTTTTTATCAGCATACGAGTATATATATATATATATATATAGTTTTTCGCCCAAAACTTCGAAGTTAAAACATATTTGTTTTTGACGAAAACATCGAAGTTAATCATATTTGTTTTTGCCGAAAACATCAATGTTAAATCATATTCGTTTTTGTCAAAAACATATATGTTTTAACTTCGATGTTTTGGACGAAAAACTATATATACGCGTACATATGCTGATAAAAAATCAACATATTTCTTAAAACATCGATGATAAAAACAACTTTTTATTGTTTAAATATCGAGGTTAAAACATTTTTGACAAAAACAAAAATGTTCCAACATCGATGTTCTGGACAAAAAACATCAATATATATGCTCTTAATCTCATTGATGTTAAATCATATTTGTTTTGGCCAAAAAAATCGATGTTAAAAGGAACTTTTTAATGTTAAAACATCAATGTTTTTAACATATTTGTTTTTACAAAAAACATCGATGTTTTAGAAAAAGTTGTTTTTAACATGCAGGTTTTTGACAAAAACAAATATGTTTTAATATCGATGTTTTGAACAAAAAACATCAATATATATGCTCTTAATATCGATGTTAAGAAAATGGATCTTTTAACAATAAAAAGTGGTTTTTAACATCGATGTTTTGGACAACACCAAATATATTTTAACATCGATGTTTTTAAAATAACCAAGTTCTTTTAATATCGATGTTTAAACTATAACAAAGTTTTTTATAGATATTTGTTTTTGCAGAAAACATCGATGTTTAAAACAACATTTATGTTTTGACATTAAAAAGTTGTTTTTAACATTGATGTTTTAGCTGTAACTAAGATGTTTTTGACCAAATCAAATACGATATAACAACGATGTTTTTGACAAAAACAAATATGTTTTAACTTCGATGTTTTTGTCAAAAACAAATATGTTTTAACTTCGATGTTTTGGTAAAAAACAAATATGTTTTAACATCGATGTTTTGGAAAAAATCAAGTATTTTTTAACTTCGATGTTTTTGTCAAAAACAATTATGTTTTAACATCAATGTTTTGGAAAAAATCAAATATGTTTTAACATCGATGTTTCGGAAAAAATCAAATATATTGTAACACTTTTGTGGGTAACAAATATTTATTTAACAGAAATATTCAGTTATCACAATGCCAACGAATTATTACAACTTAAACAATTGAGTAGGTTACAAAAATGATAACTTTATCACACACAATCATATGACTTGAGCAACACAGTCAAGACACAGACTTCAACTTCGACTCATTCAGTATTTGCCCCTTATATATATTGTAAATAGTGAGGCCTGGAATCTTCTAGAACAATGTCGGCAATTCTCCGTCATCACAGAATGATCTAGACAAAAACAGTTCGTTCCAACCGATTCTTTTGTTCCAACATGCGGTCCGGGAGGTTACGCCATATGTTTTTTTTTATATGCTTATCGATTTAACGTTACACTGCCCCCTCCTTAGAGACATTCCTCCTGGATGTCTTCTTTTCCATGCGTGCCTGTTCCCTAGGTCGAACGAGAGGTCTCTGCTTTTTCTTCATGGTTCCCCGTATATGGCGCCAAGCGATCCTTATGGACGATAATGGGCTTTCCTTTGGGGTACTTGAACACCCAGTAGACCAGATCGTTGATCTTCTTCTTTATCACGTATGGTCCCCGCCTTCCTTGTGGGTTGTAGAGCCAAGCAAGTTCTCCTTCTTCGTATCCACCATGGTTGGCCCTGCTCCCGCTTTGTCTCCTCATCCGATCTCTGGCGACGTGCCTCTTATTGACAGCGATAGGGTGATATCGATTCTCTTCTCGTGGCAATGACGGATCGACGCCTTCAATCACCCTGTCTTTCTGCTTGTATTTCCGCTCGCTCTTCATAGCCGCCTGCCGAACCAACGAGGTATTCGACGCTGAAGTCTCAACCTTAGTGCCTTTTCGAAGAATACTTGAGCGATTATCCCTCGAAGGAAGTTTTACACTCTGTTCCACGATGGTTACCACACCGGCTGGTCCCCGATTCCGTAAGGGCAGCACCTCTCCACTGATCTTTTCAATCCTCTGTTCCAGGTCGAGCTGAAAGCCAAACGCGTTCATAAGGTCCATCCCGAGGATTACATCTTCTTCAATGTCAGCCACTAGGACCGAGTGTGAGACACGGCTTGAGCCTAACTGTAACTTTACCTCGGTTTCCCCGAATACCTCGGCTTCTTCTCCGGTCGCAGTCCTCAGCTGCCATCTGGAGGGCGTCAGTCTTTTCTTGCCAGCCACACTGGAAGAGAGAATAGTCTTCCTAGCTCCAGTGTCAATCAGCATCGTTTGCCTCTTGCCGTTGACGCTGCCATCCACATATGCGCTGTCGTCTCGGTGTCCCAAGGAGGTTATCATTATTGGGGAAGCACCTTGGTGACTGCCCCGGGAAGCTCTGTAGGAAGCTCGGCGTGTCCTATTTTTCCTGTGTCAGGAGCAACCTTTCCTTTGCAGGATCCCCTAATGTGTCCGAGCTCCCCACAGCTCCAGCACCGTACGGGTCTCCTTTTACGGGATTGTAGGACTTTTAAAACCTCCAAAACAAGATTCTCCAAGTCCGCAGTTATTGCCGGCTCCCCGCAGTTCCTACACCGGAAGAGTCTTCTCTGCGAGTCTAAAGCCTTCGCATCCCCTGAGAGAACACCTTCTAGGTCTCCATGGTTCACCTTATCACGGTCGGTGGTACGCCTGTTCTGGACACCATAGCTACGAGAAGCCTCGGTAGCCGCCTCAAACTCCAATGCTATGGTTAGTGCATCCACCAACAATTTAGGGCGAGCAAGCCGCACCGCTCTCTGAAGCTCCAAGTCCCTTAAGCCATCGACGAATGCTTGGACTGCTAAGCACTCCAACAAACTTTCTGGGGCTGATGGATAAGCCAGTCTTACCATCCTGGCAACGTCCGCCTCGAACTCTTGAATAGTCTCGGCTGCCTTCTGCTTCCTGGTCTTCAGCTGGGACCGATATACCTGTTCGAGGTGGGTGTGGCCAAACCGCATCTCCAGCCGGCTTACTAGCATGTTAAAATCGTATGCGTCGTCAGCGTTGAGGGTCTGTAGAACATCCAAAGCGTCGCCTCTGAGAGCCACCGTAAGGGCAACCGCTTTATCTCTTGGAGACCACCCATTAGCACTTGCCGCAGCATTGAATTGCTTAAGGTAATTCGACCAGGACGACTTACCATCAAAAGTCGGTGGCTTTATCCTGGCTCGGCTCTCCACAAATGCGGGTTCACGTACTCCCTCGTCTAGTAGTGGCTGTTGTGCGAACTGTTTTCTTACAACCTCCTGGATCTTTTCTTCTAATGTTCTTTCTAATTTTTCAACTTCCGTTTCTTGTTGAGCCAGCCTTTTGCTCAACCCAATCACGTCACCGGACAAGTTGATCAGCTTGTCATTCGTTTCGCTAGAAAGGTTCGTCAACCTTTCATTTAATCCATTCACATCGCCTGACAAATTGGTCAGCTTGTCATTTAGCTCAGCCGATAAGCCTGACTTCAGGCAATTTATCTTCTTATTAAGCTCAGCCGATTGGATAGCCAATGTTTCGTTTATTTCAGCTGTCTGGCTGGCTAATTTATCATTCATTTCGGCAGATAAGTTCGAAAATTTATCATTTTTATCCGCCGACTGGCAAACTAATTTGTCATTTAACCCATTTACGTCACCAGTCAAACTGGCGAATTTATTATCGATTTCCGCTGACAAAGTATTTAAAGCGGCTTTAAAAGAGCTATCCTCAAACTCTACAGTTTCAGGATCTATGCCCTGACTCAAGTAGTACTCACGTAAGCGGGCCAACAAGATCGCTTTTGTCCCTGTAGTGTCTAAATCCAGCTCTTCTACTTCTCCCCGCAGCTCCGTGACTTTAATTTCTCCAATTCGTTTACCTGGCATTTTTTTTTTTTCTTCTTTAACCCCACACCTGACACCAGTTGTAGCACTTTTGTGGGTAACAAATATTTATTTAACAGAAATATTCAGTTATCACAATGCCAACGAATTATTACAACTTAAACAATTGAGTAGGTTACAAAAATGATAACTTTATCACACACAATCATATGACTTGAGCAACACAGTCAAGACACAGACTTCAACTTCGACTCATTCAGTCTTTGCCCCTTATATATATCGTAAATAGTGAGGCCTGGAATCTTCTAGAACAATGTCGGCAATTCTCCGTCATCACAAAATGATCTAGACAAAAAAGTTCGTTCCAACCGGTTATTTTGTTCCAACATGCGGTCCGGGAGGTTACGCCATATGTTTTTTTTTTTTATTTGCTTATCGATTTAACGTTACAATATTTTAACATCTATGTTTTAACAATAACCAAGTTTTTTTTAACACCGATGTTATATACAAAAAATAATATGCTCTTAACATCGATGTTTTAACTATAACAAAGTTGATTTTAACATCGATGTTTTGGTCCAAAACATCAATGTTCTAACCTATTTGTTTTTACAAAAAACATCGATATTTTAGAAAAAGTTGTTTTTAACATATATGTTTTTGACAAAAACAAATATGTTTTAACATTGATGTTTTTGTCAAAAACAAATATGTTTTAACTTCGATGTTTTGGTCAAAAACAAATATATTTTAACATCTATGTTTTAACAATAACCAAGTTTTTTTTAACATCGAAGTTATTTACAAAAACAAATATGCTCTTAACATCGATGTTTTAACTATAACAAAGTTGATTTTAACATCGATGTTTTGGTCCAAAACATCTATGTTCTAACCTATTTGTTTTTACAAAAAACATAGATATTTTAGAAAAAATTGTTTTTAACATATATGTTTTTGACAAAAACAAATATGTTTTAACATCGATGTTTTGGACAAAAAACAACAATATACATGCTCTTAACATCGATGTTTTGGACAACATCAAATATATTTTAACATCGATGTTTTAACAATAACCAAGTTCTTTTAACATCGATGTTTTGGACAACATCAAATATATTTTAACATCGATGTTTTAACAATAACCAAGTTCTTTTAACTTCGATGTTTAAACTATAACAATGTTGTTTTTTACACATTTGTTTTTGCAGAAAACATCGATGTTTAAAACAACATTGATGTTTTGACATTAAAAAGTTGTTTTTAACATTGATGTTTTCGTTGTAACTAAGATGTTTTTGCCCAAATCAAATATGATATAACAACGAAGTTTTTGGCAAAAACAAATATGTTTTAACTTTGATGTTTTTGTCAAAAACAAATATGTTTTAACTTTGATGTTTTTGTCAAAAACAAATATGTTTTAACTTCGATGTTTTGGTCAAAAAAAATATGTTTTAACATCGAAGTTTTGGAAAAAATCAAGTATGTTTTAACTTCTATGTTTTGGTCAAAAGCAAATATGTTTTAACATCAATGTTTTGGAAAAAATCAAATAAGTTTTAACATCGATGTTTTGGAAAAAATCAAATATATTTTAACATCGATGTTTTAACAATAACCAAGTTTTTTTTAACATCGATGTTATATACAAAAACAAATATGCTCTTAACATCGATGTTTTAACTATAACAAAGTTGATTTTAACATCGATGTTTTGGTCCAAAACATCAATGTTCTAACCTATTTGTTTTTACAAAAAACATAGATATTTTAGAAAAAGTTGTTTTTAACATATGTTTTTGACAAAAACAAATATGTTTTAACATCGATGTTTTGGACAAAAAACAACAATATACATGCTCTTAACATCGATGTTAAGATAATGGATGTTTAAAACAACATTGATGTTTTGACATTAAAAAGTTGTTTTTAACATTGATGTTATATACAAAAACAAATATGCTCTTAACATCGATGTTTTAACTATAACAAAGTTGATTTTAAGTTTTATGTTCTAACCTATTTGTTTTTACAAAAAACATCGATATTTTAGAAAAAGTTGTTTTTAAAATGCAGGTTTTTGACTAAAACAAATATGTTTTAATATCGATGTTTTGCACAAAAAACATCAATATATATGCTCTTAACATCGATGTTAAGAAAATGGATCTTTTAACAATAAAAAGTGGTTTTTAACATCGATGTTTTGGACAGCATCAAATATATTTTAACATCGATGTTTTAACAATAACCAAGTTCTTTTAACTTCGATGTTTAAACTATAACAATGTTGATTTTAACATCAATGTTATATACAAAAACAAATATGCTCTTAACATCGATGTTTTAACTATAACAAAGTTGATTTTAACATCGATGTTTTGGTCCAAAACATCAATGTTCTAACCTATTTGTTTTTACAAAAAACATAGATATTTTAGAAAAAGTTGGTTTTAACATATGTTTTTGACAAAAACAAATATGTTTTAACATCGATGTTTTGGACAAAAAACAACAATATACATGCTCTTAACATCGATGTTTTGGACAACATCAAATATATTTTAACATCGATGTTTTAACAATAACCAAGTTCTTTTAACTTCGATGTTTAAAACAACATTGATGTTTTGACATTAAAAAGTTGTTTTTAACATTGATGTTTTCGCTGTAACTAAGATGTTTTTGACCAAATCGAATATGATATAACAACGAAGTTTTTGGCAAAAACAAATATGTTTTAACTTTGATGTTTTTGTCAAAAACAAATATGTTTTAACTTCAATGTTTTGGTCAAAAAAAAAAATATGTTTTAACATCAATGTTTTGGAAAAAATCAAACAAGTTTTAACATCGATGTTTTGGAAAAAATCAAATATATTTTAACATCTATGTTTTAACAATAACCAAGTTTTTTTTAACATCGATGTAATATACAAAAACAAATATGCTCTTAACATCGATGTTTTAACTATAACAAAGTTGATTTTAACATCGATGTTTTGGTCCAAAACATCAATGTTCTAACCTTGATTGTTGATATGTTTTACATATATATGACAAATATGTTTAAAAAAAAACATCGATATTTTAGAAAAAGTTGTTTTTAACATGCAGGTTTTTGAGTAAAACAAATATGTTTTAATATCGATGTTTTGCACAAAAAACATCAATATATATGCTCTTAACATCGATGTTAAGAAAATGGATCTTTTAACAATAAAAAGTGGTTTTTAACATCGATGTTTTGGAAAAAATCAAATAAGTTTTAACATCGATGTTTTGGAAAAAATCAAATATATTTTAACATCTATGTTTTAACAATAACCAAGTTTTTTTTAACATCGATGTTATATACAAAAACAAATATGCTCTTAACATCGATGTTTTAACTATAACAAAGTTGATTTTAAGTTTTATGTTCTAACCTATTTGTTTTTACAAAAAACATCGATATTTTAGAAAAAGTTGTATTTAAAATGCAGGTTTTTGACTAAAACAAATATGTTTTAATATCGATGTTTTGCACAAAAAACATCAATATATATGCTCTTAACATCGATGTTAAGAAAATGGATCTTTTAACAATAAAAAGTGGTTTTTAACATCGATGTTTTGGACAGCATCAAATATATTTTAACATCGATGTTTTAACAATAACCAAGTTCTTTTAACATCGATGTTTAAACTATAACAATGTTGATTTTAACATCAATGTTATATACAAAAACAAATATGCTCTTAACATCGATGTTTTAACTATAACAAAGTTGATTTTAACATCGATGTTTTGGTCCAAAACATCAATGTTCTAACCTATTTGTTTTTACAAAAAACATAGATATTTTAGAAAAAGTTGGTTTTAACATATGTTTTTGACAAAAACAAATATGTTTTAACATCGATGTTTTGGACAAAAAACAACAATATACATGCTCTTAACATCGATGTTTTGGACAACATCAAATATATTTTAACATCGATGTTTTAACAATAACCAAGTTCTTTTAACTTCGATGTTTAAAACAACATTGATGTTTTGACATTAAAAAGTTGTTTTTAACATTGATGTTTTCGCTGTAACTAAGATGTTTTTGACCAAATCGAATATGATATAACAACGAAGTTTTTGGCAAAAACAAATATGTTTTAACTTTGATGTTTTTGTCAAAAACAAATATGTTTTAACTTCAATGTTTTGGTCAAAAAAAAAAATATGTTTTAACATCAATGTTTTGGAAAAAATCAAACAAGTTTTAACATCGATGTTTTGGAAAAAATCAAATATATTTTAACATCTATGTTTTAACAATAACCAAGTTTTTTTTAACATCGATGTAATATACAAAAACAAATATGCTCTTAACATCGATGTTTTAACTATAACAAAGTTGATTTTAACATCGATGTTTTGGTCCAAAACATCAATGTTCTAACCTTGATTGTTGATATGTTTTACATATATATGACAAATATGTTTAAAAAAAAACATCGATATTTTAGAAAAAGTTGTTTTTAACATGCAGGTTTTTGAGTAAAACAAATATGTTTTAATATCGATGTTTTGCACAAAAAACATCAATATATATGCTCTTAACATCGATGTTAAGAAAATGGATCTTTTAACAATAAAAAGTGGTTTTTAACATCGATGTTTTGGAAAAAATCAAATAAGTTTTAACATCGATGTTTTGGAAAAAATCAAATATATTTTAACATCTATGTTTTAACAATAACCAAGTTTTTTTTAACATCGATGTTATATACAAAAACAAATATGCTCTTAACATCGATGTTTTAACTATAACAAAGTTGATTTTAAGTTTTATGTTCTAACCTATTTGTTTTTACAAAAAACATCGATATTTTAGAAAAAGTTGTATTTAAAATGCAGGTTTTTGACTAAAACAAATATGTTTTAATATCGATGTTTTGCACAAAAAACATCAATATATATGCTCTTAACATCGATGTTAAGAAAATGGATCTTTTAACAATAAAAAGTGGTTTTTAACATCGATGTTTTGGACAGCATCAAATATATTTTAACATCGATGTTTTAACAATAACCAAGTTCTTTTAACATCGATGTTTAAACTATAACAATGTTGATTTTAACATCAATGTTATATACAAAAACAAATATGCTCTTAACATCGATGTTTTAACTATAACAAAGTTGATTTTAACATCGATGTTTTGGTCCAAAACATCAATGTTCTAACCTATTTGTTTTTACAAAAAACATAGATATTTTAGAAAAAGTTGGTTTTAACATATGTTTTTGACAAAAACAAATATGTTTTAACATCGATGTTTTGGACAAAAAACAACAATATACATGCTCTTAACATCGATGTTTTGGACAACATCAAATATATTTTAACATCGATGTTTTAACAATAACCAAGTTCTTTTAACTTCGATGTTTAAAACAACATTGATGTTTTGACATTAAAAAGTTGTTTTTAACATTGATGTTTTCGCTGTAACTAAGATGTTTTTGACCAAATCGAATATGATATAACAACGAAGTTTTTGGCAAAAACAAATATGTTTTAACTTTGATGTTTTTGTCAAAAACAAATATGTTTTAACTTCAATGTTTTGGTCAAAAAAAAAATATGTTTTAACATCAATGTTTTGGAAAAAATCAAACAAGTTTTAACATCGATGTTTTGGAAAAAATCAAATATATTTTAACATCTATGTTTTAACAATAACCAAGTTTTTTTTAACATCGATGTAATATACAAAAACAAATATGCTCTTAACATCGATGTTTTAACTATAACAAAGTTGATTTTAACATCGATGTTTTGGTCCAAAACATCAATGTTCTAACCTTGATTGTTGATATGTTTTACATATATATGACAAATATGTTTAAAAAAAAACATCGATATTTTAGAAAAAGTTGTTTTTAACATGCAGGTTTTTGAGTAAAACAAATATGTTTTAATATCGATGTTTTGCACAAAAAACATCAATATATATGCTCTTAACATCGATGTTAAGAAAATGGATCTTTTAACAATAAAAAGTGGTTTTTAACATCGATGTTTTGGAAAAAATCAAATAAGTTTTAACATCGATGTTTTGGAAAAAATCAAATATATTTTAACATCTATGTTTTAACAATAACCAAGTTTTTTTTAACATCGATGTTATATACAAAAACAAATATGCTCTTAACATCGATGTTTTAACTATAACAAAGTTGATTTTATGTTTTATGTTCTAACCTATTTGTTTTTACAAAAAACATCGATATTTTAGAAAAAGTTGTATTTAAAATGCAGGTTTTTGACTAAAACAAATATGTTTTAATATCGATGTTTTGCACAAAAAACATCAATATATATGCTCTTAACATCGATGTTAAGAAAATGGATCTTTTAACAATAAAAAGTGGTTTTTAACATCGATGTTTTGGAAAAAATCAAATAAGTTTTAACATCGATGTTTTGGAAAAAATCAAATATATTTTAACATCTATGTTTTAACAATAACCAAGTTTTTTTTAACATCGATGTTATATACAAAAACAAATATGCTCTTAACATCGATGTTTTAACTATAACAAAGTTGATTTTAACATCGATGTTTTGGTCCAAAACATCAATGTTCTAACCTATTTGTTTTTACAAAAAACATAGATATTTTAGAAAAAGTTGGTTTTAACTTTGATGTTTTTGTCAAAAACAAATATGTTTTAACTTCAATGTTTTGGTCAAAAAAAAAATATGTTTTAACATCAATGTTTTGGAAAAAATCAAACAAGTTTTAACATCGATGTTTTGGAAAAAATCAAATATATTTTAACATCTATGTTTTAACAATAACCAAGTTTTTTTTAACATCGATGTAATATACAAAAACAAATATGCTCTTAACATCGATGTTTTAACTATAACAAAGTTGATTTTAACATCGATGTTTTGGTCCAAAACATCAATGTTCTAACCTTGATTGTTGATATGTTTTACATATATATGACAAATATGTTTAAAAAAAAACATCGATATTTTAGAAAAAGTTGTTTTTAACATGCAGGTTTTTGAGTAAAACAAATATGTTTTAATATCGATGTTTTGCACAAAAAACATCAATATATATGCTCTTAACATCGATGTTAAGAAAATGGATCTTTTAACAATAAAAAGTGGTTTTTAACATCGATGTTTTGGAAAAAATCAAATAAGTTTTAACATCGATGTTTTGGAAAAAATCAAATATATTTTAACATCTATGTTTTAACAATAACCAAGTTTTTTTTAACATCGATGTTATATACAAAAACAAATATGCTCTTAACATCGATGTTTTAACTATAACAAAGTTGATTTTAAGTTTTATGTTCTAACCTATTTGTTTTTACAAAAAACATCGATATTTTAGAAAAAGTTGTATTTAAAATGCAGGTTTTTGACTAAAACAAATATGTTTTAATATCGATGTTTTGCACAAAAAACATCAATATATATGCTCTTAACATCGATGTTAAGAAAATGGATCTTTTAACAATAAAAAGTGGTTTTTAACATCGATGTTTTGGACAGCATCAAATATATTTTAACATCGATGTTTTAACAATAACCAAGTTCTTTTAACATCGATGTTTAAACTATAACAATGTTGATTTTAACATCAATGTTATATACAAAAACAAATATGCTCTTAACATCGATGTTTTAACTATAACAAAGTTGATTTTAACATCGATGTTTTGGTCCAAAACATCAATGTTCTAACCTATTTGTTTTTACAAAAAACATAGATATTTTAGAAAAAGTTGTTTTTAACATATGTTTTTGACAAAAACAAATATGTTTTAACATCGATGTTTTGGACAAAAAACAACAATATACATGCTCTTAACATCGATGTTTTGGACAACATCAAATATATTTTAACATCGATGTTTTAACAATAACCAAGTTCTTTTAACTTCGATGTTTAAAACAACATTGATGTTTTGACATTAAAAAGTTGTTTTTAACATTGATGTTTTCGCTGTAACTAAGATGTTTTTGACCAAATCAAATATGATATAACAACGAAGTTTTTGGCAAAAACAAATATGTTTTAACTTTGATTTTTTTGTCAAAAACAAATATGTTTTAACTTCAATGTTTTGGTCAAAAAAAAAATATGTTTTAACATCAATGTTTTGGAAAAAATCAAACAAGTTTTAACATCGATGTTTTGGAAAAAATCAAATATATTTTAACATCTATGTTTTAACAATAACCAAGTTTTTTTTAACATCGATGTAATATACAAAAACAAATATGCTCTTAACATCGATGTTTTAACTATAACAAAGTTGATTTTAACATCGATGTTTTGGTCCAAAACATCAATGTTCTAACCTATTTGTTTTTACAAAAAACATGGATATTTTAGAAAAAGTTGTTTTTAACATATATGTTTTTGACAAAAACAAATGTGTTTTAACATCGATGTTTTGGACAAAAAACAACAATATACATGCTCTTAACATCGATGTTTTGGACAACATCAAATATATTTTAACATCGATGTTTTAACAATAACCAAGTTCTTTTAACTTCGATGTTTAAACTATAACAATGTTGTTTTTTACACATTTGTTTTTGCAGAAAACATCGATGTTTAAAACAACATTGATGTTTTGACATTAAAAAGTTGTTTTTAACATAGATGTCTTCGCTGTAACTAAGATGTTTTTGACCAAATCAAATATGATATTGTCACGTGGAAGATGTCCATTGAACCTAGGAGACCCTGAGAGAGCGGGGGAACTCCTAGAAGAGGCTGGCCTAGGAGAGGGTGGGGCAGTCTGGGAGAGTCTGAGTCAGTCAGTCTAAGTCTGGGACAGGCAGAGTGAGCCTGGGGCATAGTGGGACCCGAAGTAGTCAAGTACCCCCAAGTGATTTATGAGTTATTGTACCCCCCCCCCCTTTTGTAGTTGGGACTTGTAAGATTATTTATTGTACAAAATACATGATGTAAATCGTACCTAGTTTGATTAATTACCACACAACCCTTGCCCAAAGATCCCTGTGTCACATTGGACTGGGTAGACTTAAGAATAGGGGTGACGATGTTTTTGGCAAAAACAAATATGTTTTAACTTCGATGTTTTTGTCAAAAACAAATATGTTTTAACTTCGATGTTTTGGTCAAAAACAAATATGAAGAGTCCACGGAAGAAAGGGGGAGAGTCAATTTTTCCGAATTTTAGTTATATACATATAATTGTTCGTCTAGATGAGTAGAATATGTTGGTGAAAAGAAATAGTCAGAAAAAATGACAGTCGGTTGATTACAAGCGATGGAAAGAACCACGTACTCGGAAGAAAGGGGGAATGTCCACGCGGAAAAACCTAGAATGGGGGAGAGTCATGTTAGAAGTTATATGGATTGTGTATTAATATCACCATTTCATCAATAAAACAGGGAAGAAAGGGGGAGCGTCCATGACTACCCCCCTTCCTGTTATGTTTAAATTGTTTTTTTTTTACTAAAACATTTTTATTTAGAGTGTGATATGTCTGTTTCGGGCAAATTTATTATTTTGACACGCAAAACAAAAAGGAAAAGGACATATAAAAAAATTGAAGAAAATGATAAAGGATACGTAAGTAATTAAAGATCCAAACCTAAAAACTCGATTTTCTCGGAAAGCACTCCAAATGACATCCCCCCTTTCTTCCGTGGACTCTTCATATGTTTTAACATCGAAGTTTTGGAAAAAATCAAGTATGTTTTAACTTCGATGTTTTGGTCAAAAACAAATATGTTTTAACATCAATGTTTTGGAAAAAATCAAATAAGTTTTAACATCGATGTTTTGGAAAAAATCAAATATATTTTAACATCTATGTTTTAACAATAACCAAGTTTTTTTTAACATCAATGTTTTAACAATAACCAAGTTTTTTTTAACATCGATGTTATATACAAAAACAAATATGCTCTTAACATCGATGTTTTAACTATAACAAAGTTGATTTTAACATCGATGTTTTGGTCCAAATCATCAATGTTCTAACCTACTTGTTTTTACAAAAAACATCGATATTTTAGAAAAAGTTGTTCTTAACATGTTTTTGACAATGTTTTAAACATTGATTTTAAGAACATACTAGCTGTATATCCCGCTTTCACCCGGGGAATTTCATTTTTCTAATAAACGTGAACAAATTTAAAGTGAGATCATAACGATTTTTATAACAATAAAGAATATACTCAGAGATTGGCTGAAGTTATGAAATTTTAATATGGACAGGTGTTCGGACCTAGTAAGAAAGATCCACTGAGCGAAATTTGGGGAATTTAGGACAAACGGTATGGATTTTTATTAAGAAAAAACAAACAAACAGAAATATTGGCCTGCAGTTTCAGCTTCTCGCAAATCGGCTTGCCTAAGCCTTTGTGGCGCAAAGCGGGCCCGTATTCCTGGGCAGACTCAGTTTCCCGCGATTCTGCCTGTCTAAGCCTCTGTTGTTCAATACTATTTTGATGTTCGTCGAGAGTTTCAGCTGCTCGTATTTGACGTTGTTTTTTAGCTTTTGAGCTCACTACTCCTATTGAAGCTCGCTTCTTAGGAGGCATTTATAAAAAATAAATTCACCATACATGTAAATAAACCTATTGTAATGTTAAAAAAAAACAAAAAACATATGGTTTAAAAATCCCAGAACTCGACGCCTACCAAGGGACGGTCTTATTGGGCCTTGTTGGCCTCGTCAATATCTATAAAATGATTTTTTAGGCCGTTTTTTCGACTCAAACGGTCGATTCGTACAAAAAAAAAACCATTGTAAAGCGAGATGACGAATTTTTTAACAATAAAGAACATACCAAGAGATTGGCTGAAGTTATGCAATTTTAATATGGACAAGTGTTCGCACCTGGTATCAAAGAACCACTGGGCGAAATTTGGAGAATTTAGGACAAACGGTATGGATTTCTATAGAGAACAAATAAACAAACAAACAAACAGAATTTCAACTTTATTTATATAGGTATATTGTTTTTTTATAAGCATATATAGTTTTTCGTCGAAAACATGGATGTTAAAACATATTTGTTTTTGTCAAAAACATCTTAGATATAGCACAAACATCGATGTTAAAAACCACTTTTTATTGTTAAAACATCGATGTTGTTTCAACTTCTATGTTTTGGGCAAAAACATCGATGTTAAGAAAAAGTTATTAACATGTAGGTTTTTGACAAAAACAAATATGTTTTGACATTGATGTTTTTGACAAAAGCAAATATATTTCAACATCCATGTTTTAACATAACCAAGTTCTTTTTAACATCGATGTTATATTCACAAACAAATATGCTCTTAACATCGATGTTTTTGACAAAAACAAATATGTTTTAACATCGATGTTTTCGAGGAAAAACTATATATGCTGATAAAAAATTAATATATATGTTTTTAACATTAATGGTAAAAACATTGATGTTGTAACAATAAAAAGTTTTATTTAACATCGAAGTTATATAAGATCTCCAAAAAAGTCCGTTTTTAAAAAGATTTTATTTAGGTATAAACTGAACACAAACAAATCAATTGAACAATAATAACAAAGTAAAGTGTTACAACTGGAAGACTGCTGCCTCCGGGTTGAGTTGAGCTCCATATTTATAGGTTGAGTCGGGGGTGGGGATGTAGTACTCCATTTTCTATATTTTTCATTATTTAACTCCTCCCTCCTTAAGTTTGATGCTCCTGCGAAAACATATAGGGTAGGCCAGGATTTATAGTATGTGTGGTAGATTGGACTAATCCTGAAACTGGTGGTACTTCTTCTGTTGGTGGTTCTTGTTTTTTAAGACAATATTTTTGAAGTATCTTATAGTGATATAATATAAAGATAACGAAAGTTAGTACAATGATACAGAATAATATATTATAAAGTACAATATTATTGGTAGTAGGTAAATCTATAAGGGGATCAAATGGTATCATTTTTACATTGATATCACGTACATTATCAAAAGTTATATTAAGATCAGTATGTGGTACAATTAGGTTTTTGATGTTAAGGGCTGTAGACTGTTTATACATAGGTATAGCTTTCTTATCTATTAATATTTCATTTTGATTTAATTTAATTAAGCTGCTATTAGTTAAAAATACAGTTGTATTAGTTTTAGTTTTTATTGTAATCTTATTAATATTAAAGGTTAAATAATAATCAATAATAGGTATATATTTTATAAAGGGTTTACTACTAGTTATAATTGTCTTACAATCTAAAAAGGTTAGTATTCGAAATTATTTGTTGAATACAAGGATTATTTACAATAGTGTGGTTGTTACAATATAAAGTGTCCTTAATATCTCTACAATTTGCAGTGAGTAGTTCGTGTGGGGTTTTTAGAATTAATGGGGGGTATACATGAATAGTCCTTAATGTATTATCTTTATTTACTGGGTAAGACAGTAAGAAATAAGTTTCTATAGGTGATGTCTGAAGTGGTATTTTAACAAAATAAAAGATTACATTATTTTTAATTGAACAATGAACTTGACTTAATTGCCAAAGTGCCTCAATGTCTTTTGTAATGAATGATACATTATAGGTGTTTTGTAAAGATTCCAAATCTTTAAATTCTAAGATGCTGGAGTGAATAACATTAAGCTTACAAAAGTCTAATGAATCTTCCACATCATTAATTTTATTATTTATTAATACCAAGTTGAGGAATATAATGTTATATTGTTGATTTAATTCAATTTGTGTGAGTAAAGGGCTAGATAGCAATTGCTTTATTTTTTGGTTATTTCTTTTGATAATATTTAAGTCATGATTAAATTCTGCAATTAATTTTTGATTAACTACTATTTGATTTTTAATGTTAGATTATAATTTAAAAGAGTTCTGTTCTAGTGTATGAATGGCTTTATCATAGTATTCCTTGTCGTCTATGTCGAGGTTTCCAGTTAAATACGAGATGGTTTTCCCTACCGCGTTAAATAATCCTCTTTTGGATCTATGATGATTGATAATTAAGTGGTCCATCTTATTTTTAATATATTGATAGAATTTCATTAGCGGAAGTGGTTCTTATGATATTACCGAATAATTTTTTAGAGAAACAATCAATCATAGTGAATATAGTTTTTCCGCCATAATGAAGTACGTCTGCTTGTAATTTTTCAAAAGGTTTTAAGGGAGTAGGAGTGATTTCATAGACTTGTTTAATTGGCTTTCTATCGTATTTGACAGCTTTACATGAAGTGCAATTATTAATAACTTTTGTTATTGTTTCTAACATGCGGGGCCAGTAGTAAAGTTTAATCAATGCTTGATAAGTTTCATGTATGCCTCTATGCATTGTTTTGCCTATATGTTTGTTTAATATTATCTCCTCTTGTTCTTCAGTGGTTAGTACGTCAAGTTTTTTAGAGTAGTAACGTTTGATTTTGATATTAGTATAATTTGTTTTAATTATTTCCGAAAAGTGATTAAATATTTGATCATATATTTGTTCATCTATATTATTTTCAATTTCTGGCGAACATAAAACTCCGTAAGTTTTGTTAGGTTGCAGATATTCTATACAGTTTTCTTCTAAGTCTGTAGAGAAGGGATAACGAGTATGCCAATAATATCGCGTTTTATTAAATATGGTTTCGATTGGTTTCTGTATTTCTGGGTTTCCTCTCCGAATTATAATTTGAAATTTTTCTATATTTATTGATTTGTTTTTATCGTCAACTATAAAGATTTGTTCATTAGAAGAGTCTTGTGAGTGTTGTGTCTGTAGACTTTCTAAGTCTTCTTCTAATGGAATATTAAAGGCTCTTGCTAAGTCGTCAATTGTTTCGTCTGTATGTTCCGGGGACGGCGCGGCTAGGAATTCATTAATCACATCATTGGGATGTGGATCTGTATCTATCGAGTCTATATTTGTTTCAATGACCGGGTTTCTTGATAATGCATCTGCAACATAAATGCTTTTAGCTTGTAAATATTTTACATCAAAATCAAAGTCTGCTAATTGAAGTTTCCATCTGATAAGTTTGGAATTAGGTTCTTTTAAGTTGTGTAACCATTGTAGTGGTTTATGGTCTGTTTGTATGGTAAATTTGCGTCCATATAAATAAGGTCTGAAATGTCTACAAGCCCAGACAATAGCTAATAGTTCCTTTTCGATGGTTGAGTAATTTTCCTCCTGTTTGTTAAGTGTTCTTGATGCGGAGGAAATGGGCAAGTCTTTGTTGTCAATGTTTTGGGATAACACGGCCCCAATAGCAAAATTAGACGAATCTGTAGTTAAGGTAAATGGTTTTTCAAAATTTGGTAGTTGAAGGATAGGGCTGTTTTGTAGTAGAGTCATGAGATGTTCAAACGCATTTTTATATTCGTCCGTTAGTTTTATTTCTTTGTCTTTTCGTAGTGCCAAAGTTAAAGGTTGCGCTATTTTAGCATAATTTTTAATCATTTTACGGTAATATCCTGTAAGTCCTAAAAATTGTTTGATCTGTTTCTGAGTTTTGGGTATAGGAAATTCAGCGATAGCTTTTAATTTTGTAGGATTGGGTTGTATACCTTTATCAGAAATTATGTGTCCCAAATAGAGTAATTCTTTTTTGCAAAATTCAGTTTTGTCTAGTTGAATCTTAAGGTTGTGGTTTTTTAATTTTTCAAAAACTGCTTTAAGGTGTTTAATATGTTCGTCTAAGTTGTCTGAAAAGATATTAATGTCGTCCATGTAGACTAAAACGTTTGGTATTCTTGAGAAAATTATGTTCATCGCTCTCTGAAAAGTAGGGGAAGCGTTTTTTAGACCAAAGGGCATTCTTAAAAATTCGTAATGTCCTGTTTCATTTGAAAAGGCTGTCTTTGGAATAGAAGCTTCATCCATTTCTATTTGATGAAATCCGGAAGCCAGATCAATGGCGGAAAAATATTTAGCACGTCCAATCTTACCAAATAGGTCCTCAATATTTGGTAAGGGATATTTATCTTCTATTGTTTTATCGTTTAATTTCCGGTAATCTATTACCATGCGAATTTTGCGTTTACCAGATGCGTCCATTTTTTTTGGGACTACCCAAACTGGGCTATTATAAGGTGAATTTGAATGTTGTATTATTTTATTTTCTAAAATTTTGTCAATTTCGATTTGTATATCTTTTTTAAAAATTTCGGGGTACCTATAATTTTTAGTGTAAATTGGGTTTTCGTCTATGGTTCTAATTGTATGTTTTAATAGGTTCTTACTGGTCAACTTATCGTTTTCTTTTTTAATTATTTGTGGAAATTCTCTTAAAACGTTTATTATTTTTGTCTTTTCTTCATTATTCATATGGTCTGTTCTTATTAAAACTTCTTTTTTTATTTTACCATATTGGCAATCGCTAGATGTTTCGGGACAATTGGTCACTTCATCAGGGATTTCCGTACTAATGCTTAATACTTCTTCGACTTCTACCGGTTCGGGACTAAAGGTCATTACTTCCGGAGAGTCAGCATAACATAATACTTTATTATTCTTAATATTGTAAATTCCTTCTTTGAGAATGCATTTATCATTTAATTGAATATCTTTATTTACTAATCCATATTCTATATTATATTTTATATTCTTAACAGGTATCTCTATTAGATTAATACCTTGTTCTATTGCTATCTTATTGTCTATGCTTAATTGTAAGGGAATTATACCTAGGGGATAAATTAACGTATCATTTTCAGGGTGCATGCTAATTTTTAATTTTTTCATAGTATTATAGCCTAATAAGATGTCATATTTTTCTGAAAAAGGAAATACGAAAAATTTTGCTGTATCATTTATTCCAAATGTGTTTTGTAAGTTTAAATAACAACTATTTGTTCCACTTTTCTTTCCCGTAGGGGTAGTTATGATAAAAGGTTCTTCTATTAATTGAGTATGATGGGGTATAGCGTTTGGGTGTATATAGTTTTCATTAGCCCCTGTATCTATTAACCATTTTTTTTTTCCGTAATTTTCAAAATGGGGCAGAGTTTTTGTAATTAAGTTTAAAATTAATTCGGTGGGCTTTCGTCGTTGCGATCTATTCCTAAAAAATGATCGAATTTTTCAGAGAAATTTTTTATAGTGTCTTCTAATGCAGTTATTCTATCATTATATTGATTAGTGTTAGTATTTGATTGCGGTGTTTCCTCACAATGAGTAACTTCGTATGGTGAAATGAAATTTTGGGGGCGCGGTCTTTGTAAATTACTGACCGTTCTCATTGAGACTGTATTATTAGAATCTTTTCTAGGGCTTTGGAAGTTCTGTCTTTGAAAGTTATTTGATTTATTAAAAGAATGATTAGGATTATTTGGATGATTAAAATTCTGAGGTCTGGATTGCACTGGGTATTGTTGAGTTTGATAGTGATTTTGTTGGCTATGATTTCGTTGGTGATAATGTGGTTGTTGGTAATGTTGTTGTTGGTTATGATTTTGTTGGTGATAATGTGGTTGTTGGTAATGTTGTTTTTGGAAGGGATTATTTTTCTTATTATTTAAATGGGATATTATGAAGGAACATTTATTATATAATATGCTCCTTACTTCGTCCAGACTTTTTGGGTCAAAGATCATTATATGATTACTAAGTGTTGAGGGGAAGCATTTGTAAATATGATATATTATTTCTTTGTCTGTTCTTAACATGATCTGAGTTAAGGTTTCTTGATTCAAGCCATCCAATTTTAACCTGGTGTATACTAAGTTCCTCAATCCTTGTATTTTATTAATAAAATCAAATTAAATCAAAATTAATAAAATGGGGGATTCCTTGAGGTTAAATTTTGTTTGAAATATTTCATCCTTTAATATTTCAAATGATCTAGCATCAGCAAAATTTTCCTTTAATAACTTTAAAAGAGTTAATAAATGTTCAACATTATTGGACAACAGAACGTTTCTAGCTGGTCCAGATAATTTAGCTTTAATTTTAATGAATAGAATTGTATGATTATAATCTCTTTCTACTATATTCGTTGCACAGATAGTTTTGTAGGCACTTTCGACCAATTCTACAAAAAATGCCAATTCATTGGGATTTCCATCAAAAGATGGTATGTGGTCATAATCGACTCTAGATATAGTATAATTAACAGTTTCAAGCATTATGACTAATTCAGGATGTTTAAGGATTGAACTACTCACTGTCGTTCTTCGTCGGAGCCGTCTTGTAGTCTTGAGATAAGGGCTTCTCTGGAGTTCTCAAAAGTCAGGATTCTCTACGAAAAATACGCTACGGCGTAGGCTGAAGGTTCCTGGGTCAATTTGACTCAGCTGCGAAGAGTCGTCTAACAATGCTTCAGTTTCGTAGTCCCTGATGAGGGCGCCAGTTAAGATATATAAGATCTCCAAAAAAGTCCGTTTTTAAAAAGATTTTATTTAGGTATAAACTGAACACAAACAAGTCAATTGAACAATAATAACAAAGTAAAGTGTTACAACTGGAAGACTACTGCCCGGGTTGAGTTGAGCTCCATATTTATAGGTTGTGTCGGGGGTGGGGATGTAGTACTCCATTTTCTATATTTTTCATTATTTAACTTCGATGTCAAAACATATTTGTTTTTGTCAAAAACCTACATGTTAAAAACAACTTTTTCTAAAACATCGATGTTTCTTGTAAAAACAAATAGGTTTGAACATTGATGTTTTGGACCAAAACATCGATGTTAAAATCAACTTTCTTATAGTTAAAACATCGATGTTAAGAGCATATTTGTTTTTGTATATAACATCGATGTTAAAAAAAACTTGGTTATTGTTAAAACATCGATGTTAAAATATATTTGATTTTTTCCAAAACATCGATGTTAAAACATATTTGTTTTTGACTAAAACATCGAAGTTAAAACATATTTGTTTTTGACAAAAACATCGAAGTTAAAACATATTGGTTTTTGCCAAAAACATCGTTGTTATATCATATTTGATTTGGTCCAAAACATCTTAGTTACAACTAAAACATCAATGTTAAAAACAAATTTTTAATGTCAAAACATCAATGTTGTTTTAAACATCGATGTTTTCTGCAAAAACAAATATGTAAAAAATAACTTTGTTATAGTTTAAACGTCGATGTTAAAAGAACTTGGTTATTGTTAAAACATCGATGTTAAAATATTCTTGATTTTGTGCAAAACATCGATGTTAAAACATATTTGTTTTTGTCGAAAAACAACAAAATTTAAAAGAAAACATGTATGTTTTCTGTAAAAACATATATGTTGATTTTTTATCAGCATACAAGTATATGTATAGTTTTTCGCCCAAAACATCGAAGTTAAAACATATTTGTTTTTGACGAAAACATCGAAGTTAATCATATTTGTTTTTGACAAAAACATCAATGTTAAAACATATTTGTTTTTGTCAAAAACATATATGTTAAAAACAACTTTTTCTAAAATATCGATGTTTTTTGTAAAAACAAATATGTTGATTTTTTATCAGCATACGAGTATATATATAGTTTTTCGCCCAAAACATCGAAGTTAAAACATATTTGTTTTTGCCGAAAACATCAATGTTAAATCATATTCGTTTTCGTCAAAAACATATATGTTTTAACTTCGATGTTTTGGACGAAAAACTATATATATACCTACATATGCTGATAAAAAATCAACATATTTCTTAAAACATCGATGATAAAAACAACTTCTTATTGTTTAAACATCGAGGTTAGAACATAATAGTTTTTGCAGAAAGCACCAATGTTTAAAACAAAAAAAAGTTGTTTTTAACATCGATGTTATTTCAACATCTATGTTTTGGACAAAAACATCGATGTTTAAAACAACTTTGTTATAGTTAAAACATCGATTTTAATAGCATATTTGTTTGTGAATATAACATCGATGTTAAAAAGAACTTGGTTATTTTTATATATTTTAATATTGATGTTTTGGACCATGACATCGATGTTAAGCTCAACTTTGTTTTTACAGAAAACATCGATGTTTTAGAAAAAGTTGTTTTTAACATGTAGGTTTTTGACAAAAACAAATAAGTTTTGACATCGATGTTAAATAAAACTTTTTATTGTTAAAACATCATGTTTTTACTATTAATGTTAAAAACATATATATTGATTTTTTATCAGCATATATAGTTTTTCCTCGAAAACATCGATGTTAAAACATATTTGTTTTTGTCAAAAACATCTTAGTTATAGTTAAAACATCGATGTTAAGAGCATATTTGTTTGTGAATATAACATCTATGTTAAAAAGAACTTGGTTATGTTAAAACATCGATGTTGAAATATATTTGCTTTTGTCAAAAACATCGATGTCAAAACATATTTGATTTTTCGAAAACCTACATGTTAAAAACCACTTTTTCTTAACATCGATGTTTTTGTCAAAAACATAGAAGTTGAAACAACATCGATGTTTTAACAATAAAAATTGGTTTTTAACATCGATGTTTTTGACCAAAGCAAATATATTTTAACATCGATGTTTTCGAGGAAAAACTATATATGCTGATAAAAAAACAATATATATGTTCTTAAAATCAATGTTACAAACATTGATGTTTTAACAATAAAAAGTTTTATTTAACACCGATGTTTTATACAAAAACAAATATGTTTTAGCATCGATGTTTTTACAGAAAACATCGATGTTTTCTTTTAAATTTTGTAGTTTTTTGACAAAAACAAATATGTTTTAACATCGATGTTTTGGACAAAAAAACATCAACTTATATGCTCTTAACTTCGATGTTAAAAACATCGATGTTTTAACAATAAAAAGTAGTTTTTAACATCCATGTTTTTGAAAAAAAATGAAAATGTTGTAACATCGATGTTTTGGACAAAAAACATCAACATATATGCACTTAACATCGATGTTAACAAATCGATGTTATTGCCAAAAAAAAAAAAAAGAATAAAAAAAAAATAACAACTAAAAACATCGATGTTAACATCGGCCTTCAAACATCGATGGTCGGAAAACATCGGCTACGTAACATCGATGTTTCAGAAACATCGACATCGATGTCGCATCCCTACTATGCACTAGCTCCTGCTACCATTGCAATAGACGCCATCATTCTTTATTACATTTTCCCACTTCTCCAATCAGGTCTTCTGTTCACGTGGGTGGAAATGCCCCTAGTAGTTCCTCTTGTTCCGGAAACAATGCAAGACCCGAACCAAGTTCTGTTGTAAAACATGTGATAGGCTCAGAAAAGACCAATAAACAGACAACGAGGGATTTAAAGGGCTCCGTACTGTCATCATTGCCGGAGGCCAATGTCTCCATTATGTTGGGAACAGCGATGGCTAGAATAGAAGATAGTAGTGAGCAATATCATCCTATTCGTATTTTAATTGATTGTGGATCACAAAGATCATTTATATCATCTAGATGCGCGCGAATTTTAGGACTTATTAGATGCCCCAATCCACAGGCGCTTTATGGTTTTGGAGATAGTCCAATAAAGGGAGGTAATTACCAAACTTTTTGCACTATTGTGCCCAAAAATAGTTTGTATCCCCGACTCCATACTGTGATAGTCCCTAAGATTATTGAGAGTATACCAACCGGTCCAATACCGAGGGATGTAAATGAATATTTGAAGCAGTATGACCTAGCTGATAATTCGTTTAGAAAACCAGGACCAACCGATTTTTTATTGGGGGCGGATTTATTTGGTCAAATCTTAACTGGTGGATGTATATACCGTGAAGGGTATCCTAATGATCTCCAAACCATCTTTGGTTATGTGGTCATCGGACCTCTAGGTCCTCAATCTTTGGTCCAAAAAAAATCGATTTCACTAATTACATCCTGCGAACAACTTAATGACCGATTAAGCAGCACCTTAGAGAAATTTTGGGAAATTGAAAAGGTCCCCGAAACAGTCAGAATGGATCCTAAAAATGTTATTGCGGATGAACATTTTCGATTAACTCATTTTCGAGATCCAACCGGACGTGACATTGTCCGACTACCATTCAAAGATCAGGCCAGACCTGATCTGAGTAGTTCCTATAAAAATGCCATGTACCGTTTTCTAAAATTAGAACACCGGTTAAAAAAATATCCTTATTAAACATATTCCAACATTATCGATGAATATTTAAAATTAGGCTACGTCTCGCCGGCAGATAGTCCGGGTAGATATTATCTACCACACCATTGTGTTATGAGGGATAACACTTGTTCGAAAGTACGGAATTTTTTTAATGCATCATCATCTACTGAATTTGGCTCCCTCAATGACCATCTCCGTATCGGTCCTAAACTCCAGCTGGATATTAGGTATGTGCTTCTTAATTTCAGACGCTATCCTATTGTGTTTGCATGAGACATATTTCAGATGTTTTTACAAATATTAATCCATAAAGAAGATGTCCCATATCAACATTTTCTGTACCGCGCTGATCTATCAAAACCAGTTGAGGAGTATCAATTGAATAGACACACCTTCGATTTTTCTAGCTCTCCTTATCTCGCGATTCGTGTATTACATCAACTAGTAATAGACGAAGGAGCATCATATCCAAAAGCCTCAGAAACCTTAAACAACCACATATATATGGATGATATTCTAACTGGAGCGAACACTATTGAAGAAGCCCGTCAGCTTCTGTGCGAATTGATAGCATTACTAAATAAAGGGGGTTTCAGTTTGTCAAAATGGGTGAGTAACACTCCAGAATTATTAAGCTCTCTTGCTCTTCGGACAAACAAGAAATGATTAAATTCTTAGAACCTGACAATAAATCAGTGAAGTTATTAGGGATGCAGTGGGACTCGGTTTTGGACTGCCTTTCTTATGATATTCAAGATATCAAATTAACAATGACGAAAAGAAGGATCATGTCAGCCGTTGCGCGAATGTACGACCCACTCGGTTACCTTGCTTCCGTCACCTTTAAGGCCAAATCATATTTGCAGAGGCTATGGAATATAAAAGACTTATCCTGGGACAGCCCACTACCTTCGAAAATAGCCATATATTACAGAGAATTCTTTGACTCTCTTAAAAGCCTACGATTTATTCAAATACCTCGTTGCATATTTCCCCGAAAGCCGCTCCACGTTACATTAGTGGGATTCGCTGATGCATCGGAATTAGGTTATGCAGCCACTATTTATTTGAGAGTTCAATTACATTACAGACAAACAGAAAGTCACTTAATTATGTTTAAAACCCGCCTCACTGTATTGAAAACATTATCTATTCCTAAGTTAGAGTTATGCGCTGCGCTGTTGCTAGCCCAAACTAGAGAATCCATTTCTAGCATTATTGACCCGCATGTCAATTCCACTTACTTATTCTCGGATTTGTCAATTGTTCTTAGTTGGTTACGCCTTTCTCTACATTTATTAAAAACATTCGTGGCGAACCGAATTACACATATACTGGAGTTATCGTCGGAAAAGGAATGGTACCACGTTTCATCGTCTGAGAATCCAGCCGATCTTGCTTCTCGTGGATCCATACCAGTAGATCTAATTAATAACCAGTTATGGTGGCATGGTCCTCAATGGCTTACACGTGATATTTCTGAATAGCCCGATATTCTTCTTAATGAGGCTGTGTCAGTGCCAGAAATAAAACCTATCGCTCCGGTATGTACAAGTCAGGCATCAAATTCCTACATGATTGAGGTAATGGAAAGGTTCTCTTAGTTTGGTAAATTAAAGAGGATATTATCCTACATTGCCCGATTCCTAAAGAGCTTGAAGATTCTTTCTTACAGAAGATTCCTTTCTTACAGAAAGGAAACATGGATCACTGAGTTTAGGTGAATTAGCTGAAGGGACTCGACTTATAATAATATGCGTTCAACAGCATTACCTTCCTATAAACTCAAAAACAATGATAAGATCTCTGCAATCATTATCACCCTTCTTGGATAGCCTGGGAATTCTCAGGGTGGGCGGCCGTTTAAAAAACAGTCCGTTGCCCTATAATGCCAAGCACCCGATAATACTTCCCCAACAAGCGGAACTTACAAAGCTATTGATTGATCACTACCATAGAACTTAACTCCACCCCGGTCCGCGACTATTACACTCACCTTTGCTACGGAATTACTGGATAATATAAGGAAGGCGCATTATTCGGCACCGTGTTCACAAATGTATAACTTGTTATAGATTTCGTTCAAAGAATTTCACGCCTCTTATGTCCGATCTTCCACCTTCGAGATTCGAACAAGGAAGGCCGTTTATTATAACTGGGGTTGATTTTGCCGGACCGTTTATGACTAAAGAGTAAAATCATACGTCTGTCTGTTTGTTTGCTAAAGTACTAGGGCGGTACATCTTGAACTTGTGTCTCAGTTAACTACCGATGCTTTCCTCGCCTTTCTGAATAGATTTGTATCGCGCCGAGGGTTGCCGTCTAAAATTCTATCCGACAATGGGACCAATTTTGTTGGAGCAAGCAGACACTTAAAGGACCTTTACCAATGGCTGAACCGGGAGGAAACTCTAACCAAGATTACATCTTATCTTCATCCTTTAAAAATAGAATGGGAGTTCATCCGGGTGCCCCTATACCTACAAACCCATTATAAATAACTTAACGAGACAGATCACATCCCTAATGTCGCAGTGGAAAACGTCCCTATGGCATGAACAACTACGCCTTACCCACAACGACCATAGGAAATTCTGGAAACTCACCAGAAGTCACAACACCAAATCAAAATCGGTGAGAATCCAAAGAGGCGACGAGCTCCTCACTCCCGCAGATCAGGCTGACATCCTCTCAGACTACTACGTAGAAAGAGACAATGCACGCAATAACCACATCTACCACCACAACCCCACCACTGACATATCTCAGAATACAATATATTCAACATATAAAGACCTGACTGCAATCTTGAGGAAAACGAAGGGAAACAAATCGATTGGGAAAGACAATATTCCATGTGTCCTTCTCAAACAACTCCCCAGAAAAACCCTCATGTTTCTCCTTAACATTTTCAACTCATGCTCACGCCTCAGATACTTCCCTACGGAGTGGAAACATGCTATCGTTGTTCCACTCCTGAAACCCCGCAAACGAGGAGCGGTACCGGAAGAATACCGGCCAATTAGTCTCCTCAACCACATCTCAAAAATATATGAGAAACTACTCATGATCCACATTCGAAAACACTGCGAGACACACGACATATTTCCCCCGGAACAAACGGGGTTCTCGCGTGGAGTTAGCTGTTATCACCAGGTAGCTAAGCTGCAATTCGATATAGCTAACAATCTCCAGAAAAACCTGGCCACAGCAATGATTTCACTCGACTGCACACAGGCTTTCGACTCTGTGTCCTATCCCATCCTAATCCATAAACTCACACTCTACCAATTCCCGGACCAACTGGTCGACATCATAGGATCATACCTCACTGACCGGTACTTTGTAATCCGGGTCAGAAATGAAATTTCAGCCCCCCGCCAAGTTACATGCGGAGTTCCCCAGGGCTCTGTCCTTGCGCCTATACTTTTCAACATATATACTGCCCAAGTAGTAGGGACAAAGATTGAAAACATTACAATCGCCGCATACGCTGATGACATAGCAATCTACGCAGCCAGCATGAATGCGAAACATGCAATGCGCAAGGCACAAAAAGCAGCCCAACTGATCACAGACCAACTCAAAGACATCAACATACTTATCAACACACAAAAAACAGACGCCATCACATTCTCATACAAGAAAACACCCGACAGACAACCAACATTAAACGGTCAAGCAATCAAAACAAAAAGACACCTCACATACTTAGGGATTAAACTAGAATCACACCTATCATTTACAGCCCATATACAACACAGAATTCACACAGTTAGAGCAACTTCAACACAACTCCAGCACCTTCTCTATACACCAGGGCTGTCACTCAGACTCAAACTGCTCATCTACAAATCAATCCTCAGACCATCCCTTCTTCATGGAGCACCACTACTACACTACCTTTACCCTACAGCCCTGAAGAAACTACAACAATACCAGAACAGCATACTCATGAAGATATGTAGAGGCACCACACTAGAAAGACGAAACATGAATCTCATACATAATGAACTACAACTCGAGACAATACAAAAACACATAACGCGTAGGCACATCAAGTTTTTTGACAACCTACCATCATCCTTCAACCCGCTGTTTAGAACCATCACACCATCCCCTCTCCCTGCCCGATGGCAAGGCCGTAAGGGTCCAATCAAACCAATCAACATCACCATCTAAACCCGCCTTACGGCTCTTCCCCACCCCATCCTCTGCCTTTCCCAACCTTATCCTAGAATCCTAACCATCCTAAAACTCCTCTCCCCCCCCTAAATTTTATTGTTTACTAATTTTCTTTTATTTTACATATCAACGCACGGAGGCCCCTCAACTCCAAGGATGACAGTATATACTGCAACGCAGTAATAATAACATTATTTTCAATCTCACCCCACCTTCAAATACCAAAGGTAGAACAAGGTATACAGGTAATCAGTCCGTATCGTTCCATTACTCGCTAGTGGCTCGGTCATACATATATTAATTGATTGTTTTTTTCTGTTTTAGAGGGACCGGAAAAAAAAAAAAAAAAAAAAAAAAAAAAAAAAAAAAAAAAAAAAAAATATATATATATCCGGGTGCCCCACATTTCGGAGGTATTTAGGAAGCTGGGGTGAAGTCATTTAAACATCATTTGTGCCGAGTCCTCAAGGACCACGTTCTGAATTTTGAGGAAATGAACACATTTATAATTAGAATAGAAGCTGTTTTAAATTCAAGACCCCTTTATCCTTTGTCAGCTTCTCCTGAAAATCTGGACGTTTTGACCCCTGGTCACTTCATTATAGGTGTTCCCCTCGTAGCTGTTCCAGAATCTGATTACCTTGATACCCAAATAAACCGATTGTCGCGTTGGCAACTTCTGCAAAAATTTACGCAGGACATTTGGAGGAGGTGGAGAAGTGACTACTTAAATAGCCTACAGCAAAAGGTCAAATGGTCAAATTGGATTGATAATAGAGAACCAAATGCTTTGGTCCTCTTAAGGGAACCCAACGTGCCTCCTTTACAGTGGCCTAGGGGAAGAGTAGTAGTCCTTCCGGGCCGAGACGTTACGGTAAGGGTAGTCAAAATTAGAACTTCAAAAGGGGAATTCATTCGTCCAGTTACGAAGTTAGCACCATTGCTGTCTCCAGACTAATTTTAAGAAGCATAAATTTTTGCCCAATTGCAAAAATTGGTGGACGGGATGTTAACGCTCATAAACTTTAATTTATTACTTATATCAATTTGTTATTTTTTTTTTTGTTTCTTTTAAAATGAAGTCGTTTATTTTATTTATTGTTTAATTTCTTAATTTTTGTTAATAGGGTTTAATTTGTACAATTATTTGGTTTAGATTTATTTCTCTCTTTTTAATAATTTTGGTTAATTGAATCAATCAGATTAATGATGCGATGTTTGTTGAAAGACAAATGTTTATAAGGCCGTCTTAGTGCAGATGCTTTAATACGACTGCAGTGCTAATACCAGTCGTGTTGTATACACTCGTGTATACACACCCAGATCGTAACAGTCCACTGACTTATATAGACGCGTCTACGGTTCTCATCTGCCCACTGCAGTTTTTGGAGACCGAGCTTTCGCCAGTAGCGGATCCAGAAATTTTCTGAGGGGGGGGCGCACTTTTTTATTTTTTATATTTTTGCGTCATAAAGGACCTAATTTAAAATATTAGTGCACATTTAAGTATTAAATTTCTATTAAATGTTTAAATACAATTTATTTTTCACTTAAGGAGCTTAAAAAATGATTAAAGATAGCCCTTTTTATACAGAAATAGTAATAATTGATTGGTGTCCTAACCTCCCAGGGGGGGGCGCGCGCCCCCCTCGCCACTCCCCTGGATCCGCCACTGGCTTTCGACCACTGCGACCTGTATACTGCCCTAGCACCGACTCCTTCATCGGATGAAATTTATCAGCCTACTTCGGCTTCATCATTTTTCGACATCGCCCAGCGATCCAAGTGAATATATTGACATTCTTTTCATCAATTGACATTAATATGCATTTAAATTAATTGATTCATAACATAAGAAGCTTCTTTTCTTTTATTTCATTTTCATTTTGTTTGTTTTATTTGGGGAAATTATTTATTTGTTTTGTAAAAATGATTTCATTTTATATTAATGTTTTATTTTAATGATGAATAAATGTTTATATTTTCGGTTTCCTTTTTTATAATCAATTGTTAATTTATTTTAATTTAAGTTTCATTTTGGAGGTCCATTTATTTCAGAAGGGTATTTAACAAACCTATTTGGCTGGTGGTGTCGATGTGAAATAGAGACCCAATAACATATTTTATAACCCTCCCCACCTATATCTCTTTTGTTAAAGCACGTGGACCTCCAGAAGTTGTCCCGTCTTAGTTAGGGCTACTGCCTTAACTGTAGGAGACCACCCTTGTGCGCTAGCCGCAGCCTTCAACTGTTAAAGGTAATTGACGATTAGGACGATTTACCATCAGAACTTAGGTCTTTTATTTTGGCTCAGCTCTCCGTGATCATTCAAGGGTTCAAGTCTTTCGCCGTCTCGTTACATCTGTTGGGAGAGCTTTTTACTTACTACCTACTCGGCTTCTTTAAACTCCTCAAAAACGACAGCCCTCGCTTCTTATTGAACCGAACTGGGGACTTTTCTACTTTACTCCCCTATGATTACTTATATGGAACAGTTACCTTGGAGGTTTATTGCAAATTATAACTCATGATCAATAAATATGAATTCATTGTAAAAAGTTAAAAGGTTATGTGCATATATTTTCCATTTATTGTTTAAAAGTTAATGATGAACGGATTTGAATTGTATTCATACCTCGGAAATGATGATAAGAAAGCATTGCAAAAGTAAAGTATTAAGCCCGGATTAATTAAGTAAGATTTATGGAAATCATATGACAAAATATCCGAAATTCCAGGCATGAATTTTACGCATTACACAGTAAATCATTCTAAAAATTTTGTATACCCAGTGACAGGAGCCCATACACAAACTGTTGAATCGTTATGGGCTGCTGCCAAAAGAAGAAACAAGAGAGAATGTGGAACTCGTAGGAGTTTATTCGATTCTTGTTTATGTGAATTTGTATGGAGAAGAAGACATGAAGGAGAGGATTTATTCAAGGTTTTGTTAAAAAATATTAATGAATTTTATACTATTTAATTCATTTGAGGTTAATTAAAAAGTAACAGATATAGAAAGTGATCATAGGGGGAGTAAAGTAGAAAAGACCGCCGAACTGTTATTTCCGGCTGACAGGTTGGTCAACTTGTTCATCACATCCAATAAGTTGGTCGGCTTGCAATCCATTTCGATAAGCTTCTGAACCTGTCATTTAACCAGTGTTGGGTACCATACGAGTAAAAAAGGACTGGCGGATACAAGTTACAGATACTTTTGAATTCGATGGTATAAGAAAATTGAGACTTCCCAAATTAATTCGAATTGAGGGTCTAATGTAATGATAGAGGGGGCATATAATTGAAATATACTATCAATTCAATAAATGCGATGCTGCGGAAGGGGGGGTCTCTTCTTAACTTTTCGGGGTTTTTTCGAGTAGTGGTTTATGATAACGGGGAAGCAGATATAAAAAGTAGTAACAATTTAAAAATTCAATGGTTCTATCACTTGGATTAGCAGTAATTTACCATAAGCCGATTTCATTGAAATAGGGGTGCAACCTTATGTTCCGAGGACCAAAAAAAATACCATTTATTATTTCGGGGGTGCGCGCTCAAATTACTAAAGCACCAAATGAATCAATATTTTTATGATTTATTAAAAATCTTAATGTAAAATATAAATCATTAAACCTACAATCAAAATTTTTCGGAAAATTAAGTCTGCGTGTAAATAAAGCAGCTGAAAATAGATAAATCATAAAAATCATTCGAAACTTACTGTCAAGTAGGCTGAATTTCCAAAAATTACAACCCCGAGATATAATAGCAGTTTCTTATTATATCCAATCTAATTAAATGAAATGGCCCACAAAAATTAGACTTTTGCTGGCATTATCCGGGCCTCTATTACTATTAACCGGAGTTCCGAGGAGCCATTTTTTTTTTTTCGTATAATATTTATTTAAATAAAATGAATACATATATATTTTAACGATTACCCAATGGTTAATTATCTATTGTTCTTAGAAATTATGAAATAAAATAATAAATGGAAAAACTCGACAAGCAGGTATCGTATCATGCATGATCTGGGAGGTGAGGGCCAAAAAGGTGCCTGATTTGAAGAAAATTTTTGATCATATAGCCTGAAAGTACTCATTTCATAGGCAAGAAATGTGAACGTCTGCCACCTCAGGTCAGTTGCCATCAAATTTTATAGGCGAACAAAATCGACATTTTCAAACTTTTTTCAATTTTTCGCTGATAACTCGAAAACGATTTATCGCAGGAGAAATTGTATTCTTTCTAAAATAAAAGGGCATTAAATTTCGTGTCGACTGAGGTACTCACAGTTAAAATCGGTTAATTCTTTTCGCCAAAACCGATTGTCAATTTACCCAATTTAGCGGAAAAATAAATTACGCTCATGTTCCAAAGCCTGCAATTTAAAGAGGGTTACTCCAAATAAAAATTTTACCTATAATAGTTGTAGAATATCCAATTCTGTGTAAAACGATCTCATTAATTTTAAAATTAGCCCACTCCTGTGGAGACAAAGTAATTAAAACGTGAACGTATTTAGTGCCTTGTGGTGAAATTACAGATTTTTGATGAACCGAACCCATATCATTCTGTTTGCGATAGTTTAGCCTGTTATAGTAAGAAGAAAGCAATATTTTGTGATCTGTATTTGCCGAATTATATGCGAGAAACTGAAAAAAAAATCCCAAAACTTCATGGATTTTAGACCACAAGGCGCTAAATACGTTCACGTTTTAATTACTTTGTCTCCATCGGAGTGGGCTAATTTTAAAATTAATGAGATCGTTTTACACAGAATTTGATATTCTACAACTATTATACGTAACATTTTTTATTTAGAGTAACCCTCTTTAAATTGCAGGCTTTGGATCATGAGCGTAAATCATTTTTTCGCTAAATTGGGTAAATTGACAATCGGTTTTGGCAAACACTTTACCGATTTTAACTGTGAGTACCTCAGTCGACGCGAGATTTAATGCCTTTATATATTTTAAAGAGTAGAATTTCTTCTGCGATAAATCGTTTTCGAGTTATTAGCGAAAAATTGAAAAAAGTTCGAAAATGTCGATTTTGTTCGCCTATAAAATTTGATGGCAACCGATCTGAGGTGGCAGACGTTAACATTTGTTGCCTATGAAATGAGTACTTTCAGCTAATATGATCATATATTTTCTTCAAATCAGGCACCATTTTGGCACTCAGCTCCCGGACTCTGAGATGTTTCCGGTAACTATTACACCAATTCATATTCTAAGAATGATATTGTTTTCAAGTTTTTCTAGGAAACTTCCTACTACTGACTACAAAACAAAATATTCTCAATTGTGATTTAGTCTCCATTTAAATAAGAACTAATAAAATGTCGCGAAAAGGACAACCTGTTCTTTTAACGGTTGAACAGAAATTAACCATTATAAACCGAGTAGAAAAGGGTGAAAGTGTTAAAACATTGTCTGCTGAATTAGGAATCGGCGAGCAAATTGTTCGTGACATTTTGAAGAAGAAAAAAGACATTTCCGACTTCGTATCGTCGTCGGCCCAAACATCGTGTCCTCTGAAAACAATGAAGAACTCTGCATAAAGACGTAGATAAGGCTGTCTATCAGTGGTTCATGCAAAAACGCGCTGGAGGAAAGGAGTTCATTTATTCTTTGTCAAAACGTTCGTATGTTGATAAAAGTGATTTTCTGCAGTTTTTTTTTTTGTTTAATTAATCTTTTTTTCTATCATATTAAGTCAATAAAATGTTGTAATTCGATTATCCGGGGTTTTAGATTATCCGTGGACCCCACTACCCATCATTACCCCGGATAAAGAGGGTGCTACTGTATTTATAAAATCCACACCTACATAAACAATAAACAATTCTAAATCCGAATTAATTCCAGAAATTACAATTTTGGTCACCAGTCATTCATCTCATCCGACAGGTTCGTCAACATGATATTCAACCCATTCACATCACCAAACAAATTGGTCATCAACTCATTTATCAAGCACACTAGAAGGTCAACTTGTCATTTATGTCAGCAGAAAAGTTAGCTTGTCATTCAACACAGCTTGTAAACATCTTCAAACTCTACCGTCTCAAGATCCACGCTCTGACTTAATATTCGTGTTAAGAAGGTCGCTTTCGTGCAAGTAAAATCCAAATCCAGCTCTTTTAATTCCCTCCTCAGTATCCGATTATTGTCGTAGCATTTCGCGATTTTTGAACCCCCACCTGGCACCGCTTGTGAGACCACTGAGTGTTTCAATATTTTTTTATTGATGTAAAATTAGAAGAATATCAACCAAGCAATAAGAACATAAAATAATGTCTACTTGAAACAGGTAAATGTAACAGTGACAAGAAAGTACCTGTACGTATCGAAGGGGGTAAGGGCTTTTTCCCTTTACTTTAAGGGCTTTTCTGCGAGCTTTAATGACAGTTCTGCATTCCTCAGTAAACCAAGGAACAGGCATTCTTTTGGGTGCTCCTTTACTTTTCGGAATGGCGGACATTGCTGCGGTGGAAAATCCCGAAGATCCAAGGCACATCGCTTTTCACTGTGGGAGGTTTGAGCTACAGAGACGCGAAATCTTGGGGAGACCCTTTATAAACGATACGACGGGGTATTTAACCGCCATTAATAAGGATAGGGCCCACGATTTGAGCAGATTTCTGAAAGAAATAAATGTTTCAATATAGTCGATGCGACAGCTGACCTGAATTAAATTTCCAGTATATAAACATCAACATTTAATTATATTTAGTTATCTACATTCTTAAATTTTCCTTTTATTTTATCATTTATTTTTAATTTTTCACTTATTACAAGATTTTTATTCACAATAGCTTCCAATCATTTTCATCATAATAACGACTAACTTTGGCTAAATAGGATTTGCATTGGCAAGTCTTGAAGCCAAAAAAAAAAATGTACCTGTATTGCTTGCTGGTAACTAACTCTCTAGTCCATAGATTCCCTTTTATATTGTCTCCAGTGGAAGGGTTTAGGTTTTTTTTAAATTTACTATAACATATGACGAAATAATGCTTGTGATAGTTCCAGAAGTGTAGACTTTTCTTTCAAAGTTTAAGAAATAAACATCTGTTTTGGCTTCCTCCGTTATAATATATTCCTGAAGTGTGTAAGTAGGAAAATCATAAAAGGAGGAAAGAGGAGTAACAGTAGGTACCCTTAGGTAGGACTAGGATAGGCTTTAACGATAAAAGACAAGCTTAAATACTAAATATTTGAGTTTTGTCTACCCAGGCATCTCACCAAAGTATTACTAATCAAGATCTGAAAAATTATGGTGAACAATTATGATATTCAATCTCAATTATTATTTAGAATGTACATGGTCTTAGGTCTAAATTTGATTTTTGGAAATGTTTAACCAAGTTTCATATCATTCTATTTTTTGGGACTTGGGTTGAGTCAAAGAGTACCGAATAATATGCTCTTTTGGTAATTTACTACTCTCGGCGGAACCTGCCCGCTAGGGTTGCGGATTGAGGGGCCCCTCCTAGGAGGGGTGGTCCGAATATAATGAATAAGGTCCCGTGGATAAACAGGTACCCAGGGGGTATAGCCCGGCCACCCTTCCTTCGAAGGGATATAAATATTCGGAAGGCCAGTTGCCCCGAGGTCACGGGGCCTATTTTGCTGGGCTAATCACCCGCAAAGTGGTTCTATTGATTCAGAGCTTATTAAGTGGCCTCGGACAGGATGGAACTCAACGGTTACGACATGGCATTCATAACTACACTAGCTACATGTAACATACCACGTAGACATTCTAGGCATAAGTGAGGTGAAGAAAAAAGGTAACGGAGAGGTAAGGCTGCCCAGGGACCATACCATGACTTATTCGGGAGTCCCAAAGGATACCAGAGCAAAAGAAGGAGTAGGAATAATCATGAAGGATAACATCTTTGCTCAGGTGGAAGAATGGAACCATCTATTTTCTAGAATTATAACTATGCATATAGAAATAGCATCAAAGCGTTTAGTATTTATTCAGATATACGCCCCTACTGAAGTTGCAGACATCCTTGAGCATTTTCGAAATTTACAAAACGTACTGCAACGTGTAAAAGAATATTGATATAGGCTGAATCGGGCAAAGTGTCAGTTTTTCTTATCGTCTGTAAATTATTTGGGGTTCAATATTTCAGTTAATGGTTTTAATCCGCACTGGGGAGGATAAAGTTCAAGCTATGCTAAGATATGCCAAAACCTACTGATTTAAAAAAAAATTGGAATCATATATTGGAATGATAACGTACTATTCCAAATTTATTCCACACTTTGCTGAAATCTGCAACCCTCTAAATCGTTTACGCTGTAAAGGAGTTCCTTGGAATTGGACTCAGGACTGTGATACTGCTTTCGAAACTTTTAAAAAATGCCTAAAATCTACTCAGGTATTAGCTCACTACGATCCAAACTTGCCATTATTGTTGGCAGCTGATGCTTCTTCGGTTGGAATAGGTTGTAGCCTATCGCATCGGTATTCGGATGGATCTGAGCGTCCCATTGCATATGCTTCCAAAACACTGACGTCGGCTGAAGTTAAATATTCACAAAGTGAACGCGAAGCTCTGGCTATTATTTATGCTGTAAAAAAATTCCGACAATACCTACTGGCAAGAAACTTTATTCTCCAAACAGACCACAGACCACTTGTCACAATATTTGGCTCTAAAAAAGGGATTCCCACGATGACGTCTGCAAGAATTCAACGTTGGGCACTTTTACTTTCATGCTACACATTTACTGTTGAATACGTGCCTACGAAAAAATTTGGAAAAGTTGATGGAATAAGTCGTCTGACGGTAACTCAAGATGTACAATTCGATGAGGGTGAAGGACGGTTCCAGAACGTAATTATTGCGGCAATTAACAACGATTCATTAAATTTGATGCCGGTAACATTTTCAGAAATTTCGAAAGAAACTAATAACGACTCAGTACTAAAATTAGTTTCACAGTGGATTGTATCTGGGTGGCCAGATTTGAATAAAGAAAGCGATCCTGAAGTTAAGGAATATTTTAAGATAAAGAACGCCTTATCACTTGTTGTATCTTTATTAATTATAATACCAATAAAGGGTATAAATCCGTGGATCTTTTATAAGATTTATTGTTTTGGATACAACAAAGAAAAACAAAGTACTCAGTGGAAGCTTTTTAATAAAAGAAACTATACTCCAGTAATAATATATATACACATATATGTTATAAAAAAAAGTAACATGCAATAAGATCTTATAGCTAGTACAATGCCTGGTAATATGGAGCGGGGAGCGCTGAGAACAGTGCAGCTGAAGATCTCGAAACAGAGTGTTTCTGGAAACGTTATAATCTGACAAGTCACCTCTGTTCGGTGGTGGGGGATATTTACAATTATTTGACAAAGTACAATTAATTCCGGATCTACTGAGTGTAACTTTAACCTTTAGTAATACATTAATGTATATAATAATTATTTGTCCCCGTTATCTACCTTATGCCAATATAGAAAGACCTTATCGTCTATACTTTGAACATGTATGGCTTAACTTATTTACGAGTTAAAGGAATTACGTATAATGATATATAATATTAATGAATACAGTAATACATTAATGAATACAATTATAATTTATACAATGCTGCCATAATACAATTACAATTAGCAGTAAAATTTATTTATAATAATATACATAATAGATAATATTATACATGACATTATATAATTATATTATGTGGATCACCACACACTTCACGAAGAATGCGTGATGTTTGGTATTCGGGTAGTAATCCCGCTCAAGTTTCGGAGATACGTGTTACAATGTCTTCATGAGGTTCACGATGGTATTGTACGCATGAAATCACGGGCCAGGGAAGCTGTTTGGTGGCCAGGTCTTGGTAAAGACATTGAACAACTGGTATGTAATTGCACTTTTTGTAATACCTATGCAAGAGCAGAACCAAAAGAGAGGTATTTGAATTCTTGGCCAGAGGAAAGCGAAGCGTGGGCTCGAATTCACCTTGATTTTGTCGGCCCTTTTCAAGATAAAATGTTCTTATTAGTGGTCGAATCTTATTCTAAATGGATTGAAATAATTTCGATGTCAAGGATCACCACGATAAATGCTGTTGTGGCATTAAATCAACTATTTTACAGATATGGCCCTCCCATAAAATTAGTTTCAGACAATGCAACCACATTCACCTCAAGGGAATTTGCGGATTTTTGTCGGAAGTAGGGAGTACAGCACATCACAACACCTACCTATCATCCTCAATCGAACGGACAAGTCGAGCGTTATGTGGGTACATTCAAGAAAGCTATATATAAGATTCGCGATGCTATAAGAGGTGGAAAGTTATCGGAACAAATTCAAAAATTTTTGTTGAACTACAGAACTACGATACACCCAGCAAGCAAAACAACTCCGGCCGAAAAACTTTTAGGTAGGAAATTACGGAACAAATTGGATATACTACGTCCATACAATACAAGAGAGAAGGTGGAGAAGGACAGAACTGTATTTAAAACATTTAGAATCGGGGAAGAAGTTCTAGCGAGAATTTTTAGGGGAAAAACTCTCATCCTGGACAACAGGAGTGATTGAGAAGCAAATAGGCCGTAACACCTGGTTAGTAAATATAGGTGGAAGAACCATGAAGAAACATGCTGACCAATTAAGAAAGGAAAACAAAAATTCTTCGCGATGGAAACCTAATTAAGTGAAGAGGTGTTATATGAGATATATGTAAAATACCATATGTTTACAAATGTTAATTATTATTATTTGAATAACCTTGAGTAAATAAAGAGCTTTCCAAATTAAGTTTTTCTGAATACATAAAAGTTCTGGAAAAAGATAAAAATACTAAAAGACAAGAAGTGTAAACCCATACGGAACGTAAAAAATAGTGCAGAAAAAGTTCTGACCAGGGAAAATGATGTTCTGGACAGATGGAGACAGCACTATGCACAGATGTTTGATGATCCTCAATGTCAAGAAAATGAAAACATAGAAAGTAAAACAGGTTAAATAACGGACTATGACGGCACCATATGGGAAGAAGAGGTGATACAGGCTATAGAGAAACTCAAGATAGGAAGGTTTGCTTGAGGAGATGGTATTTTCCCGGAGCTAATTAAATATGGAGGTTACGAAGTTATTAAAGTGTTGCAGGGCCTATTTCAGAAAATATACAATGAGAAAAGCATTCCCAAAGAGTGGGAATATAATGTCATTATCCCCATCCAAAAGAAAGGGAACAAAAGCGACTGCAACAACTACAGGCCTATATGCTTGTCACAAATGGTCCACAAATTGTACACATCAATCCTCGAGAAGAGACTCAGAGATGTAGTAGAAAAAGACCTCGAAGAAGAGCAAGCCGCATTCAGACCTTTTAGACAAACCCAAGACCAAATATTTTCACTAAGGACAATCATAGAAAAGGCTCGGGAAAGAGATAAAAATGTATATCTGGCATTTTTAGATCTGCAAGCCGCATTTGATTCAGTGCCAAGAGTTAAAATATGGAATGCAGTGAAGGAAAAGAACGTCCCTGTAGAACTTATAAACTCCATTAAATCTTCCTATAAAGGTTCAAAGGGTAAAGTCAGAATTAATGGAAAGGAGTCAGGGAGCTTCGATATGAAGAAAGGTGTTAAACAAGGAGATAGTCTTGGTCCTCTCCTCTTCATTGTTCTGATGGACGAAGTCTTAAACATATGCAAAAGAAGGACGGCACGAACAATAGTTGGGAAGTGGAACTTGAGAACAGTTCTCGCTCAGACGCATTTATTACCAAATCTGCAATACTGTTGTTGGGAAGCACGAAGTCGAAAAAAAGGTAAAATTACACATATTTAATTCAATTTACCTTCCCACCCTACTCTACGGAAGTGAGAGCTGGGTCTTACTCGACAGATTGAGGAACAGAATCACCCCCTCAGAAATGAAATACCTCAGAAGAGTAGCTGGCCGAACACGGAGAGAACACATTAGAAATGAGAGAATAAGAGATGAGCTAGGGGTGAAACCTCTAACTGAAATTCTGAAGAAGAAGCAGCTGAAGTGGTTCGGCCATGTGTGCCGAATGGATGAAGAACGCGGACCACGCAAGTTCTTCGAAGCTAGACCAACTGGCAAAAGACCAAGAGGCAGGCCAAGGATGTCGTGGTCGGATAGTATAGTTCGAATAGGAGAGAAAGAAGAAAGCAGTTGGATTCCATGAAGGCACTGTCAAGGGACCGGGATAGTTGGAATACTTGGATCGAGGCACCTCCACGCTGAGAGGCACAGAGGAGGAAGAAGAAGAAGAAGGTAATTTACTAGCTATTTTGTTACAAGCAGTCGATAGCTGGTAACCGGTCCATTTTCCATTGTAGAGCCATCTCAATTTTTATCATGATTTTTGAGTCTCTTCGTGCAGATCATCACTTTCGATTTTTCTAAATTTAACGCTAAATTCCAATCTTTGTAGTATTTATTTACCTTATTTATCATTTCCAGCAAAATGTTAGGATTATCGGCGATCAACACTATATCATCTGCATACATCAACATATTAATTCTTTTCACCCCAAAAATTATCCCTCCTTCTAGCTATTCGACTAGGTCGTTAACGAATAGTGGGAAGAGAAGTGGGCTTAGTAAGCATCCCTGTCTTAGCCTGACACTTGAACTGAACTCCTCTGATAAACCCTTTCTAGTCCAGACTCTAAATTTGAAAGAAAGAAAGAAAGAAAGAAAAAAGTAATTTTTATTCTGGGACATTAAGTCCCCTAAGAATAACAGACATGAACAAAATTAATGGCCATTTGTCTGGCTACTTAAAGGAAATACAATAAAAAATAAAGAATTAAAATACAAAGTAGACACAAAAAATAAAAATAATAAAATTAAATTAACTGAAACAGAATATTGTAAGAATAAATAAAAAATAAACATTTGGATGTTAAGTACAAAACTTTGATCAGCTTTTGAGCTTAAAAGGTATAAAAAAAAAAAAAAAATCGTATAGATATATATGTATAGATATGTCCTCACTATTGCTTCACTATTTACATATTTACGGGAGATTGGAGATTCAGGAGGTGATGGAATAGTTGGGTTTTAAAGGAGGTGAGGGATGAAGTGTTTCGGATGGAGACAGGTAATGAATTCCAGAAGGTGGCAGCACGGATGATAAAGGATTTTGTGAAGGAGGCAGATAGGTAGAAAGGGATATACAGGTTAGAAGTTTGGGATCTGGTGTTTAGAGAATGTATGGAGGAGCATGGTGTGAACAAACTTAGGATATACGGAGTTTTCTTGGTTCTAAAGGTTCGGGAAAGATAAACACCTAGAAAGTATTGCCGTCGAAAAACTGGATAGAGCCATTTCAATGCAGCGTACCAGCTGGAGACGTGGGAGCGCCTGTGGGCACCGAAAATGAATCTTATGAAGCAATTCATTAGTCTCTTCAACCTCGCCTCATGCATACCAGACAGTCCACCGTATACAAGGCAGCCAATCGAAATGGGGGAATATAAGAGAGGAAACTAAGAAAAAGTTTTTGAGGGCATGCAGTCACGTGATCTTAGGAACTGTTTGAGGATAGCAATTGATTTTCTGGTGATTTCGGAAATATGGTTATTCCACGACAAGTGCTGGTCAAAGATCACTCCAAGGTTTCTGACATGGGATTGGAAATGAATGGTTTGGTCATTAAGGCGGAGTAAGGGGTAGTAAGGAAGGGAATTAAGAAGGTGCTTGGAGCCCATGAGGATTGCCTTGGTTTTTTTTTCCGTTCAGTTTTAACTCATTTTTCTCTGCCCAGGCGTTGATGCTGTCTATATCTTCTTGTAATTTCCGGATTGTCTCCAGCATTTTGGAAGGATGGAAGGATAGGTAAATTTGGAGGTCGTCAGCGTACAAGTGGTATTGTGAATGGTTGATGGACTCATGGAGATCGTTGATATAGACGGAAAAGAGAGTTGGTGAAAGTGAGGATCCTTGTGGTACTCCTTTAGTTAATAAGAAAGGTGAGGAAGGAGGTTTATCAGGAATGTGAACTGTTTGTGAACGTTGGGATAGGAAGGAGAGGAACCACTTTAAGACGCTGTTTGATATGGACAGGTTTTGGAGTTTAGAAAGGAGGATCTCATGATTGACGGTATCGAACGCTTTTGAGAAATCAAAGAGAATTAGGATGGTAATTTTTTTTTAATTTTATTCGTCTATGGAGGAATGGAGGTCCTGAGTGATCTTTAACAGAGCAGATTGTGTGGAATAATGGGAACGAAAGCCGGACTCAAGAGGGTTGAGGAGAGCATTCCGCTCTAGGAAGTCATTGAGTTGGGTGTGGACAATTCTTTCGAGCGGTTTAGATAGGTTAGAAAGGATGGAGATGGGTCTATAGTCGGAGGCTAAGGTGGGAATTGGTACTTTGTTCAGCGGACGAACTATCACTTTTTTCCAGGCTTCAGGAAATATGGAATTTTGTAGGGAAAAGTTGTACATGTGTAAAAGAGCAGGGAAGATAACAGGGAGACAGAGTTTGATTATCTTTACAGGAATTTGGTCGGGGCCGTAATCATTGGTTCTGGATTTAAGGACGGAGGAGAGCAAGTCTTCAGGAGAAATATTGAGGAAGTAAAAGTTATCAGGGTTGAAGGTTTGCGTAAATGAGTATGAGGAGGGGTGAGGAGTAGTTGAAGGGTTTACGAAATAGGAATTTAGTTCATCTGGGTCGATGGGATAATGAGTACAGGATTTGGATTTGACAACTGATAACTTTTTAAGGATTTTCCATTTGGATTTAGGATCTTGGGCTTGTGATATGGATTTATGGAAAAACTGTGCCTTGGCACGCCGTAAGGATGATTGGGTGAGATTGCGTAGGGATTTAAAGAGGAAGTAATCTTCGGTGGTATGGGTGCGTCTGAAACGTCTTCTGGCGGCATCTCTTCTCCTCATTAGCTCTCTGATTTCAAGATTTATCCAAGGAGCGGCAGGACGTCTAAAAGTAAAAGTTTTGAGGGGAGCATGTTGGTTTAGGAAAGTGGAGAGATTAGACGAGAGGCATTTCACCATTTCATCAATGGAGGATGAGGAATAAATGGGATCTAGGGATTGGGAAAGTGAATCAAAATAAGGATTAAGCTTTTCGGAGGTTAGTGAATCAAGGTTCCGCCAGGAGATTTTGTTAGGACATAGTTTAGGTGTTGGAATATTATAGGAGATTTTGATGAGGTCATGGTTTGATAGGAAAGGTACTGGATGTTGTGAGGAAGACAATAGGTTATGGGGGGGGTATCTATTATAAAAAGGTCTAACCAGGTGCTGGTTAACTGAGTATGGTGGGTTGGTTGGTAGGGTACTATGAAAAGGTTGAGTGAATGGATGAGGTCTGTGAGGTAAGATCTGTTAGGAGAATCGGAGAGAATGTTTATGTTAAAATCACCATTGATGATTACGTTATTATATAACGGGACGTAGGCAAAGAGAGAGGATTCAAAGAAAGGATCAAATTGGGCATGCGGTGGGCGGTAAACTATTATGTAGAGGAGGGAAAAGGCATCGGAGGAAATTTCGACGAGGAGATATTCCGGATGAGGAAGTTCGGAGGAAGGAGATTCTAGAAGGATTTTTACCCTCAGACTATCGTGAACGTAAAGACCAACTCCTCCTCCAGTTCGGTCCTCACAATCACGACGAATGAGCGAGTAGTTAGGGATGGATATAGAAGAGGATGGGATATTTGGTTTAAGCCAGGTTTCCGAGACGGCAATGATGTGATAAAAATTATGGAGAAAGTGGTCTAGGAACTCATCATAATGTGCTGGAAGGGATTGGGAATTAACGTGACAGGATAGAAGGATGTTACTCATATGAATGAATTAGTGGGATTGATCTGAGAAGGGTGTAGGAATGTAGAGGTTGATGGGTACAGTATTGGATATTAGTGGTGACATGAAACAAAAGTATTTGATAGTTGTAAAATAGTGAAGAAAAGATACATGAAGATTGAGGCTTATAGTCATTAATGTTATGGAATGAAAAATTCTGAATATTAAAAATAATCAAAAGAAACATATTTGAGTTAAAAAGAAAATACATCCCTCTGAGTTTAAAAATAGTATAAGAATTTTGAAGAAAAAAAGAATAAAAATATAACATAAACGAAAGAAAAGTAAATTTGAGGTAATGACTGCCCCTATATCAGCCCAAGGCCTCTACATCCTCCTTCTTATTTATTATGTTGACCGGACAGCCGTCGTCCCGCCTGCACCGAACCCTTCCGCCGGCGAACCAGACGTACTTTAGCTTTCCGGCCGCCCTCTTTTGCCTCGCCAGCCAGTAGAGGTGCCTATTTCCTGGACTCATCGCCTCGCTTAAGTACACCCTCTCGTCAGTCTCCCATCCCAGGTGTCTTGTCGAGAAGTCCCTCTTTACTCTTCTAAGGCGGACGATCTCGTCCCGAGTCGTTTGCCTGACGAAGCGGACTACGATCGGGTGTGGCCGAGGGTCCTCAGATCTAGGTTTTTTTCTTTCCACTGCGTCGATGTCCTCGGCAGTTAACTTGAGACCCAGAGCCGCTCCTATGGAGCACACTAAACCTTCTGTTGATTCGCCGGTTTTCATATTCACTCCTCTGATTTCAATAGAATTTGAAAGCTGGGCCTGTTCAGCCTGATTAACTCGCACCTCGAGCACGCTGATTTTTGATTTTAAGTTTTTGTTTTCATTTAATAATTCTTCTATAATTTGTTCGTGCTTTATAGCACGCTCCTCAATTTTTTTTAATATCTCGTTACTTTCGAAAGTCATTTCACTCTGCTTTTCGAGTGTGATTTGGTACCAGTGTAAATTTGGTACCATTGTATAAATTTTTTATTATTTTTGTCGAAAATTTAAAGTTGCTTAGCTTGTAAAACAAAGCTTGTGTTTCCACTCCATCAAATGCAGATTTAAAGTCTATAAAAAATAAATATACTGCCTGGTTCATTTTAAATTGCAAGTTTATTATTCCTACTAATGTGAAAATATGATCTTAGGTTGAATATCCACGTCTAAAACCAGCCTGATGTTCGTGTTTTTTTTTCTGTGACCCAGTCTATAAGTCTATTAAGTATAACTCCAGTAAATATTTTCGAAATTGTGTTTAGGAGGGAGATACCTCTATAGTTTTCCACAATATTTACATCCCCTTTTTTGTGTATTGGTAAGATTATTGCACTCTTAAAACTATCGGGAATTCTTTCCTTGCTCCAGATATCATTGAATATTTCTTCCATTTTTCCAAACATCACTTGAGGGGCATTTTTGAAGAATTCAAAAAGAATACGGTCTATTCCTGGTGCTTTATTGATTTTGACATATTTAGGACTTTAATAATTTCCGGTATGGTTGTAAATTTATCCAATTGCTCATGTTCTCTGTTCTCCTCTGTGTGTCTTGGTAAGACGACTCTATGTGATGGTAATAATAATTTTACAAAGAAATTGGTGATTTCATTAGATTTTATTTCAGGCCACATAAAGATTGCACTGTCTAATATATTTAATCGCATTCCACAATTCTTTCGCGTCTTTAGCAATATGTATTTTTTCTATCGTGTTTAGTAAAAAACGTTCTTTTTTTTTCTTTGCTTATATTTTTGTATTTTTTATTACAATTTAAGTAAAGTATTTTCACATTTTGGGATTGAAATTTTCGCAGCAATTTTAAAAGATTGAAACTTCTTTTAAGTATTTTCGCGCATTCCCAATCATACCATTTGTTGCGAGAATTGAGATTTTGGACTGGTTTTATCGGTCTACTAGCAGATTAGATATGGGAGGGTTTCTACATTCCTATCTGGATCTCCTATGTGCACCTGGTATTTTCCTAAAGATTTCTTAATTTAATCAGTATAGTTACATTTGCATTGTTCAGACCAGATGTGTTTGGGCAACATGTATGTATGTAATGTTCTTTTGTCTGTTTTCCATTATTTATATCCAGTTTCAAAGATTGAGGTAGATGATCCGAATAAGTTTCATCTGAAATGAATTTATATAGTGCAAGAAATCTATTGAAACCATGCAATAACCGACAACAGAGTTCCCTCTTTTGGAAATATACGTAAAAGACCCATTTTCATCCCCAAGAGTTCTTCCGTTTAAAAGCACCAATCCGTTATTGTCGCAGAGCTCAAGCATTTTTCTACCTTTTCAATCAATTTTTTTATCCTCTGAATTCCTTTTTTTATAAATCGGGCATTGATAAATTAAATCCTGGCTAATTTTCTGCGAATTAGAGGTATGTGCGTTCCAGTCTCCTAACAATACTACATTACTCAGCTCCTTAGCGTTAAAAAAATTAATAAATGAAGAGAAATCATTTATCCAGTCATTGCAATTTATGTAAACAGGTATCAAAGACAAAATGTTTTTATTAGTATTTAACTGGACTATTTTATAACTATCCATTGCAATAAGGTATTCAATGTTGGGGTAAATATTTACTTTTATACCGCAAAGTAATCAACCGTAATTAGATAATTTCTTAGTAGGGGTCCAGCTCAATTTAAAACCAGGAAAAAAGATATTCATAATTGGTTGTATCACTTTCTATAATGAAAGTTTCTGATAAAAAAAATAATGTCAAACTTCTTTAAAAATACAAAAAAAATTAAAATCATCTCTTTTATTATTTAGGCCCTTTATATTGTAAAATATAATATTTATTTCTAAATTATTAATTGCTTTGCTATATGATTTATTCTTAACATAATTATTGCCTCGACTGACTGGACGATTGTTGCCTATTTACTTACAGCTTGTTGATTGTTGTGACGCGGCTTGAAGTCCTTATCTCCTCCGAGGCTCAGCAGAGAAGCCACCAGCTATCCCAGGTCCAGTCCTTCAGTAGGCCCACTGCGTTACCAAGTTCACACAATAAACCTTCCCGATGTGACCATTTAAAGCTTTTGCCATCAATAAACAGTCTGTCACTTACAACTTTTATTCATAAACCTTTATTCGTTGATTTCTCCTTTAATAATAATAATAATAATAATAATAATGCTTTATTATTGTAAAAAAAAAAAAGAAAATACAAAATTTCATTCAAGCATTTACGGCTTGGGACGTACCCGTCAGCCGGAGTGATGTTGACATAGCAAGAGAAAAATAAAATAAAATAAAAATAGAACCTTAATTGCAAAATTAATTTCACTAGTTATAAAAAATAATAGAATATAGTATTTACAACAGAAAAAATGCCTATACAAAAAACAAATTAATATTTTCTTTTTAATATTACAGAAAATAATGTTTAAAAAAAAAAAATAAGTTAAATAGTAAAAGATGGTATGAAGCTGAAAAGGAAAAAAAAAAAAAAAAGAAAAAGAATACGAGATAAAAACGAAGGTAGGTATACAATGACTAAATATAATTTGTCAATAATTAAAGTTAAACATAATAATGAAATACTTGTTATGAAAATAATGCATACCTTCAGTAATTAAACTCTTGCACTAAGTTAAACCTATAGAGCCATGCAGAACGAGCCATAAATATCAGATCTCTACTAGTATTGGAGTTCAGCAAATCACGGAGAGATTGCTCAGTTAGGGAACGTACTCCCAGGTAGCGCAAACGAAACTCAGAGAGAGTCGGACACACTGCCAAAAAGTGAACTATGTCCTCCCTAATATTTAAATTACATAAGGAACATCTTTCTGCGTCTCTATCCCTTTCCATCCATGGCGTGAAATTCAAATATAACAATTCACCCCTCATCTTGAAAAGCCAGCGCATGTCTTTCAAACCTAAAGGGGAAGGGCTCTGACCATCAAATGAAAATAGTTTTAAACTTGTATCCAACTTTTTATAAAGCAAAAACCGATTGGAGGCTCCAAGCCTACTCATGGACTCCTCCCGGTGCACCTGACTGATTCTATTCAACAACACCGTCAACTGGGTCCTCCAAAGAGATTTGTCGTCCTCATTGAAGTCACAAGAGTATTTAGTTGCTAAATTAATCCAGTTTCGAAACCAATGCGTTTTTTCTCGAATAATTTTAATGGCAGTTAACTTCGAAAGCCTGTGAGACGGAAGATCCAAAACTTTTAAACAGTAGTTAAAATGCAGTCTCAAAGTAAAAACAAGAAGTAAGTGGACATCCGTTTCGATATAGAGCATATAGTCTGGGGTAGGTGAAGGGAGAGAGTACAACTTCTTAATAAAGAAACGCAATAATTTTTCCAATGACTCATACCGCTCAAAACCCCAGACCTGAGCAGCATAACAGGCAATCGACCGACATACTGCATTGAATAGCTGATACTTGCGGGACGGAGGAATCTTGTCCTCAGTAACGAAACCCGACCAGACAGTATTCAGGGCCAGCTTAGCTGAGGACACCTTCTCCTTCACGTGAGCAACGAAAGAAAGTTGGGGGGTCAAAGTAACTCCTAAGTACTTGTATTTATTGACGATTTCTATTTCCCGCCGATCAAAGTGCCATCTTTCCCCCGACGCCAATCTGCCACCTCTTCTAAAAACCATCACCTTAGATTTACCGAGATTTACATCTAATCCCCACTGATCACAATAATTCTTCAAAATATTGATATTTCTTTGGAGCTGGACCGGATGTTCACATATTAGAACCACATCATCGGCGTTCTCAAAATGGGAAACCCATTGAGACATCGTGATATTACTTCCGCAGATAAACCGCTTGTTCCTAAACTGATTCAAAACCCGCCATAACTCTCTAGAATCACGTGCAGTTCTACTCTTATCTACGAGGGAATTGTAATACTGATTCTTTTGGACTAAGCACACATACTTGTATTCCCTGTTAGCATCCAAATAGGCATCTCTTATAATCAAGGAATTAGTTCGGCGGAAAAGGCTCAGTAATCTAAAAGAGCGCTTTCTTGCACGATAACACCTAACATTAAACCAAGGTTTCTTCCTTTGACCACCAATAAATCCCGCGAAATTACTCGGCACAGGCCAGGAACTCTTGATACTTTCAGGAAAAACATGCATCCATGCCTGAATATCAGTTGGGAAAGCAGCAGCGGAAATAATAGAATCTAATTTAGATTTATAATTATCAGAAAAGTTTCCTGACCAGACTAACTGAGGTATTAGGGGTAGCACCACCTCATCCATGGAAGAACCAAACTTCAATGAAACCACAATAGGCTGGTGATCTGAATAATTAACCGGTATAACTTCAAAATCATCAATAACTGAAATAATATCAAGAGATACTGCGCATAAGTCATTCACCGAACATCCGTTTTTGCTTATATAGGTAAAATCGCCTTCAATGTCACCCGGAAATCTACCATTCAGTATTAATAAATTATGATTTTCGCATAGTTCCAAAAAACTGTTACCTCTGCTATCGATGACCCTGTCTTTAGAAAATCTAGCCAATTGACACTTGCTGTTATTAAAAAGTAAATCCTCGGGAATTGATGGTCAGCAATCCTAACGTTACAGTCCCCAACAATCATGAAATTATGAGTATTATGATTAGATAAAAAGTTTTCCAACTTCACAAAAATATTCTGCCAAAAGTTGCAATTTATGTAAATTGGATAAATCAAAAAGTCAGAGGAAGGACCATGAACAGATATCAAATCGACACCATCGATCTTCACAAATTTAACTAATTTATTTGACAGTGAGGATCTGATTCCATAGAGCTCGCCCCCCATGGCTCTTCCAAAAGCAGAGGTTTTTACAGCTGGAATAAAACAAAGATTATAATCATGAAAATATTGTTCCAGAGGTATAACACTCTCTTCTACTAAAAATGTTTCTAACAAAACAAAAATATCAAATTTTTTAACAAAATTTAGGAAAAAAGGATCACTTATTTTAGACTTAAGACCTGCAACATTAAAAGAGAGAACACACAAATTATTTTTAACACCGGCTGTTAAATGATGACCCCGGCTGGAAATCTCATCTCAGGAGTTTGTAGCCGCTTGAAGCCCTGAATAACTACCGGAGGCAGCAGAAACCGTACCAGTTGAAGTATTCCGCGCGGAGAGACGTTTATTTGGTTGTGATTGGGTCAGCAGATCGGATAAAAACTTTGATAAATCAGTAGCAACGACCTCACTCAGCTTTACCGCTCCAGGCTCGCCACCAGACTGTAGGCCATGGCTCTGCGACCACTCGAAGATATGTTGTCTGATGTAAAGGCGATCAGCTCTGACAAAGATTTTTTCATCAGGCTTCAACTTCAAAATCTCTCTCCTTATCAACAACAGCTTAGAGTGCTTTTGCCTAATATTATCCGGCAAATCGTTTTGAACACTGAGACCCGTACCTTTGAGACGTTTTAGACATTTCATTATTGATAATTTGTCTGAAAAATGCACAAACGATACCATAAGTGGCCGGTTAATTAATCCCATTCTCCCCAGAGGGAACACCGAAAAGAAATCAGCATTAATCTCCACATTAAATACCTCGTAACAGAAATCAATAACCTGCTTCTTCAAATCTTTATTTTCATTATATTTTAAACCTCTAATAATAATATTATTACGGCGTGATTTCAATTCAATATTATCTAGAGTTTTGTCAGTTCGTTCTAGTGCCAGTTTTATATTATTAATTTCCAACTTGAGAAGATTATTTTCCTCACGTAGGTTTTTATTATCTTCATAGAGGGCTTTAAGCCCCTCGTTAACAGATTTAAACTGTTCTGTGAGCGAAGCATAATTTTCATTCAAAGGCACCAAGGCGGTATTCACAATAGATGAAATAGAACTCATAAGTTCTTCCTTCGTGAGGGCCACCCGATCTACTGAAATTAAAGCGCCGAATTCTGCCATACTTGTCTTTTTTGGCTTATTATCAGTTAATTCTGGTGAACTTCTTACTCTTTTAGAATAAACAGGACGGTTTTTTAATGGTGATTGGCCCTGATTCTTAGGAGGCATTCAAATACTTAAAATATTGTTTTATAAAAATAATTTTAAAATATATAATAAAAATATGATTTATAAACAAACGCAGGCTCCGTAGTAAATAACTGTAGCATAAATAGTCAATAAACAGTTTTAATCTATAACAGTGGGCAGGAACAGTGGACAATAATATTTACTGTCCAGCTTGAGGCTCCCCACTATTCCTTGTATTAGGAACTATTAGTCTCTAAACTATTGAAATTGAATAGGTTTCCTCTTTACTTACGGCGCAACGGCTGCATCAAATTTCACCAACTTTCACTATGTTCAGTCTTAGTTATATATCTACTACTATGTAAAAAATTATAACAAACAGAGCATTTTAAACCACTTTTACTTTAGAATAACTAGAGACCGATATGAACAGTACGGAAGCTAGAACAACACTCCTCTGATTTCTCCTTTATTTCTCTCCTTATTCTTAAAAGTCTCCATTGTTTTATTCTGGTTTGTGGGCACAAATTACGATTAATAGAGATTCCATTGTTTTTCAGGGAACTGACGTTCTTTATTATTTTGTTAACAGCATTTGTTGTTGTGAGTTCGACTATTAGGGGGATATTTTTTAAATCAGGTGGGCCTAACAGGCAAGCATCATTGATTGGTATACTTTCTTCTGTTTTATATACGTGAGTACACAGTTCTTTTACAGTCTCTTTAGGGTCAGAATTGTTTGTGAGGTTTAAACCTCTGAAAATCAACTTTTTTCTTCTGAGCTTGCTTTCTATGACTTCTAATCTTTGTGTTACAATAGTGTATTTGTTTCAAAGTATTTTGATTTCTTGTTTTAATTCTGTTCAATCAATTCCTTCATTTGGTTTTCTAGATGTCTTATACTTGTTTTGGTTGCCAGAGTTAATTTTTTATTCTAATTTTTGATCTAGCATTTTAGATATAGCATCTAATAACTCATCTTTACTAGCTATTTTCATTCTGATTCATATTAGCGGTAGGTAGGTACTTTACTTTTCTTATTTTGGCTGTCCACTATTTTTAATTCAGGTGATGAATTACTTCGGTGCCTTTTGTTTTTTGTTTTTTTTTGTTGCATAATAATTATCTATTGTTTAAGTTTTATTCATTAAATTGATGCTGAAGTAAGGTTATATTTAGTACAGAGTAGCCACGTGACTTACCAAGGTTCTGGTCGGTGCCTAGTATTTCCACAGTTATTCATGGTCAATAATTCTTTATTCTGGTGTACATCTTAGTTTCCTTATTAATATTATAATAAGAAATAGTTAATGAACCACTTCCACCACTTTACACAACTAAACTTTTCATCCAAGCCGTTGTTTTCCTAAAATAAGTAAGAGAGTTTCACAGATATGTATTAACTATGTCGACTCACAGGATACTTAACGCACCTCTATATTCAGCTCTTTAGCTAGCCAGCTTTAATAAAAAACTAATCATGATTAAATTAAACCAAACGCTGTCTGCCAGGGACCGAGAAACTAACAAAAGTCAAAATTTCGACATACATAAATACAAAATTACAAAATGTGGAGTAACTAAGGTGATTACCTCAAATTTAATAAATATGGATATGGAGTTGTGACCGACCGAAGTTTCGGTTTTGGTTTTGGCCAACAATCGGCCGAATCTTCGGCCGAGCCGAAACATGCATTTGTGTCTTATCTCTCAAAGCAGAAACCGCAGCAAATGATTTGAGCGGGACCAAATGATTTCAGCTTCCTTTCTCTCTCTCATGGTCTCTAGCACCCTTGAGTTTAACAGTGTATAGTAATATCTCTTATTTTAGTTAATTACACCTAAATTGTCATTCGATAAAACATTTACATAAACATTTATCTCATACTTTTGATATCATTAATTAATCGAAAATTACAAGTTAGGTATGATGACGAAAATGTGATAATGACAAGCAGGGATGTTCCGCGTAAATTACATCAAGTCTTAACATAACAACGAAAGCATTTTTTTCGTGCAGAATCTTTACCATGAGTGCAAAGAATAGTATTCTTTATCTTCAGCGTTAAGTTAGATATAGTTTCTGAGATACAGCTTTACGTATTCATACAGCCATTTGGTATTCCATCGGATTTATTATAGCAGATATTTGCTAAATTATTTATTTTAGATATGACAATATACATTTTTATTATTATCAGCCTATTACTGCAAGTATATTTCACCTTTTACGCCTTTGGTAGTTAAGGGCGTATAGTCTAATTTCCTAAGGGGATCAGCAGAACTAGGAAGTTGGGCCCGAGATTCCATCCTATAACCTATCTAGTGCACCTGTCTTCTATATGCCACTCTTCTATACCATGTCCTGAATAATTAAGTTCGATTACTGTCTTTTTATAAGCATTCACTGATATTATTGTTAAACTAGGCATATTATACACCTACATGTATTATATAGAAAAACTTAAATAAGTTTCGGTTTCGGCTAAAAATGTTGTTTCGTTCAGACACCAATATGGAGTAACTGGCTGTCATTACATGATGGTCTAACGTACTTCCAATCTAATGGGTTTGCAGCTTTAATATCTAAAACGTTTAAAAAACGCTCTCAATTAGTGAAAAAAGAACTGAATGTTATAAAACTAACTTTCTGCTTCTATAAATTAAATAATTAAGTGTAGCGAATAAAAGATTATTGATTATAAATAAATATAGGGATTAAAATCGATCAAAGTATGTAAATAGCTTTAAAATATACAATAATTTAACAAAAAAAGACAATAGCAATTAAACTATATGTTCATTAAAAAGTCAAGATTTAATAAAAAGTTAAAAATATGTTGCCGTATGCAAGTGCATTTTTATCCCCTGTAAGAGAGCTAGAAAAATAAAGAAAAAAATAAAGAGAGCCAACATCTACTTGCAACTTTTTCACGCAAGTTTACCAAACAAAGAAAGTCTCGGTTGTATGGATGCTAAAAATGGTGTAGTATCGGTGAAAAAGTATCAATACTTTTCATAGCAATTATCGGATAAAAAGTATCGCTACTGATATGAGGAGTATAGGAAGCAAATTATCTATTTCCTAAGTATCAAATCATCACTGTATTAGACCAAGAGTACTAAACAGGCATAATCATCAATTTGTAAAATATATATTTAACAATAGTTAGCATTACAAATTTCCCAAATGGCTGAAAACGCTTATTCCAGAGAATTAAGATAACGAATATTAAATATTTAAAACAAGCTACCAGGAAAGCTACGAAAAAAGTGATAACTTTGTCAATATATCAGGCAGCATTAGCGCTAAAGTTGTTTTATCAGCGAGTAAAAACGGATTATAGACCGGATCCATGTTGCCAGAATTTCTCATTTTAAGGGGAACTTTCTGTAAGAATAATGATAGCAAGCTTTGGCTGTCACCATGCATAACCAGGCTGTTCCTCCAATTGAAGGATGTCCATGCCTTCCATCTCCTGTCAATCTCAAATGACAACATTATAATGTTTCAATGCAGTTGTGCTTAAACCAATTTGTAGGATTCATACGAGACATTTGGGCAAAAATCACTTCTTTGATAATTATTTTAAAGTTGGCTTATTTAGCTAATAGTGTTTAGTGTTAAATGGAACAATTAAATTTCAATTCAAAATTAAACTAGGAAGTGATATTGGGAGGCGGTCTACCTGGGGACTCGAGGTCAAGCTTGACTCACTACCTCCCACCCCAGCTCTCCTCCTACCATTCCTAACCTTCAGTTGCTTACTTTGCGTCCTTCTTCCTAGACCCTATTCCAGTGAGTATTCTTGCTAGTAATTTTCATTGTTTATTATACCGCTTATAATTGGTGAATATTTTAGAAAACTGGGCTACAAATAACCTCTTAACATGTATATTTTAACAAATATTTGTTCCAATTCTTTAATATTAAGACCAGTCATTTGTCAGCAGAATATTTGCCTAGGCGCATTTTTTTTTTTCATATTTTGAGATTTGATTTTGAGCTATAGAAAAAAAAAATCAGTTTCTTTAGGTTATCATCAGAATAAACGGTATAAAGATTATTCATGGCATTTCATTTATAAGAGATAAATACGTATAACAACCTGATTGTTTTTAGTAACCTTATTTCGTTTTTGAGGCTGGTACCTCCAGTTTTCAATATCTTAAAGATTATGTCTTGGTGGAAAAGAGAAAATATTTTGTCACTTGATTAGTCGGATGTGATGATTATTTACACTATATTCTTACTAGTATGAATTAGTTTATTGTATTCGATCTTTTAAGTTTTTTAAATAATTTTAGTAGCTTTTAGTAAAGGTAGAATCAGGGTTTTTTCTTGTTTTTTGCAGTGTAAAAAAATATGTAATGTTGGACTTGCATATTAAACGTGTTTTATATAATTTTCTATTAAAACATTCATAAATATAGAGTGCCCCTAAAAGTAGGAGTATAGGCAAATGTTGGCGGAGGCTATTTGAAAAGAATGGTATGCTTAGTATGAGGAAGAGGAACCCACATTGGACCTCAGTCAAGTTTATTTCATGTCATCATTAGGCGGGTTTCTCCCTTTTAGCTCTTAATGTTATTTCTTGAGGAGGGATAAATGGCTCTGGTAAAAGTGTGCTAGTGCCAATAAGTTACATAATAATGGCATTGGCCGTCTTTTATCTTATTTCTCTTACGTTTTATTTTACAAAATTTCGGGGAGTGATTCCTCCTCTGGGACTACCGCTATATCTTAGAAAAACTTTCCTCTTAATTCTCTCTTAACGGTAACGGTTAGAGTCCATACTCGGAGGCCTTTATCAGAACTATCGTATCGCCCTTAATTTGAGTTTCCGGGGATGGATTAAGTTATTAAGTTATTCACAACGTTAAGTTTATGTTTTAAAGTGTGAAGTGAGAGGAAATTTAGAACCCTAAGACTACAATCATCCTTCTGCGTCCATTTAAATTTGAGGCGGTCTTTGTCCTTTTGAAGTAGTACATCCAAAAATCGTATACAATTAAGTTGATACAACTTAATGAAAAGAGCCATCAAACTTCCTGATTCACCTTTTATAAACGAGGTTCGAAATTTTATCTTCAAAATCCTGCGTACTATTTTATATCCCGACAATATTATTAAATCATCTTGGTATAAAATCCTTAATCAAGTAGATAATCCGAGAAGACTAAATACAGGAGATCCCGCACATCCGGTGATTCCAAGATATAGACCGTTAACCCATATTAAAAACCTCTCTGAAACTATTAAGAAAACTCTTTATGAATACGATATTTATGAAATAAAAATAGCGGATAAGCCTACAAATAAACTAAATCGCCACATATTCACTCCAGTTAAGGATAAAATAGATAAGTTTTTAGATTATGATCTAATATATCAACTAAATTGCTTAATATCTCCGAACACGTATATAGGAATGACAACTCAAAATTAAAAAAAACAGAATGTACCAACATAAAATATCGTGTACGGAATATAAGGACAAGAAAAAGGGCAAAAAAGAAGCAAAGACTGCTTTAGCAAAACATTGCTTTGAATTGAAGCATGATTTTGATTTTGAAAACCCTCAAATTCTGCACAAAGATGGGTCTGAACAAAAATTAAAATTTTTAGAAGCCCTCTATATATCCGAGAACCTACAAAATACTGTAAATTTCAAAACGGACTCGAAGGACCTAAATAGTTACTACTCTGGAACTATCAATATCCTTCGTAAATTTTAAAAAAATATTTATTTATTTTAATTCGTGATTACTTAAAATACATGTTTTGGAATAGAGAAATATTTTAACTTATCATGAAGGCGTTTGGCTGCTCTCCAACTCGAAGGAGGTTTTAATGGGATTGTTTGGTGATTGATCTCCCTTCTGGTATTTAGTATTTATTATGATTGCGGTTTCCGGTGCTCTTTATGTTTTTTATTGGTCTTAAATTGGTATTGTTAAATGTGTTTTTCTTTTTTCTTTTGGTAAATCTCCTATAAATGAATCTTTCAGGTGCTCTTCCACAAATTTATGTATTTTTCCTGATGATGCCTGAACAGGCCAAAATTTGAAAAATGTATCAATAAAACATTAAAAAAGATTGATGAGACTATTACTGGCCTTCCTATCTTCCTATCATAACTTTTTAGAAAATTCACTCAACAGCATTTACGAAATCTTCATTACCCAAGTATATAAGACGGCTCATAATCTTGGTATGGTTAAGTATATAAGGAAAGGAAACCAAAATAATGCAGGGAGGAAAAAATCGACGAGTGCTTGGAACAAAAGTAACTAGCTAAAAAGCTCCTTATGCAATTTAAGAAAGAACAGTTCCCTAATGAATTGATTTCTATATATATCCAGAGCAACAAGCGATACAGGAATCTGCTGAAGCAAAAGAAGAAGCAATACTTTGATGATATTTGCAACTGCAAGAGATTCAAAATTGTTTTGGTAAACCATTAGATTATTTCGTCCTTATAAAGTTATTAGAAATGAAATTTCTACTAACGAATGGGATTCGTATTTTAAAAATATATATCCACCCCTTATTTGTTGCAATTCGTTATTCTTCACCGTAACACATCCTTTGCTTGATACTGATATTTCATTGGGGGAGATGTTAAAGCAATATACTCAGCTAAAAATGGGAAACCTCTGGACAGATTTAGTCATATATGAGTTTTATAAAAAATTGCCACTTAACTGGAAAGCATCTATGTTGACTCTGTACAACCGTATTTTAGCTCTGGAAGAGGTCCTAAACAAGTTGTGTAAGCTCCGTAATATCATGTTATATTTGTACAAGAAAGGGTGCCCAAAATCTCCAGAAAATTACAGGAACATATCTTAGGCCAACTGCATTCTTAAGCTTTGAACTCAGATGGAAACTGCTGAATTTAACTCATCCTGGAACTGCTGAATCTGTGGATAAATGAATTTGACTCTATAGGTGCCATAACACGTTCGGTTTTTTCATCCGTTTGCACGAGGGAAAATGGTGGGGGGCAACTGACACCCCCTTACATCATCGCAATGCATCGGTCCAACTATTACATCCAACTCATGATTTTAATAATTATAAATATTCTAATTGAAATAAATGTTCCAATTATGACTCATTTATTTTTTTTAAATGCGAATTTTTCATAAATTATTTTTCTAATTAAAAAAAATATGTATATATATATATATATATATATATATATATATATATATATATAAATAATATAAAATCTCCTAATATTTATCAATTTATCATATGCTTAGTAAAACAATATTCATTATTTTAAATTTAATTGACGTAATTATTGGTAATCTATCGTAATCAACTAATAAAATAGTGACATCAAGAGTTCGAACAATCATAATTCCTTTTACTATCTGATAAACTACATTTACTGTTTCTAAATAATGTTTGACGAGTAGTTAGCAAATTAATACTCGATGGCTCTCTTGAAAAGGGAAACTATATCTTTCTACTAATACCGTAAAATGAGGTGACTTTGTGACTAATGGGGTGGCTTTGTGAAAAAAGCCTATTTTTCTATAGCTTTTGAAGTTCCCTCCTTAAAAAGAATCAGGTTAGGCAATTCAGTGTACTTGTCAGTTGGTCAGTAATGTGCTGCAACCTAACGGCCACATATAACTTCTTTCATTCCATTTAACATGGTGCTTTATTTCAAAGTTTCAACTAAATGAAAACAATCAAACATATATGAAATAAAGCACCATGGTAAATGGAATGAAAGAAGTTATATGTGGCCAGTAGGTTGCAGCACATTACTGACCAACTGACAAGTACACTGAATTGCCTAACCTCATTCTTTTTAAGGAGGGAACTTCAAAAACTATAGAAAAATAGGCTTGTCACAAAGTCACCCCATTAGTCACAAAGTCACCTCATTTTACGGTAGTCAGACAAAATCAATTCAAACCCATCAGTTGACGCATCCACCTACTAAAGTTTATTATGCAATAATTGATAGTATTTCTTTTGTTGATGTTGCTTATGGGCCTAAAACACCTATGGTGATCAACGCCAATTGATTTTTTTTTTAAACTCTATTCAAATAGTAACCTAATTTTATCTTTCACTGAATAAACTTGTGATGCGGAATCAGAACTGAAAACATTAAACAAATTCTAAGTATTCTTATATTTACAAATTTAGGTTTATAAGGTTTAAAATTAATTTACTAATTATAGGTACTTCTACGAGGTACCGGTTTTTAAATGCGCCTCCCGAATTGGTTAATTTATGTCTAATAACCAGTAAAGTATTTACACTTTAAAACTTTAAATAAAATTGTAACTAAAATTGTAAAATAACTAAACAATTTTTATCAATCATAAAATTTGTAAAAATGTATCTCCTAATATCTTGTAAAAATTTTCGTAGAAAGCAGAATCTTTGCAAATAAAAAAGTGTTTATTGTTTGTTTTTTACTCTGACCTATTAATTGTTAATCTTTTCATCATTTATGTTTATCCCTTGCATTCAAAACTTTAAAAAAAACTTTCTGGTAAAGCCAAAATAATTACTAGACAAAACTAAATAACTTTTTAGAAAAGAAAGATTGTGTTGTGAAGAAAGATTATAATAATAATAATAATAATAATAAAGGCTTAACGAACCCGAAGGTTCGATGCCGACACCACCACTCGGTCCCTGCACACCTCCATCCATCGACCGTCTTCCAGACCTAACTTCGATAGATCCGCCCTAATGCAATCCTCCCACCTCCGTCTCGGCCTGCCCCTCGGACGTTTCCCATTCGGCACTGCGCTTATTAATCTTTTCGGAATTCGTTCACAGCCAAGTTTCGCAATTTTACACGCCCATTTTATTCGTCTTGCTGCAATCACGTCAATTATATTTACTGGGTAAAGTTCTTCATTGTGTAGGCGTCTAAATTCTCCGGTTAGTTCATCCCTCTTCGGTCCAAATATTCTACGCAGTACTTTATTTTCAAAAACTCTAAGCCGTTGCTCATCCCTTAATGTCAGCGGCCAAGTTTCGCATCCGTAAAGGACCGTTGGAAGAATAATAGTTTTGTAAATCCTAATTTTTAAGTTTTGGGACAGAAGGCGGGAGCTAAGCAATTTCGCGACTGAAAAGTAACAAGCATTACCGGCTTTTAATCTAGCCTTAATTTCCTCATCGATTTCGTGTTTTCTAGTTACCATCGCCCCTAAATATCTAAATTTCTCTACGTGTTCAAACGTATTCCCCCCTACATTGATATCAGCGAAATCCTCACCACTTCTACGACTAACCATATATTTTGTCTTATCCGTATTCATTTCCAGTCCAAGTTCTTGTCCGGCTTTCATCAACGTTTTTGTGTTTAGTTCTGTGGTTTCCGCGACCTCATCATGCAATACCAAATCATCAGCATATCCGAGCACGGGTATATTCCCTCCCAAGCTCAAACCCTTTCCGGTTCGTGTCACCTCCCTAATGGCATATTCCAGCGCTAAATTAAATAAAACAGGTGAGAGAGAATCTCCTTGTTTCAAACCAGAGCGGACCTCGAACTTCTCAGAAAAATAATTACCGATTCTAACTTTATTGAACGTTTCGTTCATACACATTTTTACTAAGTTTACTAATTTTTTTGGTATTCCCTGCTCGACCAGAATGTTATACAACTTTTGGCGGTTAATAGAGTCATATGCCTTTTTGAAATCCATAAAAAGCTGATGTACGATTCCGTTATATTCTAATTTTTTCTCTAATATTTGGCGAAGAGAGAATATTTGGTCTACGGTTGATCGGTTTTGTCTGAAACCACATTGATATTCTCCGATAATTTCCTCGGCATATTCAGTGATTCGACTAGTTAGGATTAACGTAAATATTTTATAGCAAACCGGAAGGAGTGAGATTCCGCGATAGTTATTGCAATCCGTTTTTGATCCCTTTTTGTGAATCGGAACGAGAATAGATTCTTTCCACTCTTCGGGTATCTTTTCTTGTTCCCAGATCTTTTTAACCAAAAGAAATATTTTTGATATCCCAGCTTCCCCGCATGCCTTGATTAGTTCGCTAGGGACATTGTCTGTTCCCGCTGCTTTATGCGATTTTAATTTTCCAATAGCTATTTCAACCTCCTCTTTACTCGGTTCTACTACTAACGGTTCAGCACTCTGGTATTCCGAAGAGGAAAGTAGATTATTATTTTCCGTATTTAAAATACTATCGAAATAATCCTTGAACCGTCTTAAGATGTCTACCGGATCGGCCAGGATATTGTTGTTTTCATCCCTAATTCCAGTTGTAACCGGGTCCGACCGTTTACGAATTCTGTTTATGCCTTCGTACATGGCTTTAACGTTATTCTCGATTTTGTTACTTTCGATCGCTATTATTTTATTTTTGAGATATTCTCGCTTTTTAAATTTGAGCAGTTTAGTAGTTTCTTTTCTTAATGCTCGAAAGTTAGCAAGCTTGATTTCGTTAGGAATATTTAACGCTTCTAATTTAGCAGCTTTTCTTTTGTCGCACATGTCAATACATTCATCATCGAACCAAGGTTTATTTTTATTTTCCCTTTTTCCAAGACACGAGTTACCGACCTCTTTAATACTATCCCTGATACCTTCCCACAACTTATCAATGTCTTCGTTATCCTCGTCAGACGATTCCAACGCCTCAAACCTATTTTTGACTTCCAGTTCGAATTGTTTTCTAACTGTCGGAATTTTTAACTTCTCCACATTATAATTATCATAATTAAAACCAGTCTCATTTTTCCTATGTATTATAAGTCTCTGGCGAATTTTCGCGATTACTAGTTCATGATCCGACCCGCATTCCGCACCACGATATGATCGAATATTAATTACGCTATTTTGCCACCTACGTTGAACCAAGACGTGATCAATTTGATTACGGGTTTGCGAATCCGGTGACGTCCAAGTATATTTATGTATATCTTTATGTTTAAACGTAGTACTTTTGATTATTAGGTTTTTCGAGGTGGCAAAATTTATTAGTCGTATTCCGTTATCATTACTATATTCGTGTAAACTTTCTCTACCGATCGTAGGATAATATACTTGTTCCATCCCTACTTTCGCATTTGCGTCTCCCAGAATAATTTTTATGTAGCTTCGCGGTAGTTTGTCATAAATCGATTCAAGTTTTTCATAAAATTCGCATTTAACTTCATGGTCACTATCTTCAGTGGGTGCGTGTATATTGATCAACGCGATTTTAAACCACCGACCCTGAAATATAGCTACCGATAACCTATCTCCGTGAAATCGAATGTCCTTCAACGCGGAAAGGAACCTATTTCTAATCAGAAATCCGGTGCCTAAACAATAGTTTCCGCTCCCACCGTACCACAAAGTGTACTTCCCTTCCCTTAACGAGCCCTCCCCTGGCCAGCGGACCTCTTGCAGCGCCACTATATCTAATCTATACCCTATTACCTCATTCGCGACCGATTTTAACCCACCCGCTGTATTTAAACTTCTTACGTTCCACGTCCCTATGCTTAGATCTATATTTTTCAACTTGCGGCATGAATCCCCTAAAGCAGTCCCCACCCGGAGACCCGAACGAGGGACTAGTTTACCTCCGGATAATGAGCGTTTTACTTTAGGGAGATCCATGACTGTTTTTTGTGGTGTTTGGGTGAACTAATAAATGTGAGTAGGGCGTTCAAACCTACGTCACACCCTCCAGCAAGCCTGGGGGGCCGCTCTCATTGTTGGTCAGCGAGTCCTACGGACTTAGCCGGGAGGAACTTCCGAGGAATTTCCACCGACCATCCCCACATCCGCCACCCGTGGGACGCTCCCCATACGCGGTAATGAGACCCGCGCGAGGTGAAGAAAGATTAAAACTAATTTATTTGTTGAGCGGAAGGAATCAGATTCTGGACCTACTAACAACTAAAATAAGTAATGGTGATATTTTTGAAAACTTTTGCTGCATTAAAACTGTGGATGGATGGATTTAAATTTATAAAAAATATATTTATTTTGTATTAATGTATATAAATTAATAACAGTTTAATAGATCAGAATTCAAGTTATACATATACCTTTTATACTGGAAACATTTTTTGCATAGATTTTATTTATTTTCCAATTGTAATCCATCATCCATGGGCGGTTCATGAAAACATTTGCAAGTCCCTGTATATTGAGCCATCAGACAAAAATACTTCAAAATAACATTTATTAAAATTTAACATTCTATCTGAAGAATGTTTGTCCATAAGTTGAGGAAAATAAATATACAATAATTAATAATAAAAGCGGAGATAATGGTAATTTCTGCATTTCATGAAGTCGACGGAAATCTTATATCTGAAATACATTAATTAAAATACATTAATTAAAATACACAAAAATCATATAAAATACATAAAATCATAAAAAATACATTAATTAAAGTTTTTAAAATTATTAAGTTATTTTAGAATTATTGCATTGGAAGAGAAGGGGGGCGATAGACAATGCGGGGAGTTCCTGGAGATGTTCTACGAGATGTCTACTTCATACCAATGCGCGGCTAGGATTTCTTAATGTATATTAAGAAATATATTATGTATAATATATTGAGCCATCGGACAAAAAAATAATTCAAAATCACTTTTATTTAATTATATCATTTAAATTACAATCGCGAACAATGTTCGTCCCTAAATTGAGGAAAATAAACTTAAAACAATACGATAATTGCATTTTTTTTGTAGTTGTAGTTTTTGTAGACGAAAGATACATATTTAAGGCGGACATTTGTAATAATAAAAAGTTTTTTTACTTTCACTTACCTATATATGAAATATATAGGAAGAGAAAGAATTGCGATCATTAAAAATTTCAACTTCCGGTTTTCAACGGACATACACGTTTTGTGGTCCCCTGAGTCCAAATAACCAAGCCCCGCGAAATGGTCTGTGTGTGTAAACCGTACGAACCTGAAATTGGGTATTTGGTATGTCACAGCGAAAATTTCATCAAAATCGGTCAAACGGAGGGGCTAATTCATTTCATAAATTTTTAAGTTTTTTTGATTTTCTCAAAAACGGCTCTAACGATTTTGATAAAACTAGGGATTTGATCTATGTAAATGCCCGCAATATGACAGCGAAAATTTTATCAAAAATGATCAAACGGATGGGGCATTTTATTTCATAACTTATTTTTATATTTTTACGTTTTTTTTCGATTTTCTCAAAAATAGCTTTAACGATTTAGATAAAGTATTTTTTAATATCAGGTAAGCTTTATCATTATTAGAATGTTCTGAGGGGGCTTAAATGGGGAAGGGGCCTTTTTTGTTTTCCTATAAAGTACCTTGTTTTTGTTTATATGGAGAAAGTATCTGTCTGTCGTTTCACCTAAAAATAAAAAATGGATAAGTATGAAATATGAAAAAAATTACGTAGACATATACAGGAGAAAAAAACAAAAATATTCCGTCAAATCAAAAACACGTTGAGCTCAAGCATGCGGAGTACGCCTTTAATGACTGGCCATTGTTTATAATTAAAGATATTTTTTTTAATTCAATGGAAATTATTTGTTTCATGGTATCTATATGAAGATTGTTATACCTCTTTGTATAAGTGTGCGGTGGGCGCGCCAATGAGCCAGGCATTGCATGCTGGGTTAGTTCTGTGTGAGATGTGACCTCTAGTGGAACCGAATGTTGTATATTGTAAAATAAACCAGTTATGACTATGTGGTGTAGAGTAAATGAGTTTAACCGTTTCCAAAGTTAAAAAAGTTTTAAAAAAATACATAGATATATATAAAATCAGAAGACTTGGAGTATCATGCTTGCATTGCCGTATTTCACAGGTAAAAACTTTTATTTAATAATAAAAGAATTTAGTGTACTTTAAAGAACAAATACAAACAAAAATAATTAAATAAATGTGGAAAAATGTGTGGCTTAGAGAAATGGCATTTAACAAAACACGTCTATTTCTAATCAAAGTAAGTTGGTAAGTAAAAGTTGTTTGTTGCGCGCAACGCACCAGATTTTTAACCTGTTAACCGGGCGGGACGTGTAAATACGTCCTTGAAATATATCTTGTGTTTATTATTATTCATACATGTATATATAATTATATATATATATATATATATATATATATATATATATATATATATATATATATTTAAATTCACGTGGAAACATGTATCTATAACTAATACCTCTGTTGTACGAAAATGTAAGACCCATCGGTCTGGGTGCGGCTCTCGTCAGGGCTCTGCTGGATTCGGGTAGGTGGTTTCCCCAAAACAGATAATGATATAAACCAAGGGGCGTTGATGATCATAGCTGTTTTTCGTCCCTAAACAACATCAAAGAACAAACAACAAAATGTAAGTCCCACCAGTTCCAGGTTGCAACATATATTTCAAGGACGCATTTATAAGTCCCGCCCGGTTATCAGGTTAAATCTTGTATCTAAAATAAATATATCAGTGTTTATTAAATTATTTTTCTAAGAGAAAACTATACTATTATAGGCATAGAAACAATAATGTTCGTAATTTAAAGAGAAAATAACCCACGGTTCGGAACGATGCAACCTTACACGGTCGGTTCAGTCCAACCCCACAGTCCTGAATTCTGTCTCCGACGGGTTGCTCTAAGTTCCATCCGAACCGACGGTTTTCGCCCTTACACGTTCGGTTTTTTCGTCGGTTTGGAACGACGGTTCGGTAATAATTAAGATAATAAGAAGCCTATCTGAGAACACAGAGTCGTTCACCCAGAGTCCGGAAAAGTGTGAGGTAACAGAAGGGGTTCTTTAAGGAGAGTCCCTCAGTCCAGTCCTATTTAATCTCTTTACATCTGACATAGAACAATATTTCAGGTAAAAAAGCAGAAGAGGTATGAGAGCGAATGCTTCACGTGAAATTGTTCTTTTCATGTGTGCAGACGACTTGATTATTTTTTGCGAATCTTACTATGATATTACACAAATGCTAGGCAGTGTTAAATGAATAACTAGTATGAATATGTTGCTACTAAATTTGAACAAAACCAAAGAAAGGCTTTGCCAATCTACAATCCTTTGTTTTGATGTACTGTTCTAGTATTTTGTCCTTTAGGTATCTGGACTAGAAGGAAAGCTGCCAGATTGGATTCTCAAAATGAATACTTAATCTGCAAACATCAACACCTCAATATAAACGATTATAAACTGGAACAACCCATATATATACTATGTATTGGAACAGGCTCAACGATGGATAGTGAATGCCAAGCCATAGATATCCAAGGATTTCCTTCGACGCATATCACAATATGGCCACTAAATACCCCAAAAGTTGATATATAACTCCTCCCCCTAAAAACCTATTCATGATAACATTTATGTATTATTTCATAAACATTCGTGGGTGTGTATTCATCAACTTCCCAAAGTTTCATGGGGCGATCTGATAAATGGTGTAGTAATGCATAGTAAACAACCAGAGTTACAACATCTTTATATAAATAGGTTAAATATACATGTTAACGATGCGCGGAAATTCGCTGAAAATAATTCTCGTAATAAACAATACGCCAATTTTAAAATATGGTTGTTGACACATTTTGAATTTTTTCAATTGTTTATTTTTTTTTTAAATATTTTCATTAAAATATGTGAGTACAGAACCTACGATTTAAGGATAATTCAGAAACCTTCCCGGGAGTTTACTCAACAACTTCCCAAAGTTACATCGCCAGGTTATATTGCTTAACCCATTATCTCCCAGAACTTTTTTTTTTCTAGAATGGACTGAAGTCTTCAAAATCATTTAGTTATCTTGCAAATTGAATTTAAAAAATATAAATTTCTTCAGATTTAGCTGCTGTGTCCAGATAAGCCCTGTTGCGAAAACGCAACACTGGGAATGAGAGGGTACGTTTACTTTACTTGTGCAAATGCAGTGTTGCGTTATCGCAACACTGGGAACAAATGGGTTAAAGATCAAACAAGCTTACATTCATTTTTATATTTACAGGTAATACAAGAAAATATTTTTTTTAATAATTGAAGGACAGGAAGTAAGATGGTGCTGTATTGACTTCGATGGGAGAGACCAGCTTTTTTTTTTAGGTTGGTGAGTACCTCGCATCGAGGCTAGGAAAAAAGGAAGAATGCTCTCGTTCATATAACTGCAGACTAAAAGCCCGAGAACTGTCCTTATAATCCAGGAAAGAGCCCAATGCAAAAAATCTCAACCGTAGATCATACACCTACAAATTTCCGCATAGTAAGAAACAACAGAGTTTAGTGCAAAACCGCACGTCTGGCAGCGCGCAAGCGTTTCACGAGAATAACAAAAACTCACCCATAAAACATACGATTCATTCTTGTGCTAATCGATTCAAAAATGTTTCTAAATACGTAATTCAGTCGTCTCACTCACGACACAATTCAGTGTTTCGATTAGTATAAGCTAGGTGGACAAAAGTCATGATTTAAATTCTTAAAATTGGTATTATAATAATGTAAACAATACATCAAAACCTGACATTGTAATATTTGTTTATGTCTCACGCACTCCACCTCGTTAGTAATAAGGCCCAAAAGTGTAAATCCGTGGTGTAACAGAATAAATCAGTTGAATTCCAGGAATCACTTCAATAAAAAAAAATTAGTGTTCTAAATATTGTTCGAAAAGCAGATTTTGACGAATTTCAAGCTGAATGAAAAAAATATATCACGGAAAATGAAATGCTGAGGGAAGAAATTTTGCATATCAAGCGCGAAAATCAAGAATTAAAACTAAGACAATCGAAAATATGGAAAATAAAATACGGCAAAAAAATCTTTTTTTTTTTAAGGGAATTACTATTCCTCAAGATAAAGACCCGAATGAATTTATTCTGGATTTGTACACAAATGTACTTGGTGTTAAACATATAACAATAAATAAAACCTACCCTTTAGGAAATATAAACCATAGAAACAGGCTTCTCATGGTGGAATTTAAAACCACAACCGATGTTAATAATATTCTTTATAGCACAAAACACTGGGATCACTGTTAATAGAGACTTTAGCTTAAGCACAAGATTTAAACAATCCAAACTTCTTGTAATCAGAAGATAAATAATTAACAAGGCGAGAGATAAGGACAATAAAGTTCAAGTAAGAGGTAATCAAATGAAAATTAAAAACGAAAACTTTAGTTGGTCAGAGACTGAAGGTTTATTGTATCAAGAGAAGGACGCAGTAGTAACACTCAACTCTCTCACAGGACTGGACTTCACTGAGCTCCTGCATCGGCTGCTTCACTCACCGCCCGGATTAGCTGCTATTAGCAAACAACCGAGCGTAAATAAAGGTATATGAGGTAATGTCGTCTATCGAGTAAATAATATTGATTGTAATAGAAATAAGGTTTTGAATATTTAATTTTATAATATAAGAGGCCTTGCCTCTAAGAAAGATAATTTTCATTTTATGGAATTCATTAAGAAATTTTATATTATTTTTTTTGCTGAAACTTTTGTATAAGCAGAAAATTCTACACTGAATGAGTATATTTTTTCTGATTTTAAAATTCATTGGATGCCAGCAATTAAAAAGTTTCACTATGGTAGAGCATGTGGCGGGCTATTGTGCGGTATAAAATTAAATATCTATCCATGTAGGGCTAAATTTCAATTTATCTATAACTACGTGACCATAAACGTAGATGTCGATAACGACTCCATACGCTTAATGCGAATAAATTTGAACGACTGGGAAAAAAGATTTTTCGGCCATAGAAGATTTATTTGTTAACAATAAAATCGAAAAGACATTTATTTTAACAGATTGTAACGCACACATTGGTGAAATTCAGATTATAAGTAGCGCATTATTAGATTATTACCCAATCACATCCAATAGAATATCACAAGATAAAAAAATAGACACTAGAGGCAAAAAATTATAAGAGGTTTTAGATGATAATGGTCTGGTAGTATTGAATGGGAGACCTCGAGGTGGCGAAAATGGCGCTCTAACTTTTATATCCCCCAGAGGTGACTCAGTAATTGATCTGTGCCTGGCAACAATCGATTGTTTAAAGTATGTAGAGCAATTCAAGGTACTTAGCGTAATTTATTTGGATCTGATGCCAATGGAGCTGAAAATAAAGGCAGTTAAAAGAAGAGAAAACTATATGCCTCTCCAACCAAAGCTAATTTGGACTGAAGAACATGGGGATTTGTATACTATTAAATTAGAAAAAATATCGGAGGATTTAGAATTGGACAGCGATCAACCGGACAGTAGTTCTGAAGCGATAGTATCCTGTATAAGAGCGGCATCGGGCAATCGATCGCGAAAACCATGTAGCGCTCAGAGTTGGGCAAAATGTAGTTACAACTACTAACTACTAACTACAACTACTTTGGTCTGATTGTAGTTGCAATTACTAACTACAGTTAGTAGTTAGTAGTTAACAGCTGGCAACTACTTTGTTTAACTAGTAGTTAGTAGTTAAATTTTTCTAACTACCAACTACAAGTTAGAAAAAGTAGTTAAAATTTGTTAACTACTAACTATAAACTGTAGTTGGTAATTACAATTATTTAACTACTAACTACTTCTGGTGTACATGTATTTATTACTTTGGGATATTTACTGGGTCATATTTATAATAGTATTGCAATGTTTTGGGATAGGTGCGGGGTGGTCCGGGGGTCAACCTTTATAGAAAATTTGAATGTATTATAATAGTACTTGATAGTCCATATATTTTAAAATTTACTCATCTAGGAACTGCAAATGATAACCCAAGGTTGTGAGTTTTTCTTTTTTCACAACTCAGTATTAATGTGTAGGGGAGAGCGGGGTTGTTTGGCGTAGGGGGTAGGTTGGCCATCGGCTTATAGTTTCTGTCACACCTGTTGTGAAAGCCCCACCATTGTACCATGTCACCCGCTCGATCTCGGGAGTCTTGTCCTGAGTTTTCAATCCGGTGCTAACACTCTAGAGAAGAGTGTGCTTCATTGATTGATTTTACAACATGTAAGTAAATTTTTATATTTTCAGTAAATTTGGTTTAAAGGCATGGTAAAACATTTGACTCCGATTCTGTTCACATAGCCCCAAACTCCTTTGAAAAACCTAACCTTTCGATTAACCAATTTCTTGATTGATTGTTCTCCCCTGTTCTGGCAGCCATATTTCATATGATCCCTCCTGTGGGGTTAGATGGCTCTCTTCAACTGGGTTTTGTTGGCGCAATAGCACTTCACAAAAGCAAGGTAAAAATAAAGAAAGGTGAAACTACCAATTGTCTTTAGTTCCAGCGAGGAGGATGAGAGCAATTTTTCATATTCAGAAAGTGACGACAGTCTAAATTTCTATCTTCTTCTATTGTCATTCTATTTTCCCCTTAAAAGCTGTTAAAACCGATTCAAAATTATTATACCATTAAGCAGCTTTTAATAACAATAATAAGTGTCAGGCAGTACTTGAATGAGATGGCTAAACAACGCCACCTTCTAGGCCAACCTGCCCCACCTTGGGGGTTAATTGGCCTACTCTGGATTGACGAATTCTTCAATTTTCTATGATCTTAGTAATAAATATTATCTGGTGAAAAAAATACTTGAAGTACTCTAATACTTGGAGTTTACAGTGGTATCAGCCCTATTGGGATTATATGAACAGGAACGACTCAAGAATCAAAAAAGTGAAAACTGTTGCCAACCAACCCCGCTCTCCCCTACTCTCAGAAAAACCTGTATATACGGAAAAGCTCAGTAGTGGAGAAAAAAATGTAGGAACTGTGATGATATAGATAAATGACTTGACAACAATAAAATTGAAGTGTTTAGATTTATTCTCATGCTCTAACCACAGTTCATTAAAGTCGGACTGAATATTACTTGTAAATCAACTTGATATATTTGAGTTATTAGTTTAAACTAAAATAAACATTTTAAATATATTTACTCATAATGATTTGGATAGGTAGCATACCATAGTATAAAATTGCAACATAAATTCAATTTTGACAAAACCAAAATATTGGACAAAGAAATTAATGCAAAAAATAGAAAATTGTTGGAGGCTATACATATAACGAAAAACTTAGGCACCCATTATTTAGACATATTAAATAAAATAAAAAGAATTTAATCAACAATAGTTAAATGATAATTACAAAACACATAACTATCACAATCAGCTGGGGGACAAGGGATTTAGTGTTAACAGGGTGAAAATATAGAGGACAAAGTCCAGCAGCCTTTAGTCAATTGGACATGGACAAGTATGAGCTGACATATATCAAAAATATAGAACATTGTATTTTTAGCATTTTAGGGTGACATAGTTTTTAACAAATTTATTATAAGACTATCAATCATACGATTGAAATATTATCTATGTAAGTTGTATTTAATGTAATTTATTATAACAATTATTGAATCATTAAATGTTAATTGATAAACTAATGTACAGGTTTTGAAAATGGGGACACAACCCCGAAACGTTAACATGGTGTAATGAGAAAATAAATAGTGTTGCGGAAAAAAGGAAGATAAGTTGCTAATTAATTATCACTATCAATTATTTGAGCATCACTTATTTACTTTAGAATAAAATTTTTGCCGTTAAATAATTTTTTTTATTTTCTTCTGTGGTAATGCGGGATATATGTATTTTGGCTGTTGCATAGCGGGCATGTACATAAATTAAATACTGTATTTCAAATTCGTTCGGTCTGTAGTTTTTGAGTTAGTCTGTTAACATACTCACACAACCACATTTATTCCCTACCTTAAAAAAAAAAAAAAAAATCGATTTTTTCCACGACCGCAATACTTTCCCTTACTACATATTTTATATGTAGGTAAGTGAAAGTAAAAAAGCTAGAAACCCTAGAGCATATTGTATTAGAATGTCCAATATAAGATTCATATAAAAAACAATATATAAATAAATATTTTACATCTATTTACAATAGTACTAATAAGCTTATATCCCTAACAGAGATTAGTTAAGCCCTACAGAGATCGATGATTTATTTCATTATACTATTGATGCATTAAAAATAAGATCACTCATTATAATAACTGCATATTATATTATAATTTTCATTATAATATTTTTAATGAAGCAAAAAAAAAAACAATTATTCATTAATAGAAAATAATTTTTTATTTTTATTTATATACTGTTTGTTTCCTTTTGCATATTGGGAAATTTAAAAGCAATTTACATGTCAATACAAACGTCGGCACAATATATATGTTATTACACATATAGTGTTTTCATTTGACCGCACCCCCAACCATTTCCATCTCATAGTCAATACAATGTTTAGTCAATCAATATAAATTGCAATTATAGTAGCAAGTATAATTAAATAATATACAAATCATTACGTTAGTGATATTATAGTTTTTTTTTTTACTTTCACTTATATTTATGAAATATATAGTAAGGGAAAGTATTGCGATCATGAAAAATTTCGACTTCCGATTTTTTTTTTTGTTAGTATTGGTTAGATTATTATTTCTTTTCTTTTTATTTTGTTATAGTTATGTATGTATAATAAAGTAAGAAATTTTAGTTTCACCATACCTCTGTAAAATGTTTGTTTACATAAATACAGTATTTTTCTATGCTATTCTATTCCATTGATTCACTATCATGTTCAGTCATTTTAATGATTTAATGCACTTGAAACAATAAAACAAAGAAAAAGTGAACCTTAACCTAAAGCAATGTCAATAAGCTTATCAAATGTTAACCGGACTAGAGGTTACTTTAGCCATATCGTAGTTGTGATTTTATAAAAAAAAAAAAAAAAAAAAAAAAAAAAAAAAAAAAAAAAAAAAAAAAAAACCTAATCCTTAATTTTAATTTTTTTCTTAATTCATTACCAAAAATGCATTAAATATCTGAAAATAAGAGACGAAAAATAGTGAAAAGCAAATAAGGCAAAGGCCAAGGATTAACTTATTTTAGGAAATGAAGTTTGAAATAACTTATTTAAAGGAATGAAGTTTGAAATTCAGTTGTTGCTGCTGAACTGCAGGTTTGTTCCAAAAAGCAGTCCCCGACTAGTTCTCATGTCCCCACTATTTAGATTTTGAGTTTGATTGGTTGGTTATCAAATAAGAGCCAATCGAACGAGAATACCAAACAATTAAAAACATTATATAAAAAAAAAATGTGGGGGTCATGGAACAAACCTTTCAAAAGTAATTAAAAATCAAACTTTGTAGTTAACCACTTTTTAACTACCAACTAGTAGTTAGTAGTTATGAATTCCAACTACTTCTAGGGTAGTTACAAAAAGTAGTTGTTCATTTCTAACTACTAACTACTAGTTAGTAGTTGCTCTACGCAACTACTTAACTTGTAGTTAGTAGTTAAAAATGTAGTTAACTACTGCCCAACTCTGGTAGCGCTGCCCGCAACAATCGGTTCGACTGGGAATACAGACAAGCAAGAAAAAGGTAATTCGCCTTTTTAAATGTATATGCAGGAAAAATAGAACCGAGGCTATCAAAATTATTTATCTTCAGGCAAATTCTGAATACAAAAGTGTCCGTAGAATTAAAAAGAAGATTTTTTTATGAATATAACACAGAGATTAAAGGAAGCTAGTGACACGAAAGAACAATGGAAATCAATAAATTATCTCAAATAAACGGAAATTTGTATGTGAATCTAATATAAAATCAGAAGATTTGGTTAACTATTTTAAACAACTGATTATACCATCCCCCACCTGTGGACCGATCCTCTTCGCTGAACCTTATATAGAAGACTTAGAATTGGACAAATTGATAAGAATAAATGAAATAAAAACAGTTCTCGACAAAGTTAAATACGTCAAACAACCAGGGTTAGATGGGGTATCATATGAATTTTATAAAAAAGCACCTCCAAAATTTTATAATAAATTGCATACATTTTTAATGTATGCAATCAGATTTGGGAAAAGGAGAAACTTCTGAACAGCTTTAAAGAAGCAATTATATTTCCGATATTTTAAAAAGGAGATTTAAATAGTTTCAGCAACTATAGGGAAATATCAATTCTTAATAGTCTATCAAAAATATTCACAGGGGTCCTCTTAGAACGGTTCGTAAAATGATCTACAGGCAATAGCTTATTACATGAAAATCAAGCTGGATTCAGACCCGTTTACTCCACTTATGACAACTTATTCACCCTGCATGGTCTCATAAATCTTAAATTTAATTACAATCAAGAGTTATTTCTGTTTTTTATAGATTTTAAATCCGCATTTGACCGATTTAATAGGAGAGCACTATTTTACAAATTAAGCACCAAGAATTTGTTAAGAAATCTGGGGATATGAAGACTCAGACTTAGTAGAAAAACTTCAAAGGTATTTTGTAAAAAGAATTATTGGGCTTCCTATCAATACACCGAACTACATGCTATATTTGTATACCAAACTAGATCCGCTACACATTTTCACCTTTTCCATTCACCTGAACTACATTACAAAGGTATTAAGGATGGGAACCAATTGTTTACCTAAAGTAATTGCCCTCAAAATAATTGAAAAAAAAATAAGTTGAATGAGTGGCTTAAAAAGACTAGGCAGAAGTGTTGGCATAGATTTTTTAGCCGACGGGTTACTAGAACAGCTGGAAACGCTTAAAACTGGCCTATTATCTAAATTGAGTAAACAAGCGAGGGATAGGTTTACCGAAAGAGCCAGAAATGCCGACCACCATTTGTTTTATAAAAAATTAAATTATGAAATAACATATTTCGAGGCAGAGAAGGAAATACGTTAAATCTGACTTATTTTTAAAGCCAGTGGAGAACTATTTAATCTTAATCACCAACCGTGGATTAATAAAAGAAATAATTCCTCATTATGCAATTTAAAGGTTGCTGAGGATACGATGCACATTATCTCGATTTGTCCGGTGCTGACACAGTTAAGGTTAATTTTCTTATAAAAAAAGACACTAAATCTAAAAGAAATGTTGAAATTATTAAATGGTCCAGATTATGAAAAATTATATTTATATCTAAAAAAAGCAACTGAATACAGCAATGAATTAGTCAAAGCATTTAATTATTAAGTGCTACAAATGAAAATCTTAAAATATGCTATTCATAATTTTATATAGGTATACATGTATACTAATGTTTTATGGTATTGATTGTATTTATATTAATGTTAACAGATAAATATGTAAGTTATTTTAACAGATTTTATTATTCTGAAATGAATTACATTAACATTAGAATTATGGAAACCCTAACTCTGAAACATATGGTAACTGAATTAGAAAAATATGAAATTATGAATCAAATAATTTACATCTCCCCCTCTGTGGTCACTTTTTCACCTCGATAAAGTGATAACTTGTTGCTGTGAAAAAAATTCGATACCTTCTTTTTACCACAATCAACTTCGTACATTGAACAAGAGATGCGCTTCAAAATCTTGAATGGTCCAATTCTTACTTTATCCAGCTTTCTTCTATTTAACTTACTATTTTCGACATAGGCTAGATCTCCTACTGCAAATTGATGGTATTTTCGATTTTTATCAACTCTTCTTTTGTTCCTGTTGAAACTCTTCCTAGAATTATAAAACGCTTCCTTCCTATCTTTGGCTAAATCGCTTCTTTGCAGCGAACCAACTGGAAAAATAGATGATTGTTTTCCATAGAGTAGGTATTGTGGCTCAAATTTGGTTGAACTGTGAATAGTTCGATTATATTCCGCAACACATTCTTCAGCGACTTTGTTCACCTTGTCCTATTTACTAGGGTCTGGTTTAGTCTCTCGTTGAGCCCATTAGATTGAGGGCAATCTATGGAAGTAAATACTAACCGAATATTCTTCTTTTGTAAATAGTTCTTGAGTTCTTCTGAATTCACTCCAGTATATTTGTCTGCTAGGATGACTTTGATTTGATTCTTTTTTGCAATGGGATCAATCAGCTTTATAAAATCATTAGTGCAATTACCTGTTGTTGTAGAAATCCAAGCAAATCTACTAAAATGATCAACCAGTATGTGCATGAATTTCTTTGATGACCTATTACCTGCGAAGCCGCCAACTGTATCAATGGACATGATTTCATACGGTTCGACTGCTGGTCCTAGCTGTGACATTAAACCAATCATTCTAGTTCTATGTACTCTATTCCCTGCACAAAAAGAACAGCTTTTACAAAAGTTGCTTGTTAATATGTCCAAGTTCTTGAAGTAGTAGAATGGTCTTATCTTTTCTCTTAAGTGAGCAACACCAATATGGCCATAATAATCATGTAGTCTTTTGATTATTTCAATGCCAAATTCAACTGAAACAAATATTCTATATATATTTTTATGTATGTATTAGGTATGCCGGTGTGTATATTGGTAAGTTTAATATTTTTTTAATGAAATAATATTGAATTTTTTCAATCTCCTCGTATTGCCTTCCTCCCCACACCTGTGAGCCGTAACCAATAATCGATTTTACCGCTGCTTTAAAAACTTTAATTTTTGGGCCCATATTGATCTTACTATAAGTGAAAAGTTTTTTCCACAGTACATTTATACTTACCATGGTTTTTGCCGTTCTTTCCTGAAAATGTTTAGTCAATGATAGACGTGGCGTTAACAGTATTCCTAAATATTTATAACAGTTCACTACTTCTATTGGTTGGTTATACAATTTCCACATTTCATTTTTTGCCAGTCTTCCGCCTTTTCTGAATATCATAATTTTAGATTTTCTTAGATTTATCTCTAGATTCCATGTTGTACAATATTTTTCCAGGTCGTATATCATATCTTGTAATACTCTGGGGTCTGTTGCCAAAATAACGATATCGTCTGCGTAAGCCAGCAATTTAATCCTGGTGTTATTAATAATCAACCCTCCACCCAAGTAGTCTTCTAAATCGTTAATAAAACAGGAGAATAGCAAAGGGCTCAGAATACATCCCTGTTTTAATCCTCAAAGCGTTTGAAAATTATCTGATAGTGTATTACCCAACCATATACAGCTTTCCGATTCCTGATACAAATCTTTCAATATATTCATTATTTTTGTAGAAACACCTGCTTTATATAGTTTGAAAAATAGCGCATTTCTATCCACATTGTCAAACGCAGCTGAAAAATCTATAAAAAATGCATAAACTTTTCTCCGTTTAATATTTAAATTAAGGGTTACAATATTAACAAGATTGAACACGTTATCAATAGTAGAGTAGTTTTTTTCGGAAACCAGCCTGGGATTCGCTTATCACATTAAATTCATTTACCCATTCGGTAAGTCTTAGGTTAATCAGCCCTGTAAAAATTTTCCCTAAACTGTTGTTGAATGCAATTCCCCTATAATTTTTCACGTTATTAACATCCCCTGCTTTATATATTGGGAATATAATTGAAGTTTTAAAGCTTTTGGGCAAAATGGCTGTATTAAAAAGTTTATTAAAAATCTGTAGCAAGTACTCCAGGAAATTCGTGGTCGCATATTTAAAAAATTCTACGGGGATACGATCAGTGCCTGGGGCTTTGTTTACTTTGGCCTTATTTAAGACTTGTTTTAGCTCAGCCAGCGTGAACGGTTGATCTAAAAAATCATTCTGAACTGAGGGTGCAGCGTATAGTACAGAGGGCTCCATTAAAGCGTTATTATACAAATCCCTAAAGTATTTAACCCAATCCTCTTCTGTAATGTTTTCCCCAAATGTTAATCTTTTATATCTGAAATTGTTTACTAGATCCCAAAAGTCTTTAGTGCCTTTTACTAGTTTAAATTTTTCAATAATGCCTTCGGTATAGTCCTTCCTTTTTTTTTGACAAAGCTCTTTATACTTTTTATTTGCATTAATGTATAATACTTTATCATCCATAATATTAGTTTTACGGTACTTTTTAACAAATTGAATACCATTTTTCTACTTTCACTACATTCTTTATCGAACCATTTATTTTTAGAGCACCTATTGTAATTTATTTTATAATCCGAATTTCCAACAACTCTTTTAATTAATTTTATGATATTGTTTACCGCATCAATGGGTGAATCATTGAGTATTCTGATTTTTCCTAAACTATTTTCTAGCTTTTCTTGGTATTTTTCCCTATCTTGTTCTTTCCACCCTAATTTTGGTAATAATTCGGCGTGAACATTAGCCTGTTTTTGTTTTTCGTATAATGTTACATAGGTAACTGTGGGCATATGGTCCGAGAATATTTGGGTATCAACTTTAAAATCTCTTATTATAGGTATAATATTTTCCGAAACACAGCTGTAATCTATCACTGACTGCCCTTTTCCACCAATATATGTAAATTCACCACGTTCATCGCTCTCTGTTCTTCCATTTAGTATAATCAAACCAAATATCGTAAGCATTTCTAGTATTTTTTTCCCCTTTTTATCTATAGTTTTATCTTTACTATTTCTATACTTACTGCTGAACGCCATATAACCGTTTAAGTAACGTTTTGAAATTTTTTGAGAGAGGCCTAAGTGACCGTTAAAGTCCCCAGTTAGGATGAATTTTTTTTCATTATTTTCTAATAAAAGATTATAAAGTTTTGAGTAATCGTGGTCCCATCTATTAAATCCGAATCCATTTAGATATACCGGTGTCACAATAATTTCATTACCGTTTAAATTTAGTTTTATTATTCTAAACTCCGATAGCGTTATGAATTCTGCCATTTGTTTGTTATAAATATTTAAATTAATACCCATTAGAATTCCTCCGCTCGCGCGCCCATATTTTACATTTCGGGTGGCAGGTATCCAAGATATCTTAAAGTTTTGAAAGTAGTTAGCGAATTTTATTTCCTCCCTTGCCTCTACAAATATTTCAAAATTTCTAATATAATTTAGGAGGCTTGAATTTAATTTATTTTTTAACCCATTAATATTATAACACAATATTTTGATAATACCTGATTCTATATTTATATCTAAACTAGGTAGAGTTGGTGGTGATAGTGGTGATGAGTTATCTCCGATGCGATCTTCCTCGTCAAAACAGTTTCGGCTTCTTGAAGGTTCCCGTTGTTTATCATTTTGAGCTTTTATAGAGTTCCGTTGAAGTAAGTTCCGTTAGTTTGGAAGTTGAGTAGCGATCTGTACTGTATCCAGTCATTGCTTTGTAGAGCTATTTGACAGCGATCCACTGCGGAATGAAAGTCCTCAAGTTTTTGCTGCTTTGGTTTTTTCAAATTGCGGGTATCTGCTGCTTCATCGCTATAAGTTAAACCTTGTGTAATTTCCTCTGCTTCCTCCGAAGTGTATAATACACCACGGAATTTAAATCTCTTATTGCGATAACTAGCATTTTTATCAACATTACGTAGGTCATTCAGGCAATTAAATATTTTCCTTCCGTTTTCCCTATCTTCAGGCGTCCTGTCGTGACTGATGGGTGTGTTTATCTTGGCAAAGTCCTCTTTACGCTTCATTACTTCATTCTTTAATAACTTGCTGGTTAGCGATACTAGGATTGGCCGATCATTCGTTCCCTTCCCTAGCCTGAAGCAATTATTGACAGCGCCAGTAGGTAGGGATAAATTGAGTTTTCCGCAAATTTTCTCAACCGTATTCAAGACGTTTTCTGTGTTTCTATCTGCTTCTTCTGGAACTTTGTGAATAATGAAGTTATTATTTCGAGCTTGGCGTTTTAAGGTCTTAATTTCATTTTCTAGTTCAATGTTTCTTTTTTCTAGATTTACATATTTTAATTTTACATTTGATACTTCATCAAGTACCCCTTTAAGGGTAGTGGCGATACTCTCGAGTGCAGTTTTGAGTTGCATTGTTTCCTGCGTGTTTTTGTTAATTGCAGCCATGATGTCCTCATTACTAATAGCCATAATTTTAAACTATGAGTATTTTTTTTTCTTCTTGCCAAGCACTAGATTGTAGTAAACCCACGCCAGGAGATGATAAATTATTTACTTGATATAGATATCAAACTGAAACAAATATTCTTGATCTATCTTTCATTTTTTTTTTTTTAAATAATTTTGTTTTGTTTCTCAGTATTCTTAGCTGAATTCAACTCCTTGGAATTTTTCTTTTGGTCATCCACTATTTGGCTTAATTCGATTAGATTAGATACTTGAATTGCGTCTTCATTTTCAAAATACGCTAGAACAGGCTCTCTTGATAATAAATCTGCTAAGATATTATCTTTGCCTTTCTTATAGATTATCTTGAAGTTAAATCGGGACAGGTAATTAAGTAGGTCACCTAATAATTCATCCGTTCTAGATTTTGTTTTAAAGTTTTCTAATGGTTTGTGATCACTGCAGACTGTAAAATCACGTCCAATCAAATAGTATTGCCAATTTTTGATCGAATCCTTGATTCCTTACACTCAAGATAGATAATGTCCATTTTTTTTTCTTTTTCGGACAATGTTATTGAAAAATAAGCCACTTGTGGTTGCAAACACAAACACAATTTGTGGTTGCTTTAAAGTTGCTCCAGTGCCTTTAAAACTAACATCAGTTTCAATAAAGACTTCTTTATTAACATGGTAAATTGCCAAAATTGGTGAGGAGCACAAGTAGTCCTTTATTAGACTGAAACTCTTCTCACAATCCTCTGTCCAATCAAATTCAGCATTTTCCCTTTTAGCTTGTGCAAAGGTTCAAACTTCTCTGCACTGTTTTCAATGTATTTTAGCACTGTTTTATATGTATTTGATTGAATCTAGTATGCTCTTAACACCAGATTTGTCCAAAGGTATCTTATGATTTTTGATTGCTAATAAATTCTCTTGTGCTGGTGATATTTTGTTTTCTTGAATGATATGTCCAAGGTACTTTAAAGAATTAGCAGCCAATCTACACTTTTCTAATTCTAACTTGAAACCTTCATTCTTGATCACTTCTAAAACTTGATTTATTTGACTCATGTTGTCTTCCTATGTCTTATATAATATTAATATATCGTCAATATAATTAATACAAAACTCATCCAAATTATTTCTTCTTATAATGTTTGAAAGGATCCGCTGAAAAATTGCTGGGGCATTTTTGAGACCGAAGGGTAAAACCTTAAACATGAATTTTCCAAATTTGGTGATAAATGGTGTTTTCTCTCTATCTTGTTCTCGCACCGGAATGGACCAGAAAACAGAATTTTTATCGATTATCCCACATATATTATTTCACAAAGTGTGAAAATCGGTTTTTCATGAATCATAAGGTCTTACCATGCCCAAATGCCACGAATGTGGTATCGTTGGATTCAGAATTTCACGGAGCTTTTGCGAATTGCATTCTCAGTGTTCATTTTTTGGTCCAAAATAAAATATCGACCTAAACGTACTGATTCAACGGATCGAAACGAATCAAATTGGGTATTCTAAATTCCGATACGAGCATTAAGACCCAGTTTAGTTCGTACGAACTAAACTGGGGTTAGTGTTTTAAAGCCCTAATACCTACCATTTTTGAGATAACGCCTGAGTTAGGCCCCTCCGCCGCACGAGGTCAACTACTTATTGTATTACGTTACAGCAAATGTTAGGTCCTGTCGTGCTTAGGTTCTATAAATGTTGTTTCGTCTGATTTAGACTTAATTGTAGCGTTGGAAAATTGCACTCTCACAATTAGCAATTACAGTATACTCCCACTTAACCGGTTCCTGATTAACCGACTCTTCGGATAAACCGACGGACGCTGTAAAAGATAAAAAATTCTTTTTAAAATCATTAAAAGCGTTTATAATTTTGTCTTATTCTCAATTCTTGGTCAAAAATGTTGTTAAAATTTGTATTAGGTTGCGGTTCGATAGATCTTAAATAAATTAAAATGTAGGCAAAAAGGCTATTGTCTTTTATTTTTTGACCGAATTCCAGTAAAACAAATCTCTTCGACGTTAAATTGATTTTGAAACGAAATCCGTATCCTCCATTCATTTCATTAAAAAAATTAAAAAAAAAATTAAGATAAAATAGCTTCCTATATTTTGACAAGACCGACGAAATGACATTAAGGTGCGTTTAAACGAAAAAAATAAAATAAAAGATTTAGTGAAAACTGAATAGATTGATAGTGTAAATTTTCGTAAATTGTAAATAAAATTGGCCCAAAAAAGTTTTCTTTAATTAATATCTTTATAGCCTTTGTAAAATAGGTATTGAGTTGTATTTGGGTTTTATCGCAATGTAGAAGTTATACTAATATATTTTGTTGTTTTTATTTATACGCTTTTCTGGATTGACCGGCTCTCTCGCTTAAACGGCAATGTATCCGTTCCTACGAGGACGGATAAGCGGGAGTTTCCTGTAGTCATTGGCGGATCCGGGTTGGGGGAGGGTGCTGTGGGGGCTGGAGCCACTCCCTTTGGAAAAATTTTCGTCATTTAAAGGTAGAATTTGACTTTCCTTAAAGTAAGGTAGCAAGTTAAAGAACAAATAATGTGCAGAACAGATAGAATTTTAGTTGTGGGAAGGTGAAAAAGCTGATCGGCAGATCCAAATGAAGGGCTGTGGGCCTGCAGCCTCCCCTTTACAATCGTCTGGATCCGCCCATGACTGTAGTCCAAAATATTTATTAAATCTATTAATGGTGATTCATTAGATCACAGTGGAACGACTTTGGGTTTATCAATTTATATTTTTTATAGCGGGAATTTCAGAAAACTAATGTATCGAAATAAGAAAAATGCATTTCAATTGTTTCCATGCGGCCTTTATGACCCATACAGGTTCCACGTATATGGGCCAGGCGTTTTAAATCTCTAAAACTTATTATTTTTCTGAAAAAGCATGGATTAGGCCCCTCAGCTTCACGGGGCTACATATTGTTTTGTTGCCTCTCCGTGGTTAGAAACCTATTTGATGCTGTTCTTATCACTTAAAAGACTACCTTCCTCTCCATTGTCAGAAAGATAACCGTAAAAAACATCTTATGAACTGATTTTGAAAAAACAAAATAAGTAGGGTAGTTAAAATAAGAATGTAAAAAGATTAATTTCCACGACTTCCAAGTGATTTCATATATTCCAGGAAGATTACAGGAAACTGTTTTGTAGAGAAAAACGTCAGAAAATGAAGTTCTTCCTTGCTGTAGAAAAATAATTTCACCTTAAGGCCCGGGTGGTTGGGGGGGGGGGGGGGGGATAAAAAGCCAAAAAAAAAAGTTCATTTCATAGTTATGTTAAACTAGAAGTACAATCTGATACAAATCTTCGTGCGAAGTGCTTCGCACGGGTCCACCTAGTAGAGAAATATTTTTAGTTTGGTAATTTATCTACAACATCATTAATAGTTGAAAACGGATAGGATTCGGGTATAACTAATTTATTCAGGTTTATAAAATCAATGCATAGCCTAGTCCTTCTACCATCTTCTTTTTTATATGGTGAATGGTGAATCTGATTCTTCAATTAAGTCAGCTTCTAGCAGCTTTGTTACTTGAGTTTATATTTTTTTCTCGTCTGGCAAGGAACATTTATAAGGACGCATTGTAACATACTCATCTCTTAATAATTTGATTTCTGCTTCCCTTGTTTTTACTCTGCCAACATCGAATTTATCAACTGCAAAAATGTCTTTGTATCTCTCTAACAATCTTAACATTTCATTTTTTTTATTTTCATCTTATTATCATAATATGATCCATAATTTCTTTAAATTTGGTTATATCTTTTGACCCATTGAGATTTACTTCATATTTGATTTTTTTTTTCAAATGTTCTTCTTTTTCATTAATAATAATTTTTTTTAACTCAAAATCTTCAGTAAAACTTTTTAATGGCATCTTTTCGGTGTTTTCCAATTCATTTTTCTTTGTTCTTTGTAATATTTTTAGATTTTCATCTTGAACAAGCTTGAATTTGGTGATAGCATCCAAACCCAACAATAAATCGTAGGAAAAGTTGTTATTTTTCACTACATATGTATCCTAATTGCTTGTTATATTTCCTATTTTTAATATTATCTTTGCCCGGGCTGAGCAGAAATTGAATCCAATAATCGTTTTAAAAGCATTCTTGTCTTTATTAGGCTTGATTTTAAAATATTAATAACTAGTTGATTTATTAAACTGACATTTGAACCTCTGTCGTAAACAGCTGTTATTTTCATTTTCTCATCAAAGATTAGATTCATTTTGATTAACGAATTCAATTTCCCCGGGGTTTCTGGTTTAAAGATTCATCATCTATGTCAATCGTCACCTTTTCCACTAATTCTTTTTGGTTGTCAACTTCATTTAGATGTACTTGTTTTTTTGTTACATATGTATTTTTATACCTACACTCAGATGTAGGATGATATCGGTTTTTCCATCCTAAAGATTCACATATAGAGCATGGCTTTTTCAATGTATCAATTTTTTTTCTTCCCTAATTTTCTCAGAATTATTATATATTGAGTTGGATGGTACTACTCTTTTTATCGTATTATTATTGTACATAAACTTCATAATATAAAACAACAGGTATAAAAACAATAAGTATACACAAAAATCTGGTGCGTGCGCGCAACACACAACTTTCACTTACCAACTTACTTAGATTAGAAATTGATGTGTTTTGTTAATTGCCACGTCTCACAGTCGTACAGAGACTCGTATTTCTGGTTAATATTTTAAAATTTGTATTTACTAGCAGCTGCGTTAAATAAATAATTCAAATGATACTATGGTTTTGAGTTTCCATATTTTATTAACTTATTTGATGTGGAACATTTTACAGAAACAAGATAGGGTAGGTAGAGCAGAGGTATTAAAAATCTGGTGCGATGCACGCTAAACACAACTTTCACTTTTTTTTTTACACAACACTTCATGTTTTTTTAAATGCCATTTCTCGGATAATGTCACACATTTATCCGCATTCATTTTCTTAATTTGGTTTTTATTAGCTCTATAAAGTACACTAACATTTTTATTATTAAATAAAAGTTTTTACTTGCGATATTTCGGCAATGCATCATGCTCCAAGTCGCCTGATTTTATAATTCTCTATGTAGTTGTTGAAAACTTCATTTAGTTACCATGAAACAAACAATATCCATTTAATGAACAGAATGGCTTTAATTACAAACAATGGTCTATCATTAAAGGCATACTCCGCATGCGTGGGCTTAACGTGTTTTATGAGTTGACGAAATATTTTTCCTTTTTTCTCCTCTATTTGTTTACGTGATTTTTTTCATATTTCATATTTAGCCATTTTTTATTTTTAGGCGTAACGTGAGACAGTTAATTTCTCCATATACACAGTACTTTATAGGAAAACAAAAAAGGCCCCTTCCCCATTTAAGCCTCCTCAGAACATTTTAATAATGATAAAGCTTACCTGATATTAAAGAACACCTAATTTCCATTAAACATGACGCAGTTGATCAAAATCATTAAAGCCGTTTTTGAGACGGCCGTTCAAATACATTGGAATGAGACGTTGGGGATTTTTCAATGTATCAATTTGTATCTATTCAATGTTTCGATTTTTTTCATCCCTAATTTTCTCAGAATTATTATATATTGAGTTGGATGGTACTACTCTTTTTATCGTACTAAAAGAATCATCCAGTTTCCCTAACTCCGTGAACAACTCTTCTATAGTAGTTACTGCATCCCGATCTAGCTTGTCCTGTACGTCGAATGGTAATCCAACTACAATCATATTAATTCGTGACGTTTCTGTACCGTTACATTCAACTTCTAAGCATAATCTTTCCTTTGCTAAAGCGTAATCGACCAAGGAACCCCCTAGATGTTTGTAGCTGTATGCTTTTCTAGCTTTCGACGAACCTTTATCGACAAATACCCTTAAAAAGGAATATTTCCATTCAGACTACCAATTCTTTAAACCAATTTTTTTTCAAATTTGCTTCATACCAATATTTAGAAGGGCCAACAAAAAAAAAAAAAAAACGAAGTATTTCTATTATTTTTATGACACTAGTTATGTTGTGTCTAATGCATTCAGACTGGTATCGTTCCAACCATTCCATCGGATTCTGTGTTTTATCAAATTTATCTAAAACTATTTTTTTTTCTACTTCATGAAACTTTACATCTGAGTGCCTTATTTTGATTTCTAATTATTTTATTCTTTTAATTAAAAAATTTTCTTCTTCTTTGTTTGAGTTAATGCTAACATCTACCTTAGAATTTTGTTCTTCTTAAGGGATACTCTTAAAACGCAAATTACCGTCTTCATCAAAATACTCTTTCCTTAAATTATTATCTATTTTAACACATACCTTTCGAAAACCATTGATTGGTCTAATGCCCAAAACTGCGTTCTTAATGGCAGAATTGGTGAATAATACAGCGTGCTCACTTAAATTCTAGTACTCTTCGGGTAAAACATTCCATAACATCTTATCCTCCGATAGGCCAGCCAATTCATAATCATCTTCACCCTTTTTGATTATATGTACAAATAGTTTAGGTTCCATATTGTTAAACCTCTTTGTGTAATTTAATTTGTAAGTTAGTTTAACAGATTATATTATTCTAAAATGAATTACATTAACATTAGAATTATAATAATTAAAGGAAATTGAAAAAGAGGCACAATAAAATAAAAACAAACCTGAAAGGAATAATTAAATTACACGGTAATAACTGGCAATGTTTAACAATGAAACTATTGAAATGTTTTAAATACATGTGAATGAAACCCTAAATCTGAAGCATATGGTAACTAAATTAGAAAAATATGAAATTATAAACACAAATAATTTACAAATATTATAAATTTATTTATAAAATAATAAATAACCTCAACAAACGAACTCTTGCTCATTGTCTGTATACGAGATTAAATGATAAGTAGATTGTGTGAGCGTCTAAATTCTCCGGTTAGTCATCTCTCTTCGATCCAAATATTCTATGCAGTACTTTATTTTCAAAAACCCTAACCCATTGCTCATCCCAGCGGCCACGTTTCGCATCCGTAAAGGACCGTTGGAAGAATAATAGTTTTGTATATCCTAATTTTTAGGTTTCGGGACAGAAGGCGCGAGCTAAGCAATTTCGCGACTGAAAAGTAGAAAGCATCACCGGTTTTTAATCTAGCCTTAATTTCCTAATCGATTTTGTTTTTTCTAGTGACCATCGCCCCTAAATATCTAAACTTCTCTACGTTTTCAAACATATTCCCTTCTACATTAATATCAGCTAAATCGTCACTACTTCTACGACTAACCATATATTTTGTCTTATCCGTATTTATTTCCAGCCCAAGTTCTTCTCCGGCTTTCATCAACGTTTTTGTGTTTAGTTCTGTGGTTTCCGCGACCTCATCATGCAATACCAAATCATCAGCATATCCGAGCACGGGTATATTCCCTCCCAAATTCAAACCCTTTCCGGTCCGGGTCACTTCCTTCCCTAATGGCATATTCCTGTGCTAAATTAAACAAAACAGGTGAGAGAGAATCCCTCTGTTTCAAACCAGAGGGACCCTCGACCTTCTCAGAAAAATAATTACCGATTCTAACTTTATTGAACGTATCTATCTATCTATCGTTCATCTTTATATAAATAGGTTTAATATACATGTTAACGATGCGCGGAAATTTGCTGAAAATAATTCTCGTAATAAAAAATACGCCAATTTTGAAATATGGTTCGTGTTGTGAATTTTGAATGTGACGTTTTTGAATTTTTTCAATTGTTTATTTTTGTTTTTAATATCTTCATTATGAACCTACAATCTAATGATAATTCAGAAACCTTCCCGGGAGTTTACTCAACAACTGCCCAAATTTACATCGCCAAGTTACAATGCTTACAGAACAAACAAGCTTACATTCATTTTTATATTTACAGGTAATACAGGAAAATAGTTTTTTTTTAAATAACTGAAGGAAAGGAAGTAAGATTGGTGAAGTACTGACTTCGATGGGAGAGACCAGCTTTTTTTAGGTTGGTGAATACCTCACATCGAGGCCATGGGCGGATCCAGCCGATCGTGAAGGGGGGGTGCAGTCCTAAAGGGGGAGGGGGCTGCAGCCCTACAGCCCTTTATTTGGATCTGCTAATCAGCTTTTTTACCTTGATGTTCCTTTCCCACAACTAAAATTCTACTTGTTCTGCACATTATTTGTTCTTTAACTTGCTTCCTTACATTAAGGAAAGTCAAATTCTATCTTAAAATGACGAAAAAATTTCCAAAGGGAGGGGCTGCAGCCCCCACAGCCCCCCCCCCCCCCGGATCCGCATACACCTATAAATTTCCGCATAGTTAGAAACAACAGAGTTTAGTGCACAACCGCACGCCTGGCAGCGATAAAATTCTTACTAATGCTTAAAAAAATAATTTGAATAATTAATTTGTTCACAAAATTTCACCCATAAAACATACGGCTAGAATATGGCTTAATCGTTTGGTTTTTATTCGTATAGAAAGGAAAAAAATCTTCTGGCAGCAAAAAAAGTGTAATAGTGCCCGCAAGACACGCGCAAGCGGTTCACGAGAATCACAAAAACACCCTTAAAACATACGATTCATTCTTGTGCTAATCGATTCAAAAATGTTTCTAGATACGAAATTCAGTCGTCTCACAGTGTTTCGATTTGTATAAGCTAGGTGGACCAAAGTGATGATTTAAATTCTTAAAATTGGTAATATAATAATCTAAACAATACATCAAAACCTGGCATTGTAATATTTTTTTATGTCTCACGCACTCCACCTCGTTAGCAATAAGGTCCAAAGGTGTAAATCCGTGGTGTAACAGAATAAATCAGTTGAATTCATAAAAATTACAGTGTTCCTAAATTTTTATAGAATGATTGTTAAGGTTTAATATCATTTGCACTTGTGAGTGCTAATTTATTCTAATTCAGTAAATTTAATGACTTGTATCCATTTGTACCCGGGCTAATTTTTCTGTATATAATAGGGGCACCTTTCAGCTTAATAATAAGATGTATTATAGCCAGCACACTGGAGTACAACATTCTTTATTTTAGTACTCTCTTTCCAAAAAAGATATTTTTTTAATAATCGTTGAACAGCTCTATGGGAGAAAAATCTCTTTTCTCTAAAAGTTCCTTTCCTTCAAACATAATTTTAAAAAGCATACAGAGGACAGAGGATGAGGTTGTGTAACTATGCCTCTAAAATTTCTCATGAATGGGTTGCTACGGGAAAATCAAAACAGCGTTTTTAGGCTCAACGCCAACTCCCACATTTCAAGGAATCACCATGATCCCCGGAAAAATTGTGATAAGACATCATTTATTCCTTTGAGGAATTAATAAGTAATTAAGTGGAAATGAAGATTACATAGGCTCAGGTCATGACTTCTTGCTATTACCGTCTAAGAAAATCATTTACTAACTAGCATATAAGAAAATGCCTTTTCCTTTTTTCCCACTGGATTTAACAAATGCTAACAGCAGTACCAGCTCTACCATTCGGCGGAATCCTCGGCCATAATCTATGATATCCGATCAAATTTATCTTAGCATAGGTAAGCTCTCAAAAAATAACTTTATTGTAGGGCTAAATCCCTAAAAGATATGCAAATATAAAAATAGATATCTGACTATCATGCTACACTTGTGAAAAAAAGTGATCCCATAAAAAGAAAGAAATAAGGAAAAAAGAGAAATACATGTAAAGAGGATTAGAAAAAATAAAGAGTACAGAGTACAGAATTTTGTATAAATAAGCGTTTGTTTCTTCTTAATCGTTTTAAATTCGATTTTTAATTTTAAAAAATGTTTTATTTTATATAAATTACTTAATTGGTCTAAAGAGATAAAAAATTTACGATAAATAATTGTATTAGTCAATATAATATACTTAATTTATTAAATATAGATAATATTAAGTATAATATATTCAATTTTATAAATAAATATAATAATGTTATAATTAAATAAAATAATGTTATAATTCAATTACTTAATAGGTCGAAAGAAATGAAAAAATGACGGAAAATACTTTTGTCCACCTAGCTTCAACTAAACGAAAAACTGTGCGTCTGGCTGATTAAAAATTATTACTAATACCCGCCAGACTCGTTAATATGTAAAAAATCGTTCCGAAACAGGTGAACATTTGCATTATTTATCCGTTTAATTTTATTTTTCCGCATTCATAAATGTTCTAAATAAATTATATTTTATGGTCCTAACATTCAAATTTAGTAAAAATAAATATTATTATCGATGCTAATTATTCATATCGGAGTTTAAAAGCAGCAAATACCACAAGCATTATTTTTTTAGGACGACTACGAGTTATTGCCCAATCGATGTATTACTTTCGGCCAAAAATAACTTCATGTTTAATTATTAATTAGTCAATGTAAATATATAAGTGATATATTGTTAAAAAATTCTTAATAGTATTTTTGTCACCTTTAAAGGGTTTATTTTGAATAAATTCATCATGCTTGTTCATATAAAATTTTTCTTAGTACAACAAAAACAAATATTGTTCTGAAAGTACTTAGTAAAAAAACAAAAAAACAATGAATTATGAGAAACTGGAATAATATACCTTATTATTATACAAATCTTATTATAAAATAGTGAGAAACAAAATAAAACAATAAAGGATAAAGGAAAATAAAAACTACATATATATGTAATTTATAAATAAGGTAATATATATATATATATATATATATAATAATAATAATAAAGTGTTTATTTACATAACCAAATAAAAATACATTATTTTACAACATACATTTTAACCACACTATGCATGGAATTAAGTCCATCTGCAGAGGAGTGAGCACTTCAAAAACTTAATATTTATCGCTTACTTATCAATAACAAAAAAATTTTTTTTTTCAATAAAACAATTATTTATAATTATTTTTAACCAACTTCGAAAGAGGAGGTTACTCAATTCGATACGTATGTGCCTTTTTTTTTTTTTTTTCTATGTATGTCCACCGATTACTCCGAGATGGGTGGACCATTTGGAACGAAACCTTTTGCATCTTGTAGAGTATTTTCCCAATGTGGTCCCATTAAAACCTTTTTTGGGTTCTTAATTTATTAAAGAAGTTATTGGGAAAAAACATGAAAATAATTATTTAATTATCGCTCAACATATTTACTTATTTGAATAACATATGGCATATATATCATAAGGTATGCTCCAACAAACTATTAAAACACGTTGATAAATAACAAACTGATCATGTACTATCCCCGGTTTTTTTTTCTAAATTTGATTGGTTGATTTCAAGCAATGCTCGATAATGTTTTACTGGTCGATGAATCGGTTGGGAAAACAAACCAATCAAATTGAGAATTAAAAGAGTGGGGAGAACATGTGAAGTGTGTTAGTTATTGACGTGGTTTAAGTGCTTGTTGGAACAAACCTTATACATAACCTTAAATAAATTTTCAACAATAGATTTTAATAAAGATATATAATATCAGTGGAATATCGCTGTCGTTTTCTGAAAAATGAAACACTTCTTTATGGTTCCGGCAAAGTTATTGTTGTTTCGACCCTGTTCCTGGAAAATTTTGCCAAGAAATAAATTTCAAGAACATTTTTTTGGGTTGCTTAAAAGATTTTTTTTTATAGATTTAAGAAGATTAAAGCACATTTAACACCGATAACAGTTAAAAATCCTAAATGAATGTCTAAACGACGGATGAACAGCATAATCATAAAACCACAAAATTCATAGAATTTAAAGAAAGGCCGAGCATTAATAACCCTTTTTAAAAGAGATTCGTAAAATCGTCTTCCACTCGCTATGCACATTAAAAAGGAATTCAATACTTCCTGGAAAAGCTCTTTTTCAGTTGATTTAGAGGCCTTAACAAAAGATTCAGGCACTTCTGTCAGCTTCTGGATACACTCGATCACTGTCGGATATTATTATACAATGCAGTAGCGGATCCAGGGGAGGGGCGCCCCCCCCCCCCCCATAAAAGGTAAGGACACTCATAAAGTATTACTATTTCTATATAAAATGGGCTATATTAAGTAATTTTTCAATTCCACTAATTGAAAATGAATTGTATTTAAACACTTACAGTAATTTACAAAGTCATTCTGTACCAATACGTATTTTAAATTAGGGCTTTCATTACTCATGAAATGTAAAAAAAAAAAAGTGCGCCCCCCCCCCCCTCAGAAAATTTCTGGATCCGCCACTGATACAATGTAATCATAAAATCTTGTGCGGATTCTTCACTCTGGAGTGACACTTTTGTTATGTTATCCAGATTACTATTATCGGTTTTTAATTATGTTTCTGCAACTATTGAGGTGTTTAGATGAAAATTGCTGTAAGTGCCAAATTATTGATTTTGAGACAACAAATAACTATTAACTAAGCTTAAATTTGGTTTGAAAATTAAGAAAAATATTATGGATATGACCATAATATGGACTTATTATTATTTCAGTTATGAAATAAATACGTCCCGCTAAAAAATTTTAATTTTATTTTCTTCCATCTCCAATTCCATCTATGATGGTGAATTGTCTACTTTTTTAACGTCTCTAGGGTGGCACACGATAAGAGAGTCTAGAGACGAAAATCTTAAAGAGAGTCATTTGTGAAGATTTGTTTCCATTTCGAGGCAGTCATATTCTCAGATACCGAAATAACAAACGTATATGTTGTTTATTATATTTACCAATAAAACTGGTCGAAAAATGGCCAAAATCCCAACTGTTCAGTGGCATACCTAAGACATCTTGAAGTTGCCGGATTCATGTTACAGCCGAGCAAAACTGAACATTGGTCTTTATAAAAAATCAAAGTAGAAAGGGTGTTGAAAGGTCTGAACGGCACCTACCGCAAACGATTTTCAATTTTCTGTGTATATTCATAAAATTGATAATGTGACTATTATAATACAAAGTTGATTAAAATTGATATAATTATAATATAAAGACCTGGGATAGACGAACGTGGTATAGCGCTCCTGAGTGTGCTGACTTTTATTTCGCGAGGGACCCACGGAATAGATCTCGTCCTTCCCACCATGGATAGAACAACCAACTAATGAACCAAACTCACTTGTACTATCGAAAGAGGGGTACCGAATAAAAATAAAAAAAAAAAAAAAAAAAAAAAACGACTTCGAAAACCCGAAATCAGTTCAAAATGCACTTAAAATCTGTATAAAAAAAAGCATGGGGCCCGGTGTGGCTGTGCGGTAAAGCGCCGTACTCCCATGCCGGAGCCGCGGGTTCGAGTCCCGCCCTGGGTGGTGCTTTTCTTTCGTAGGAGAAGTACCATCCAGTGCCATGGGTGTTAGTATGTGCAGTATAGGGCTTCAGAGGAAGCCTTCAAAAAAAAAAAAAAGCATACAGAATTTGTTTTAGAAATCAACGCATTGCTTCCTTCCGCCTTATATTAGAAATTATCTTCCGCCACTAAAAAGTATGAAATAAAAAACATTTTATAAAAAAAATTAAACCGACTTCGAAAACTAGGAACCAGTAAAAATAAATGCACTGAAAAGTATGAAATAATTTCCTTCTGATTTTTATGAATACGCAGAAAAATTGAAAATCGTATGAAAAGCGGAATAATGCATTAAAACGGATAATTTTATTTTGATTAGTACAAATACATACTAACTGTTAATAAAAATTATTATTGTAAATTAAAATATTAAATACCATGTTCAATACTTAACAATCTTTTCGGAGGCGGCGCAAAATTTAAAATTGTTCACACTAAAAATTAGGAAAATCATAAAATTTTCTATAGATTTTCTATTTTCCACCGCCTCCGAAAAGATTGTTAAGTATTGAACATGGTATTTAATATTTTTATTTACAATAATAATTTTTATTAACAGTTAGTATGTATTTGTACTAATCAAAATAAAATTATCCGTTTTAATGCATTATTCCGGTTTTCATACGATTTTCAATTTTTCTTCGTATTCATAAAAATCAGAAGGTAATTATTTCATACTTTTCAGTGCATTTATTTTTACTGGTTCCTAGGTTTCGAGGTCGGTTTAATTTTTTTTATAAAATGTTTTTTTACATAAATAAAAATATTATTTATATCTTTTTATTGAGTATTAAATTCTGCAATAAGGAGATACCTGTAATTCCTAGCTCTAATATGATAGTTGTACAATGCTTGCCAATCTTGACCATTCAAATATTCAATGAATTCCTCTGTAGACAATAATTGCCTATCCATCTTACCCTCAATTCCATCAACACTGGACATACATCAACATAATGGTACATATCCTCTATATCTCTATTATTACATAATGTACAATAATGGGATTCTATCGCCCGGCTTACATTACAATTAAGGTACAAAAGTTGCCCCCTTATTTTAATTACTGATTTAATGAGACTCAGGCCCCATCTATCAGAGATATATCTTTTCTCACCTAAATCATAAGTTAATTCCTTATAGAGCTTGTAATAGGTAGAATTATTTACTTTAAGCAATAAATTATTTTTAAAATCCGTTTTTATTTTCTCTATTAATCCATTAAAGCATTGCTTATGTTCATTAATTAAATAATCACTATCAGCCCAATCATATCTCTGACAGAGAGACCGGAACTCACCATGCCAAAATATATTTCTTTTAATTATCTCCTCTGCTAAGATCTTGGTTAGTCTATGGCTAGGCAGTCTCAATACTTTTTGAATATAGTTAATATGTAACTGTAGAGTATACAGAAACAAGGGATTACTATCGGTCTCTAGGTATATTACATAATGAGGTGTGTTCTGCGGAAGTGATAATAACCTTCTAATAAAGAGAACAAATAATTTTTCAACTTTATCAAACCGCCTAAAACCCCAGACCTGGGCAGCTTAACAGAGAATAGCTCGGCTGACCGCGTTGTGAACAACAAATTTTTTATGTTAGAGGCAATTTAGTATTTTAAAAAAAAATGTTATAAGTAGAATAAATGCTGAAACTGGAGGCACTCAACCTTTCGTCAAAATGCTTACTAAGTGATAATTTAGAGGTTAGTGTTATGCCCAGATACTTATATTCATTTACTACTGATATGCTCTCTCCATCTAGTCGCCATCGCTCGTTTCTTGCCAACCTACTCCCATTTCTAAAAACAACAATTTGGGATTTCTTTAGGTTGATAGTCAGATTCCAACTTTTAGAGTATTCACTAAACCTATTTATCATTTCTTGGAGTATTAAGGGATGTTCTGCCATAAAAACAATGTCGTCTGCGTACATCAAGCATCGCATATTGATTCCACCTATAAGTATCCCGCCCTCAATATACTCGTTAATATCATCGATAAAAAGTGAGAACAGAAGTGGTGAAAGAAGACACCCCTGCTTTAAGCCCATTCTGTTGGTGAAATAATCAGTTACACCTTGAGATGTCCATACACAAGATTTAGTGTTATGATATAACCCTTGAAGAACATTAATAAATTTAGACGATATTCCCAGAGCGTATAATTTATAATATAAGGCATTTCGGTCCAATGAGTCAAATGCTGATTTTAGGTCAATGAAAAAACAATATAGTTTGCCGCCCTTTACCGATGTTTTTATCTTAATAATGTTCATTAAGTTGAAAATATTATCGACAGTGGAGTAGCCCGCTCTAAATCCCGCTTGGTATTCGCATAGTATATTATTGTTATTTACCCACTCTGTCAGCCTCTTAAGCATTAGCCCTGTAAACAGCTTTGCAATAGTATCAGAGAAGGCCACGCCCCTGTAATTACTCACAACGTTTTAGTCCCCCTTTTTGAACAATGGGAAAATTATTGAATTAACAAAACTAGCTAGTACATTAGCTGTTTCGTAAATATAATTAAATAAGCCATGTAATTTCTCTAAAAAATTTAGCGGACTATTATAAAAAAATTCATATGGTACCCTATCGAGGCCCGGAGCTTTACCAGTTTTCGCTTTTTTAATTACATAATTTAGTTCACTCATAGTAAACGAGTCATTTAGATAAGGGATTGAAATTAATGGTGCTGCATAACTGATCCGTCCCACATTAAGCGGCGGGTTCAATAAATCATTAAAATATTTAAGCCATTCCCTTGCTTCAATTTTAGCACTACCTATAAAACTAGAATATCTGAATTTTCTAATCAATTGCCAGAAACTTTTACCATCATTTACTTCTTTAAATTTAGAATTGACTTCTAGATAATATTCTTTCTTTTTAATTAAACATATTTGTTTATATTTTTTGTTCGTTAAAATATACATCTTTTATGGTACCTAAATTTTTTTTCCTATACAAATTTGAAAGAGCGAAGGTGGTATTTCGTAACTTTTTACAATCTTTATCGAACCACAACTTATTTGTTTTAGACCTGTGACTATTAAAATTTTGGTTTCCAAGGTTTGCAGATTTTTTTATTAGTTTTATAAAAGTATTAATGGATTCCCGTGTATTATTAAGTTCCCAGTTTGTATCGTTTACTATACTTTCCAATTTTGATTTAAAATTAACATTATCCAATGGAGTCCAAACCAATTTCGGCAGTAGTGGCAAAATATCATCTTCTTCATTATGAACATCCGATTGCTTTATTAAATGAATCGGCATGTGATCCGAAAAATTTTGAGATCCAACCTTGAAATCTTTAAAAAAATCAATAATATTTGAAGATACAGCACAAATATCATTAACTGAACATCCCGAGCCTCCTAAAAAAGTGAATTCCCCTTGTTGGTCGCTTGGGGTTCTCCCGTTTAAAATGATTAAATTTTGACAATCGCAAGTTTCCAAGAACGCTTTCCCTTTACTATTTATAATTTTATCCTTAGAGTTTCTACTCATACTAAAAGGAAATTTTCCTTCGAACACCTCAGCTGGCATATTTTGTGACTCTCCAATTCTTACATTCATGTCCCCAATAAGAACACATTTCAATAAATTATTATTCAAAAAAATTTCCACCACAGCAAACTCTTGATTCCAATTAGCCCCATTAATGTATAAAGGTAGAATATGGATAATGTAATCACCTATTCTGCATTCAGCTTAAATAAAATTTTCTATTATAGCAAAATCAAATTTATTACTCATTAAAAGTTTCGACTTTATTCCATATAACATACCACCCTTTGCTCTACCGAATTTACTTTCTTTATAAGCATTAACCCATTTCAATTTATACCCCATAAAATACTTTTCAAAACAAACATAGTCTTTTTCTTCTAAATGGGTCTCTAACAGACAGAATACATCGTAACTATTTACAAAATTATAAAAATCTATATTATTCACCTTATTTTTAATTCCAGCGACATTATAACTCAGAATTGAACAAAAATTATTTTTCTCCATCTTAACACATTGGTTTTGGGTCTTTTCATATCTCAGTTTTTTGAACTCGGTGCTGCTTTTAATTCGTCATATTTCTTCAATAAATCAGCAACCAGGTACACATCTTATTCTCTCGCTGAGCTGACTCCTTTATATATATATATATATATATATATATATATATATATATATATATATATATATATATATATATATATATATATATATATATATAATGTATGTAAGAAACGAGTGAAACATCAAAATATTGCACTGCATATCACAAATGGATAAAGAAATGAAATTAGAAGAAACTCAACATTATTATTTGTCATTGGAAACTTCATCATCTGAATTACCGATATGGTCATAAAGTTGTCATCCACTGCAAGTTGATGGGGGTTGTGAATAATGAGATCCTGGATATCTCGAGAAAGAATAACACAATGTATACCTTTTCGATCAATTGAAGAGGGCATAGTCGTTAAGCAAAATGTTGAAAAAATCCCTCATCTCATAGCCATCTTACTCTCTCAGTAAGTCTCAGCAATTGTGTAATATTGTTTGAAATATCAAAAGACAAACCTGTAATCAACATATATGCATTGTGTACAGAGTGGAGGGGCCAAACTGCAGAGGGCAATTCCAACATTTCACGCTTTCTCTGGTACCAATTTCACAGGAAATTAAAGACCAAACCATTTAATTTGTTATTTAAAAATCCGAAAATCCAAGGGATTTTTCAACAATATGTTCAACGACTAGTCAATTTTCAAATTATCAAGGTGTAGAACAGTTCGTATAGGTACCTTTTAATTGGTGTTAACTGCTCCTTTTATGATTTAGCGAGATTATTATTCAAAAGAGCATATGAAACAAAAGGAGTGATTTTATTGATATAACAGCGTACCCTCCTTGTAACTCAGTTCTTCCTAACGAAATTAAAAGAACGATGTATGTTGCATATGATTCCGGTTTCTCATATTTCATGATAAAAGTTTTTTACTTTCACTTACCTATATATGAAATATATAGTAAGGGAAAGTATTGCGATCGTGGAAAATTTCGACTTCCGGTTTATAACGGAAATACACGTTTTAGGGTCCCCTGAGTCCAAATAATCCGCGAAATGGTTTTTGTCTGTGTCTGTGTGTGAACAGACTAGCTCAAAAACTATAAACCGTGCGAACCTGAAATTGGGTATTTGGCAAATGTATATGCGCGCGATTTGACAACAAAAAATTCATCAAAATTGGTCAAACGGAGGGGGTACTTCATTAATGAATTTTGTCTAATTTTTACGTTATTATCGATTTTCTCAAAAACGACTGTAACGATTTTTATTAAACTCGATATTTGATGTACGTATATGCCCGCGATGTGACAGTCAAAATTTCATCAAAAAATTTATCAATTGGAGGCGGTAATTTACTTATTAAATTTTGTCTCATTTTCACGTGTTTTTTTTTATTTACTCAAAAACGGCTTTAACGTTTTTGATCAAACTAGCTACAAGGGTATTTGATGTATGTATATGCCAAAGATCTCATGTAAATGACAACATTTCATAAAAATTGGTCAAACGGAGGGGGCAACTTATTTATTATTTTTTTCTATTAAGGATTTCTTCATGTTTGAAGTTTCTCTCAACCAAACTCTTCTTCCCGTCTCTTCTTCCACACCTTCCTGTCTTTCGTTTCCTCTTCTCTCAATTCATGGCCGGCCATACTTTCCTTTACTTTATTTATCCACTGTATACGTGGTCTTCCCCTTTTTATTCTTCCTTCTGCCTCCATTTCAATATCATTCTTGGTATTCTATTGGAACCCATTCTTTTCACGTGGCCAAACCATTTTAATTTTCTTTTTTCTAATGTTTCAAGTATATTTCCTTTATTTCATAACTTTTTTTTCCAATTTTTATATTTTTTCGATTATCTCAAAAGACTGTTTATTTCTCCATTTGATTGAATTTGATTTTGATCAAATTCGTCATGTTTAATGAAAAATCAAGTCTTCTTAAATATCAGGTAAGCTTTATCACTTTTAAAATGTTCTGAGGGGGCTTAAATGGGGAAGGTGCCCTTTTTTTTTTCCTATAAAGTACCTCTTTATTTGTTTATATGACGAAATTAACTGTCTCTCGTTACGCCTAAAAATAAGAAATTTCATATATATGAAATATATAGTAAGTGGAAGTATTGCGATCGTGAAAAATTTCGACTTCCGGTTTTCAACGGAAATACACGTTTTGGGGTCCCCTGAGTCCAAATGACCAAGTCCCGCGAAATGGTCTGTCTGTGTGTGTGTGTGTGTGTGAACAGACTAGCTCAAAAACTATAAACCGTGCGAACCTGAAATTGGGTATTTAGTGTAGATATATGCCCGCGATGTGACAGCAAAAATTTCATCAAAATTGCTCAAAGGGAGGGGGTAGTTTATTTAATAACTTTTTACGTTTTTTTCGATTTTCTCAAAAACGGCTCTAACGATTTTGATTAAACTGAGTATTTGATGTATTAATATGCCTCAGATATGACTGTAAAAATTTCATCAAAATCGATTAACCGGAGGGGGGACTTTACTTAATAAATTTTGTATCATTTTCATGTGTTTTTTTTATTTACTCAAAATCGGCTTTAACGATTTTGATCAAACTGCGTATTTGATGTATGTATATGCCCGAGATATTACTGTAAAAATTTCATCAAAATTGATCAACCGGAGGGTGGACCTTACTTAATAAATTTTGTATCATTTTCACGTGTTTTATTTATTTACTCATAAACGGCATTAACGATTTTGATCAAACTGGGTATTTGATCTATTAATATAACCGAGATATGACTGCAAACGTTTTATCAAAATTGATAAAGCGGAGGGGTCACTTTAATTACCAAATTTTGTATCATTTTCACGTGTCTTTTTTAATTAATCAAAAACGACTTTAATGATTTTGATCAAATTCGCCATGTTCAATGAAATTAAGGTGTTCTTTAATGTCAGGTAAGCAATATCGTTATTAAAATGTTCTGAGTGGGCTTAAATGGGATAGGGGCCTTTTTTGTTTTCTTGTATTGTACCCTTGTTTTGGTTTACATGGAAAAATAAATTGTCTCTCATTACGCCTAAAAATAAGAAATGGCTAAATATGAAATATGAAAAAAATCAAGTAAACATATAGAGGAGAAAAATAGAAAAATATTCCGTAACTCATAAAATACGTTGAACACACGCATGCGGCGGAGTACGCTTTTAATGACAGACCATTGTTCATAACTAAAGCCGTACTCTTCATTTAATGGAAATTGTTTGTTTCATAGTAAATGAAGTTTTTAACAACTACATAGAAAATTATAAAATCAGACGACTTGGAGTATTATGCTTGCATTGCCAAATTACCACAAGTAAAAACTTTTATTTAATAATGAAAAAAAAATAGTGTTTTTAATAGAGCAAATAAAACCAAAAATAAGAAATGAATGTGGAAAAACGTGTCTTTGAGACGTGGCAATTAACAAAACACATCAATTTCTAATCTAAGTAAGTTGGTAAGTGAAAGTTATGTGTTGCGTGCACGCACCAGATTTTTTCCGAATGTATTCGAATACGCTTGAAATGAAAAAAAAAAAAATCACCAACAACACCGCGGTTTTTCGACGTGAAAAATTCATGTTATGTTTGAGATATATTTTGCTATGAATTAATGTATTCGTAAAAAATGGTCACCGATTTATTTATTGACTACATACTCATTGCTATTATAAAATAACGTTTAATTTGAAACGAATACAAATGCAGTATATTATGAAAAATGTCAGATCATTAACAAAAAAATATATTAAAGCAAAAAATAATTGAAATATTAATCAGGAAAAGAAGAGAACACAATCGGTAAATTTGTAGCATTTACCGATTTCAACTTGAAATTTTCATGCGTATTCGAATACATTCCGAAAAAAATTTAAATTATTTCTTCACCATTAATTAAATTAATTTATAATAATTATCAATAATTATCATTGTGTTGCAATATATTCTTCTTTTTATATTTTTTGATAATATTATCTTCTTCATCAAGAAAAGTACACTTACCAGCTATTTCTACAAACGAAAAATTGATTTTTTTTTTTTTGGCCGTAAAATTGAAGAATAAGTGAATACTTAAATAACTGAAAGTTAATCATTAATTAAAATCCGAATACAGACAACTTCGATTATTAATGGTTTTAATAGCTTAAACCTTTCAAAAGTGAACGGTGTAAAATTATATAGTGTGAATATGGTAAGACATTAGGTGAGCGGACCGGGAGTGGAGCGGGAGCGGAGCGCTAGTGTGAATGGGGTAGAGTGAGAGTGGACCGGGCGCGAAACCGATAGTGTGAATAGGTCCTAATATTTAGTCTTTACCTTTCATACTACTGACTGGGAGTTTGTGTTGATACTTGGTTGAGTGCGGACGTGTAGTTTAGTGAGCTCCTGAGGATTAAGTATCTGCTAGACAAGTCGCATTTTCATTTCGTTTAATTTCTTTTATTATTCTTTCAGAAGGTGGTCTTTTCTTTTTTTTTTTTTTTTTTAGTTTGCTATTCTTATTGTTAAATTTATTCTTCTTTATATAATTAAGAAATAACCATGGCGGAATCTCCGCCCGTAAAGCGAAAAAATGCCAAATTTAAAGGAACAATCCCGGTTACTATTGAAGGTAACCCAAAAAATTGTGTTAGATTCTTAAGTGTGAAAATAATAGATAGCGATAATGATGGAAATCCCCTTGATTTTTAAAAATGTTTCTCCCTTCTTTATATACAAAAGTATAAACAGTTTGATCGGTGAGGTTGAAGTCGTTAAAAACCAAGAGACGGGACACTGTTAGTAGAAGTTAATTCAGAAAATCAATGTGAGAAGCTTCTATAAGGTGAAAATTTTCTCAATAACCTACCCGTTAAGGTAGAAGCACATGGTAGGCTGATTCAAAGCAAAGGAATTGTATGGTGCACTGATCTAAATGTTTGCTCTATTGAGGAAATAAAAAATTATTTGAAATCACAAAATGTAGATGATGTAAAGAAACTAACATATTTCAAAAATAAGGAAAAACACAATAGTCACGATTACCTCATAACCTTCAACAACCCCACTGTTCCCACAGAAATAAAAATAGGTTTAATAATATTTCAGTTAAACAATTTATCTCAAACCCAACACGCTGTTATGTGTGCGAATACTTAAACCTTTACCTATCGGCCGCCCGGATATTAATGATATTCGGGAACTCCCAGCCACGCTCCCCCCACCTCTACCTCTCCCTTCCACTTCCTCGCTCTTGCAAGCCACTTCTCTCCCAGATTCCACCTCGACAACTTTCTCAATCCCATCCCGGATTCTTACCCCATCTCCCCCCTCAACCCTTTTTAAACCTTCCAGGCAGAACTCTGCCAAAAATACTGATGTCCCCACGGAACCGAAGGTCTTACTTTCGGAAAAAAGTGACCGCTAATGAAATTAACTCTCCCCACGGTCACCAAGCTGACCCACAGGGCGAGTGGACATTAGTAAAAGAAAGACGATCAAGAAGTAAACCTCGAACTAGAGCATCCTATCGAAATTCGAGCAAAGACAAAATGGAGACAAATTAAAATAAAAATGAATATCTTATTATAATATATTATTAAAAATTATAATGTTTATCAAGTTTTACTAATTAATTAATATTATTACTATTTTAAAATTCCAATATTTTATATACTTTTTATCAATATTTATACTAATCTATTCTTCTTTATTAATTTTATTTTTCTTATCAATTTATCCTTTTATATCTTGCTCCCACCTCATAATATGACCTTTTTAAATAGCATTATCCAATGGAACTGTAATGGTCTAATTAACATACAAGAAGAATTAAAACTAATAATTAACATATATCACCCTATAGCAATGTGCATCCAAGAAAGTTAGTCCCAAATAAAAAATTTAACATGAAGCAATACAATATCTATAGAAATGATTTTGAAAATAGTAATAGGGCTTCTGGAGGTGTCCTTATTGCTGTTCATAAGAACCTAGTATCAGAGTTAGTAATAAGAAATACTTCATTGCTAGCAATTGTTGTAAAAGTTTTTATTAAGTTCCCCATTTTTCTATGCAATATTTATATCCCACCAGAAAATTTTACAGAAAGGGGTTTACTTAATCTTTTGAACATTCTCCCCTCTCCCTATTTATTTATGAGTGATGTCAACGGTCATCTCACCTCGTGGGGATCTTCATGCTTTTTATGTGGCATGTGGAGAAAAGCTATTATAATCCCTATTCTGAAACCGGGGAAAAATAAACTATTTCACTCTAGCTACCGACCGATATCACTGACAAGCTGTGTATTGTTGTATGTAAACTTCTGGAAAAGATGGTTTTCAAAAGATTAATGTGGGTATTAGAGGAGAATAACCTAATTCAGAAGCCCAAAGTGGTTTCAGAACAGGACGCTCCACTTTAGATCATCTGGTTACACTGGAACACGAAATACTAGAATGATTCTCTGAAAAGAAAGAGTGCATTGTCATCTTCTTTGACATAGAAAAGGCCTATGATAACTTAAATCCAAATCTCGTGCTGCAACAACTCAATGATTGGGGATTTAATTAAAAACTTTCAACGGGAACGCACCTTCCAATCATATATATCATCAGTAATCATATATCATCAGTAAAAACGCCTAACAGTGGAATACCTCAGGGGATGATAAAACCCACCTGATATTAAAGAATTCGTTTTTAAGAAAATCGAAAAAAAAAAAACGTAAAAAAGAGACAAAATTTTATAAATAAAGGCCCCCTTCGTTTGACCAATTTTGATGAAATTTTTGCTTCTACATCGCGGACATATACATTCGCCAAATACCAAATTTCAGGTTCATACGGTTTATCATTTTTGTGCTAGTCTGTTCACAGACACAAACACACACACACACACACACACACACACACACACATACACACACACACACACACACATTTGTTTTTCTACAGATCGTGGCATTGGTTTGACAAGGTTCTAACTGACATTTTTTGCAGAATTGAGCTTATTCTTTTATTTTACATATAATATAGTTTACTTCATTCTGTATTAATTTGACGGTAGTACTATTGTAAAAAACCAAATTACTAAAGTGACAAGGTTCTAACTGCAAGAAAAACATTTTTGAGCATCACTTTGACAAGGTTCTATCTGCAACACACCTGTTATCATTGTGATTCTAATGTAAACAGTTCTTATTTTGATCTCTTGTTTGGGGGACGTTTGGTGTGTTCTACACTTGAGAGGTGCACATTTAATTGTTTGAAAAATGATTGAACTCTATAAAGATCAGTGTTCTGAAGATGGAGTCCATCCAGTAAAAGACTCTCAATACAGAAAGATTTTCAACACTGAATTTAACTTGGGATTTCACATACCAAAAACGGACAAATGCGATTTTTGTGAAATGTATAAAACAGCCAAACAAACAGAAACTCGGAATGAAAAAATGAAAGCTGACTAGGAATGGCACATTAGTCTGAAAAATATAGTGAGGGAATCCCGAAAGAAAGAAAAAGAGGAAAAAACTTACCAGTATTCTTGTTTGACCTAGAGAATGTTATATTGACTCCACACGCGGAAATCAGCTCACTATTCTATTTAAGAAAATTGACCTGTTTCAACTTAACAGCATATTATAGTGTGACTAAAAGAGTTTATTGTGCTCTTTGGAATGACACATTAGGAGGTAGATCCAGAAATGACATTGCAAGTGCACTGCGAAGAATTTTAGATGTTGTTGCTAAAGAAAATGACATAAGTGAGCTCATTACTTGGTCAGACTCGTGTGTTCCCCAGAATAGGAACTCAATAATGTCAAACGCTATCCTGGACTTTTTGAGGGACCACCCTGAAATAAAATCAGTGACAATGATATACTCATTGCCAGGACATTTATGTGTGCAAGAGGTTGATGGTGTGCATTCACAAATTGAAAAGGCAATGAACAAAATCGAATTTATTCACCGTTAGGTCTAATAAGACTGTTGAAAGGCATAAGTCGTCAAAATCCATATAAAATCATTCAAATGAGAGCTTCTGACTTTAAAAAACTTCTCTAAAACTAAGAAACTACTGAACTACAAAGCAGTGCCTTATACAAAAGTATCCATAATACAACATACACAAGCATTTGGGGAGATTGGGGAGACAAAACGACTCATGATGAATTAGAGCCCTACAACGCTGCAAACATTAAGTTCATGGAAACTCCAAAACAGTGCAATAAGTCGAAGAAGTCTAAGAAACAGCAAACTGAGCCTTCACGTTTCTCTGTTTTTGAAGTACGTCCAAAAGTTCTTCGATGTACCACCCCAATACCGGTCCTTAAGAAAAAAGACATTAAAAGTGCTTATCCTTACATGCCCCTTCAGGATCGAGAGTTCTACAATGCCATCTTGAACTAGAAAGCAGAAATTCTTAGACTTTTTGTGTAAAGACAATTAATTTTCTAAAAAAATATTATCAAACTCAGGTAAAACTTGAAAGTTAGGTATAAAATAGTTGTTTATTTGTTTAATCTTGTAAATTTTCACAAAATAAACTATGCCATTTTCAGTCTAAGCCAGATTTTTACTTGCATTTTCAATTTGACATGGTTGTATGTGCAGTTAGAACCTTGTCACTCCCATGTTGATCAAAGTTGGGAGTGACAAGGTTCTAACTGCAAAAGTACATAGTCTGTATACATACTATGTGACAAACTAAAATGCTATGTTTCCTCTTATTCTGATTCATAAATTAGTAGTAAGCCCTCAGAAAGCATAAAAAACAAATTCATCAATAAATAAATAAAATATTGCAAAATGAAAATTCAAACTTGTTTTTCTCAGAAGTTACTATTGAGCAGTTAGAACCTTGTCAAACCAATGCCACGAGATGAGTAGGCCAATTCTAGGTAACATTTTTCATTTGGAGTTTTCCTTTCAAATTGCCGATATTGAAACATGACAGTAATTTTTTTTCCACTAAAATGGCAAAAATTACTTACTTGAAAATCAGTGTTGGAGAAAAAACTTGGAAGTAATTCATTCGACGCGAAACCTTTTATTTAAAGTAGAGCATGATTTTCTCTGAAATAAATAGTTTTGAGTTATTAGAAAAAAAAAATTAATTTTTTTTTTTTTATTCTTTGTTAATTGAAGACATTTCCCTTTTTTCTTTTCTATCTATATCCCCAACGTCTCATTCCAATATATTTGAACGGCCGTCTCAAAAACGGCTTTAATGATTTTGATCAACTGCGTCATGTTTAATGGAAATTAGGTGTTCTTTAATATCAGGTAAGCTTTATCATTATTAAAATGTTCTGAGGAGGCTTAAATGGGGAAGGGGCCTTTTTTGTTTTCCTATAAAGTACTGTGTATATGGATAAATTAACTGTCTCACGTTACGCCTAAAAATAAAAAATGGCTAAATATGAAATATGAAAAAAATCACGAAAACAAATTGAGGAGAAAAAAGGAAAAATATTTCGTCAACTCATAAAACACGTTAAGCCCACGCATGCGGAGTATGCCTTTAATGATAGACCATTGTTTGTAATTAAAGCCATTCTGTTCATTAAATGGATATTGTTTGTTTCATGGTAACTAAATGAAGTTTTCAACAACTACATAGAGAATTATAAAATCAGGCGACTTGGAGCATGATGCATTGCCGAAATATCGCAAGTAAAAACTTTTATTTAATAATAAAAATGTTAGTGTACTTTAGAGAGCTAATAAAAACCAAATTAAGAAAATGAATGCGGATAAATGTGTGACTTTATCCGAGAAATGGCATTTAAAAAAACATGAAGTGTTGTGTAAAAAAAAAAGTGAAAGTTGTGTTTAGCGTGCATCGCACCAGATTTTTAATACCTCTGCTCTACCTACCCTATCTTGTTTCTGTAAAATGTTCCACATCAAATAAGTTAATAAAATATGGAAACTCAAAACCATAGTATCATTTGAATTATTTATTTAACGCAGCTGCTAGTAAATACAAATTTTAAAATATTAACCAGAAATACGAGTCTCTGTACGACTGTGAGACGTGGCAATTAACAAAACACATCAATTTCTAATCTAAGTAAGTTGGTAAGTGAAAGTTATGTGTTGCGCGCACGCACCAGATTTTTGTGTATACTTATTGTTTTTATACCTGTTGTTTTATATTATGAAGTTTATGTACAATAATAATACTTATACTTATAATAATTTAATACTTATGTTACTTCTTCCGGTGCATTTATTTTCATACTGTTTTTTTTTTTTCATTTTATCAAAAAATGTTTGAAGCTTTCGGAGCTCAATTTTTATTTTTCATGATTTAATTCACCTTACGCTATGCCGGTTCTACTTTAGAGGGGGCACAATGTTATATTTATTTGAACCTTATAATAGTAATAAAGAAGTTAATAAAGGGGAAAAAAATAATCATAATGATGTTAACAATTTCCATATAAGAATACATAAATTTACATAATAGTAATATTTACAATAAGAAAAAAAATGATGAGGAAAATAAAATAAAAATGCCTGTAATTAAACCTAAATGAAAAACAATTGAACAAAATGTAAAACTAATAAAACACAAATTAAAATATTAACTCTCATAAGAAGAAAAAAATACATAAATAAAATAATAGGCAAAGAATAAAGCATTAATCTTATTAATTAATTATTAATAATAAAACGAAAATAATAAACTGAACTTAATATATCGTGTCTAAACGAGTGAGAGAGAGAGAGAGAGAGAGTGAGAGAGAGAGAGAGAGAGAGAGAGAAAGTATTCATAGGAAAATATGTATTTAATAGGAAAGTCCAAATATAAACATGTTCCAGGATTCACCAAAATGACCAATCTTATATTTCCAATCGCTGCTTTTTCCTCACGATTTAGGAGAATTTTACCGACGCACAGTGGGACGAATCGCCAATCTAGGGGGAAATAATTCTGGAAGCGACTTATTTTATGTTAATGTTTGTAGAAAATTGCATTTAAGTATGAATTAATAAATAAAAGTCAAAATAGTGGTTTTTGGCTATGGTTTCATAATTAAAAAAAAAAAAAAAAAAAAAAAAAAAAAACCAATATAAAATTATTTAGATAAATTGTAAATAATGGAGCAATTCTATTTATATTTTTTTTATTCGATTTTCAGTTATTTAAAAAGAAAAAAATTCTTTGTTCCTACAGAAAAAATAATCCCGGTTACGATAAGAATTTTTCCATTTCCTTTTTATTCTAGCTATGACAGCTGACAAATTACGTTTAGCTATGGCTTTGGAGCTTTCTGTAATATCTTCTAATGAAAACTGGTTTATTATATATGTATAGATTTCATCTACACCTCCGTGCTTTTCCCATATATTAAAAATATCGGATCTCAATAATGACACATTTACACCTGGAAAAAAACACCGTACCACACATTAGCAGGAATAAAAAATGCGTAATGAAAAATTTGTTATTATATAATGTTGATTGAATTCTATGAAAATATCTGTTTATTTATTTAAGTCGTTATAGATTTTTAGTTATCGCATTTTACTAACAATAATTAAATAAGTAGTAGTTTAAAGTAAGTAGCTTACTAAGTGGACTACTGGAAATAAAGAAGGGTACATCACACTTAAAAAGCCAACTACATATAAACTTACTTGCCGAATCGTCTTCCATACTGTGGTATAAATTTTTTTCCAAAAACAATATGAAATTCACTGATCTATGTTGCCGCTTTGTCAATAAGATGTTCAAATTAACTGACTTATTGTGACAAATGTGGCGTGTTTATTCTTTTGTTATTCCGCTGGCATTTGTTTTAAGGGATTAATGGTTTGTATATACCTAAGGTATACTGTTGTTTTCATGCTTTATTTCTTTCTTATTCCTAAAAAGGGAAAAATCTTGCTATTTGCTTTTAATTTTTGTACTTATGGTCAACGAATCTCGTTTTTTTATAGCTTCGGAGATTGCCGTAATGTATTCCTGGTTTAATATATATCTATAAATTTCATTAGCACATTCGTATTGCCTCAAAATATTAAAAATGTAGGCTCTCAACAATGAGAGATTTATACCTTTAAAAAAAGCGCACACCTTTATTAGCAGGTATTAGCAGTTCATAATGAATACTTTATTTCTATATAGTGTAGACTATATTCTGTATAAATATCTCGGTGTAGATCGGTGTAGATTTTTAGTAACCCCTTTTTTTATAAGAAAAAAATATAGCTTATCGACTATTGAAAAGAAAGGAGGGTACTCTGTACTATATCCACATTTAAAGAACCAAGAACTTATATAAACTTAATTTCTGAATCGTCTTCTATTGCCTAGCATAAATTTTTTTCAAAAAAACACGATCCATTCTATGATTCTATTGATTTTACAATATAATTTGGAAATAAGCTGACCAAGCATTATGAGGGAACTACCGTATTCAAACCCCCATTATTCTGTTAATACTTGCTTAAAGTGATTAATAATTTGTAAATGCCTTAGCTAGACTATTGTTTTCAAGAGACCGACAAGATTTTTTCATTTCGTTGATGTAAACTATTTCCCCCTTGATTGGCGATTCGTCCCACTGTGCGACGTCGTGGACACAGACCTGCGTCACCACCAAGTGTCATGAGTCGACTGAACTTATTATAAATAACCTCTCTCTCTCTCAGTATTCGCTCTCGTTAATCCGTAACATATAAATAAAACATATATTATAAATAGTGCAAATATTTATATATTCTTAAATTGTTCTAGAAATTGTTTTAAAAGTTTACTATTTTAATAAAAATGTTTGATCGGCTCAAACAATATTTTACTTTAAACATTTGAATTTTTGGATTTCCACAATTCCACCTAATTATGGAATAATGACATTGTCTAATTGTTACAACATTAAATTATTCTTTTCAAGTTACTTTTTTTTTATTTTACTACGGGTTTTGAATATTAAACTTTCATTATTTTAATACAAATCTAACATTTTTTTTCATGGATAATTGATCTTTATTATTCCTGGTTCTGCTTAACCCTCCGATGGTCGCGAGAATATTTCTTATTCATTAAGCAAATGAATTCACAAAATATCTTCACCTGGTTTTTGGAACGAAATTTGTACTATACGGCACACTCGCCGAAATAGAGGACGACTTGGTAACTCCACTAGCTATACCTAATGATCCACCTCCGGTGTTTCACCTAAAAAAAATTCCACAAAGCAATCAAGAGACTTCCGAACAGAAGTTCCGAACACAGCACCGGACTGGGATCTTATCACTCCCTTAATCCTTCGCCACTTACCTCGATAACTGTTTTGTTTCTTACACACATCTATAATTCTATCTTATCCACAACCTATTATCCTCTCCTTTGGAAACTCCTCACTCAAAATGATTCTAGACCTACAACTAATCTTACCGTCCTATCGCTCTTCTACTTACAATAGGGAAAGTATTTGAAATCGTTTTCTTGAACCGAATCAAGCCTTTACTTAAAAGTTGTGAAATAATGCCGAATCATTAGTTTGGTTTTCTTTCATATCACTCCACTTTGCAATCCATTCTTCATTTGTTTTATATATCTATTTTTATATCTATGAGCTTCTTAATTATTAATCAGGATATTATTTCTGGGTTAAAACGTTCGAAAAAATAGCCCCATTTTTATGGTAGTGTAATATATGGGATCGCTGTTCATGATTATGAAGGAAAATCGCTCCAAGAAAGAAAATGTGGGTTGCAAAAATAATTATAGTGTTTTAAATTTTTCGTTGAACTTTTTCAATGATCGATTTTCAAAGGGTCATAGCCGGTCTAAAAATCGGGGGAAAATTCAAATAGCTTCAAAAAATAGTTTTTTTTTTCCGCCCTTCAACCACTGTGTGTGCCCTAACAGTGAAGCCAGTGCTTCGACCTACAGTGTTTCGATTAGTACAATCTAGGTGGACAAAAGTCATGTTTAGAATTCTAAAAATTGTTATTATAATAATATAAACAATACATCAAAACGTAGCAATCTAATATTTGTTTATGTCTGACACACTCCACTTCGTCAGTAATAGGGTCCAAAGGTGTGAATCCGTGGTGTAACAGAATAAATCAGTTGAATTCCAGGCATCACTTCAATCATAAAAATTACAGTGCTCCTAAATTTTTATAGATTATTAAGGATTAATATTATTTGGACTATTGAGTGCTAATTTATTCTAATTCAGTAAATTTATCGGTTAATCAAACCACAATAAAAAGTTTTTGAGACGATTGCAGGATGTTATCATCGTTTCGAAACTTCCAAATGATGTTAATAGCTTGTACCCATTTGAACCCCGACTAATTTTTCGGTATATAAGGAGGTATGTTTTACCCGAAGAGTACCAGAATTTAAGTGAGCACGCCGTATTATTCACCAAATCTGCCATTAAAAACGCAGCATTAGACCAATCAATGGTTTTCGAAAGGTACATATGTGTTAATATAGATAATAATATAAGGAAAGAGTATTTTGATGAAGACGGTAATTTGTGTTTTAAGAGTATCTCTTTAGAAGAATATTCTATGGTAGATGTTAGCATTAACTCAAACAAAGAAGAAGACATTTTTTAAATAAAAGAATTAGAAATCAAATTAAGTCACTCATATGTAAAGTTTCATGAAGTAGAGAAAAAATTTGTTTTAGATAAATTGGATAAAACACAGAATCAGATGGAATGGTTGAAACGATACCAGTCTGAATGCATTAGACACAACATAACTAGTGTCATAAAAATAATAGAAATACTTCGTTTTTTTTTTTTTTTTTGGCCCTTCTAAATATTGGTATGAAGCAAATTTGAAAAAAAATTGGTTTAAAGAATTGGTAGTCTGAATGGAAATATTCCTTTTTAAGGGTATTTGTCGATAAAGGTTCGTCGAAAGCTAGAAAAGCATACAGCTACAAACATCTAGGGGGTTCCTTGGTCGATTACGCTTTAGCAAAGGAAAGATTATGCTTAGAAGTTGAATGTAACGGTACAGAAACGTCACGAATTAATATGATTGTAGTTGGATTACCATTCGACGTACAGGACAAGCTAGATCGGGATGCAGTAACTACTATAGAAGAGTTGTTCACGGAGTTAGGGAAACTGGATGATTCTTTTAGTACGATAAAAAGAGTAGTACCATCCAACTCAATATATAATAATTCTGAGAAAATTAGGGAAGAAAAAAAAATTGATACATTGAAAAAGCCATGCTCTATATGTGAATCTTTAGGATGGAAAAACCGATATCATCCTACATCTGAGTGTAGGAATAAAAATACATATGTAACAAAAAAACAAGTACATCTAAATAAAGTTGACAACCAAAAAGAATTAGTGGAAAAGGTGACAATTGACATAGATGATGAATCTTTAAACTAGAAACCCCGGGGAAATTGAATTCGTTAATCAAAATTAATGTACTCGTTGATAAGAAAATAAAAATAACAGCTGTGTACGACAGTGGTTCAAATGTCAGTTTAATAAATCAACGAGTTATTGATATTTTAAAGTCAAGCCTAATAAAAGACAAGAATGTTTTTAAAACGATTAATGGATTCAATTTCTGCTCAGCCCAGGCAAAGATAATTTAAAAAATAGGAAATATAACAAGCAATTTGGATACATATGTAGTGAAAAATAACAACTTTTCCTACGATTTATTGTTGGGTTTGGATGCCATCACCAAATTCAAGCTTGTTCAAGATGAAAATCTAAAAATATTACAAAGAACAAAGAAAAATGAATTGGAAAACATCGAAAAGATGCCATTAAAAAGTTTTACTGAAGATTTTGAGTTTAAAAAAATTTTTATTAATGATAAAGAAGAAAATTAAAAAAAAAAAAATCAAATATGAAGTAAATCTCAATGGGTCAAAAGATATAACCAAATTTAAAGAAATTATGGATCATATTAAAGATGAAAATAAAAAAAATGAATTGTTAAGATTGTTAGAGAGATACAAAGACATTTTTGCAGTTGATAAATTCGATGTTGGCAGAGTTAAAACAAGAGAAGCAGAAATCAAATTATTAAGAGATGAGTATGTTACAATGCGTCCTTATAAATGTTCCTTGCCAGACGAAAAAATAAATAAAAACTCAAGTAACAAAGCTGCTGGAAGCTGACTTAATTGAAGAATCAGATTCACCATTTGCCTCTCCAGTAACTTTGGCATATAAAAAAGAAGATGGTTGAAGGACTAGGCTATGCATTGATTTTATAAACCTGAATAAATTAGCTATACCCGAATCTTATCCGTTTCCAACTATTAATGATAAATAACCATTAATTTATTAATGATAAATTCAACTGTAGATAAATTCCCAAACTGAAAATATTTCTCTATAATCAATATAAATTCTGCTTTCTGGCCCATTCCGGTGCGAGAACAAGATAGAGAGAAAACATCATTTATCACCAAATTTAGAAAATTCATGTTTAAGGTTTTACCCTTCGGACTCAAAAATGCCCCAGCAATTTTTCAGCGGATCCTTTCAAACATTATAAGAAGAAATAATTTGGATGAGTTTTGTATTAATTATATTGACGATATGTTAATATTTTCTAAGACATGGGAAGACCATATGACTCAAATAAAGTGATGAAGTTTATGGTTTTACAAGTTTACAAGTGATGAAGAATGAAGGTTTCAAGTTTTTTTTTTTTTTTTTTTTTTTTTTTTTATTGAAATTTACAACTGTATTTACATATAATACATCCAGTAAATGGGATCACAATCGAAAAGAAAATGGCAGGGACAGCATGAAGAGAAGCTACCCATTGGTAGTACTCAATTAATACACTTAACATAGAAGGTCCCGAGGCCATCTTCTTTTCAGACGCCTAGGGGGATTGTCTGGGATAGAGGAGGAAGCGAGGCTGGAAACAAGAGGGTTCGGATGATCTGGGAGTTTATTGTAAAAGGATTGGTATCGGGATCGGGCTAAATCGGCGACAAATGGAACGTTAAGGTCTTTATGGATGAGTTTATTTGTGACGAAATAAGGAGCGTTAAGGATTTTGGATTGCAAGGATTGGATTCGTGAGGAGTTTGATGGTTTGGTGGAGCCCCAAAGCTCGATTCCATAAGTCCAAATAGGTCTTATAATTGTCATGTAAATTAGCCTTTTGTAATTAATTGGTAGTTTCGAGCGTTTGTCAAGTAAGTGTTGAAGTAGTCGGAAGCGATGAGCAGTTTCTTGTCGTTTCAGACTTGTATGAGGATTCCAAGTAAGGCGTTTGTCCAAGTGAAGTCAAGTAACGGATCTGTTCAACAGGGATAAGTGGAGTGTTATTGAAGGATACTGTAGGACAGGAGGTAGTAGGTTTACGACGAAGGGTAAATGTGATTTGATGGGATTTGTTGGGATTGATTTTGATTCTCCAGTTTTGACACCATTCTTCAAGGATTGTTATGTGGGATTGGAGAGCTTCGGATGCAAGGTCTGGGTCATTATTAACTGCTAGCACCGCCGTGTCATCGGCGTAGGTGGTGATAACAGTATTTGGATGGGTTGGAATGTCAGCTGTATAAACTGTGTAGAGGATGGGACCTAGGATGCTACCTTGGGGAACACCAGCGGACTGAGAAAAGAGGGATGAAAAGGTACTATTATGGTTTACTTTGAATAGTCTGCCTGAGAGGTATGAACGGATAATGAGAAAGTAGGTAGGAGGAAGGAATTTTCGGAGTTTGTACAGCAATCCCGGGTGCTAGACTCGATCAAATGCTTGTTCTACATCGAGAAAGACTCCAGTACAGTACATTTTGCGCTCCAATGCAGACGAGACAACGTCAACCACACGATGGCATTGCTGGATTGTGGAGTGGGATGTTCGGAATCCGAACTGGTGATCTGGGATTATGTGATTTGAGTCCAGGATGGGGTAGAGACGTTTGAGAATGAGTTTTTCAAGGATTTTGCCCATGATGGGTAATAGAGAAATAGGACGGTAAGAGGATGGATGTTCTGGTGGCTTCTTGGGTTTGGGAATCATTTTAATAACGGCTAGTTTCCATGGATCAGGGAAATAGGTGGTTCGGAGAACAGCATTATATATGTAGGTGAGAAACAAAATAGCTTTCCTCGGGAGAAGCTTTAGGATTTTAGAGGTAATGAGGTCGTGTCCAGGAGCTTTGCGGGAAGGTAATTTCTTGATAATATAGGTTATTTCTGATGGATGAAATGCTTTAGGTGGGAGGGTCATTTGGAGAGAAGTATCCAATTCTGCTTCAATACATTCAAGGTGAGTAGGATTAAGGATGTCAGGGTGTGGATTAAAAGTTTTGAAGAGGTGCTGGCCGAATATTTGGGATTTTTCTTCGTCGGATCTGGTCCAGGTTTGGGAATCAGTAAGGAGTGGATGAGTGAAGTCTTTGAATTTTAGAAGCTTTTTGGTTGTGGTCCATAATGACTTGTCACCAGGATTTAGATTTTCAGTAAAGTTGATTAAATTTTGAATTTTGAATTTTTTTATTTCTGATTTTAATTTGTTCGTCAGTTTATTGTAGCATATTTTATCATTTGGGTATCTTGTCCTATGCCACTTCGATCTTGCTCTGCGTTTCTCACTTAATAAGATACGAATGTGCTGTGGCAGGTTAGTATGTTGTGAGTCATGGATTTTATTGGGTGAGGTGTTATCGGTTATACTGTTCGATATTGAGGTTGTAAGTTTTTCTATGGCGTTATTGATATCTTGTTTTGTCTTTAGTGGAATATTCAGATCTAGTTTATTTTCCAAATCATATCGAAAATTGTCCCAGTCAACACGTCCAGTAATCAGTGAAGGAGGGGAAGGTTTAGGAACGAACTTTGGATGTAAATAAAGCAAAACTGGACTATGATCGGATGAAAGGTCATTTAGGGATTTAAGTATGGCTTGGGAGGGGGAAATCTGAGAGGAAATGAAGATATCGAGGATATCGGGACGCTTTTTGAGGGATGTGGGCCAATAGGTAGGAGTCATGGGTGAAAGGACAGAATAACTATTGGAAGATGTGAGTTGAGTAAGGATGTTACCTCGTGAGTTGGATGTTCTGCAACCCCATCGTTGGTGTTTAGCATTGTAGTCTCCTCCAGCAAGAAAGCGCGGGCCGAGGGATTTAAATAAGGAATCGAGAAGATTGTAGGTGAGAGGATTACCAGGAGGACAGTATACAGCTGAGAAAGTTAGGTGGAAAGGACGAGTTGAAATGGTTATTGAGGTTGATTGAATGGCGTCAGTTGGAGTGGCTGGAATAAAAGAATGGGGTATGGATTTATGGATAAGGATGCAGGAGCCTGCATGGGAAGTGTTGTCTGGGTGGTCTGATCTATAAGTGATGTAGTCCCTTATGTAAAAATGTGACTGTTGTGTGAAGTGAGTTTCAGTTAAGAGGGCTATGTCAATTTGGTTATCATGTAAAAATAGGTCAAGTTCGTCTCGATGGTTATGTAGTCCGTTAGCATTCCAAAGAACGACAGCTAGGGGCTTTGTGCTCATCGGGGGAAATTAAACGGAATTTCAGAAAGGAGTCTGGTTAGGAGAGTGATGAGGGGTTTCATAGTGTTTTGGAGCTCTAATAGGAAGGTGGTTAGGATGGAATTGATATCTGTAGGATTTTGGAGTGGATAACTTGGTTGCGGTGGATAGTTTGTACTGCTGGCTGAGGGCTGGGCCCGTCGTTGGGTACGAGGAGGAGGGTGTACTTTTAAAGGTTCATCTGGCGGAGGATTTAGCGGGATATTAGGTCAGGATGATTTAGGATGTGAATTTTCTGGAGGTAGTTTTACACTTAAGGGTAGGTGATATGGCGGGATTGACTTACGTGTAACCTGAGGCTGAGGATTGGAGGTCTTAGCTTGGATTGGAAAGTCCTAGGCGCCTGATGATGTGACTGCAGATTTGATGATTTGGTGATGTTGATGGTATTTGATTTCCTGGAGTCGTGCTGAGGCTGGTCCGTAGGTGCAGTAGTAGAAGGTGGTGCTTGTTGAGCGTGACGAGAACTTGTCGGTAGTTCCGGAAATGTTTCATGATTCTCAATTTCCGGAACCTGTTCGAAGATTTGCAGATCTTGATTTCTTAGCGTGTTGTTAAGGGTTCTCTGCTTATAAAGTTTTTTGTATACTATACATCCCTTATAGCTCGCCGGGTGGGCTTCACCGCAAAGAGCGCATTTGGGTGGCTCGTCCAGTGGCTTCGTACAAGTTTCTGATGGGTGTGGGCCGGCACATTTAACGCACCTGGCTTGGTGATGGCAGTAGGCTTTAGTGTGCCCCAGGTTTTGGCATTCATTGCATTGAACAATTAAAGGTTTCTGCCTTGGTTGTTCGAATTTAACAGTTGAATATACCAGTCTGTTGACATGAAATATTTCTGAATTATTTATGGCAGGCTCTAAATCCACAAAAAACAATGGCAGAGGATATTTATCGATTGGGTGCAGAACGGGGGAAATGAGCCTCACATTATGTCCTATTTCCTCTATTCCGCTTTTGATGATAGAGGTGGGGGTGGATGAGTGGAGCCCTCTCAATACCACTCTGTACGCCTTTTCTTCTCTTAACTGATAACAGTGGAAATCATAATTTTTAGATGTTAAATGGCTTATCAATTTTTTATAGTTTTCCTTGATGTTTGTGTTTATTTTTATATCATTAACTCTAGCAAAACATCTAAAGTTTGTTTGTCCTATCGAGGCTGCCATTTCTTGACCGAAAGACACGAAATTATCAATTTTTGAAACAAAAATGGGTGGTGGTTGCGGGTCTGAAATACCCTGAGGTTCGGAATTCTTATTTGATGTGTTGGTATTGCTATTGGATGTATTATTGGTTGAGGAAGTTGAATTGTTATTGGTTAAGGCAGGTTCTGTGGTTTTTGAATTTTTGGCTGCAGTGGATTTACTGCGAGTTACTGTCTCGGAGTCATTTTTCTCACGTGACTTTGATTTAGTCGCTTTTTTTTTTTTTTTTGTTAGGTGAGTTGCCCGCTGATCCGGGGGCGGCGTTACGATGACGTTTCTGGAGAGTTCGTCTTTTTAAGTACTGTGAGTCAGTCTCGCTGATTTCTGAAACTGCGGTTTCTTCATCCGTTTCGTCAGAAGAGACATGATCGTCCAAATCCATGTTAGACATTGGAGAAGTTAATTAAGAAACAATAATAATTAAAAAAAAAAAAAAAAATTCCTATTTATAAATTAATTAAATGTTAAAAAAAATTCTATATACAAAAATATACAATACTGGACTATATACAATAATTAAATTAAACATTTTTCTGAACATTTAAATAAATTATGGAGAAAAAAAAAAAATGTGTCTGTAAAAAAAAAAAAAAAAAAAAAAAAGAAATCTATATTGTCTTGGATTTGAACTCGTGACGGCTGAAGGGAGTCTGTTAGTACACAAGTCACAGCCGTTATATAAACTTAACTGCGATAAGACCCGCTAGGGGAATTACCGGCCCTATAAGTTATCTATAGTTTGATATGCGTTTATATTACAACTTGGTAATAGTTATAATTGTCACTCACCTCACTAAACGTGAATGAGAAAAAGTTTAATAGTTTACAAAGTCACTGTTTACTGAGTTTCAGAGGAAAATACGCACTAATAACCAGATAGCAAAGTAACAATTACAGAGCGATGAGAACATAGAATTGCACTTGCGGCCATGACCGTTTCAAGTTAAAATTAGAAAAGTGTAGATTGGCTGCTGATTCTGTAAAGTATCTTGGACATTTTATTCAAGAAAACAAAATATCACCAGCACAAGAGAATTTAGTAGCAACCAAAAATCTTAAGAGACCTTTGGACAAATCTGGTGTTAGGAGCATACTAGGTTCAATCAATTTTTATCTAAAATACATTGAAAACAGTGCAGAGAAGTTTGAACCTTTGCACAAGCTATTAAGGAAAAATGTTGAATTTGATTGGACAGGGGATTGTGAGAAGAGTTTCAATCTAATAAAGGACTACTTGTGCTCTTCGCCAATTTAGGCAATATACGATGTTAATAAAGAAGTCTTTATTGAAACTGACGCTAGTTTTAAAGGCATTGGAGCTACTTTAAAGCAACCTCAAACCAATGGAAAACTACATCCAGTGGATTATTTTTCAAGAAAATGTCCGAAAAAGAAAAAAAAATGGTCATTATCCATCTTGAGTGTAAGGCAATCAAGGATTCGATCAAAAATTGGCAATACTATTTGATTGGACGTGATTTTACAGTCTGCAGTGATCACAAACCATTAGAAAACTTGAAAACCAATTTAAGAACGGATGAATTATTAGGTGACCTAGTTAATTACCTGTCCCAATTCAACTTCAAAATAATCTATAAGAAAGGCAAAGATAATGTCTTAGCAGATTTACTATCAAGACAGCCTGTTCTAGAGTATTTTGAAAATGAAGACGCAATTATAGTATCTAATCTAATCGAATTAAGCCAGATAGTGGATGACCAAAAGAAGAATTCCAAGGAGTTGAATTCAGCTAAGAATACTGTGAAACAAAACAACATTATTTTAAAAAAAATGAAAGATAGATCAAGAATATTTGCTTCAGTTGAGTTTGGCATTGAACTAATCAAAAGACTACATGATTATTATGGCCATATTGGTGTTGTTCACTTAAGAGAAAAAATAAGACCATTCTACTACTTCAAGAACTTGGACAAATTAATAAGCAACTTTTGTAAAAGCTGTCCTGTCTGTGCACAGAATAAGGTACGTAGAACTAGGATGATTGGTTTAATGTCACAGCTGGGACCAGCAGTCGAACCATATGAAATCATGTCCATTGATACAGTTAGCGGCTTCGCAGGTAATAGGTCATCAAAGAAATTCATGGACATTTTGGTTGATCATTTTAGTAGATATGCTTGGATTTCTACAACAACAGGTCACTGCGCTAATGATTTTATAAAGCTTATTGATTCCATTACAAAAAAGAATCGAATCAAAGTCATCCTAGCAGACCAATATACTGGAGTGAACTCAGAAGAACTCAAGAACTATCTCCAAAGGAAAAATATTCGGTCACTATTTACTTCCATAGATTTTCCTAAATCTAATGGGCTCAACGAGAGACTAAACCAGACCCTAGTAAATAGGATAAGGTGTAAAATGAATAGCGGTGATAAACGCGCTTGGTCAAAAGTCGCTGAAGAATGTGTTGCGGAATATAATCGAACTATTCACAGTTCAACCAAATTTGAGCCACAATACCTACTCTATGGAAAACAATCATCTATTTGTCCAGTTGGTTCGCTGCAAAGAAATGATTTAGCCAAAGATAGGAAGGAAGCGTTTTTTAATTCTAGGAAGAGTTTCAACAGGAACAAAAGAAGAGTTGATAAAAATCGAAAACGCCATCAATTTGAAGAAGGAGATCTAGTCTATGTCCAAAATAGCAATAAGTTAAACAGAAGAAAGCTGGATAAAGTAAGAATTGGACTATTCAAGATTTTGAAGCGCATCTCTTGTTCAATGTACGAAGTTGATTGTGGTAAAAAGAAGAAGGTCTCAAATTTTTTTCACAGCAACAAGTTGTCACTTTATCGAGGTGAAAAAGTGACCGCAGAGGGGGAGATGTAAATTATTTGTGTTCATAATTACATATTTTTCTAATTTAGTTACCATATGTTTCAGAGTTAAGGTTTCATTGACATGTATTTAAAACAGTCTCAATAGTTTCATTGTTAAACATTGTCAGTTAATAACGTGTAATTTAATTATTCATTTCAGGTTTGTTTTTATTTTATTCTACCTCTTTTTCTAATGTTTCTTATGTATTATAATTCTAATGTTAATGTAATTCATTTCAGAATAATAAAATCTGTTAAACAAACTTACATATATATACAGGGTGTCCCGAATTTAAATGGCAAAACTTCAGGAACTTATAGGGGATCGAAAAACTAAGACAAACAGTCCTTTAGAGATTGCTCGTTTTAGCTTAGTTTTGGAGAAAATCGCAAAAAACGAAACAAAACAAAAATGTTATAGGTAGCGATTATCACCTTTCAAAGTTCGTCAGGCTAGGCAGTGAGATATTTAAACACTTAATGTTATCCTTTACATTCTTTTTTTTGTTTACATTTTGGCTTCCTTCTGGGATTATAATTCCTAAATCAGTCTTCAGTCAGTTACTCAGATATTTTTGTGTGAATAGCATCAGCCACTATGCCGCGTAAATATTCTAATGTTGAATACGCTGATATGATTTTTGTGTGTTTTCTGTAACGGTAATGCTTTAGAAGCGGTGCGGGAGTATGCGCGCCGATTTCCAAATAGAAGAGTGCCTAATCGACGAGTCTTTTCGTTAACTTTTAATAGACTACGAGAGACTGGGTCATTCTTAATACGTAATGAAGGCGACCGATTCCAGGCAGCAATAAGAGCAGATTATCGGAGAAGAAATTGTGTCCAACGCCACTTCGATAACAATACTGAGACTAGCATCCGAAGAGCATCTGCTGCATTAGGAATATCGCGGCAAGCAATATGGCGAACTTTGAAAGGTGATAATCGTTACCCATACCATCTTCAAAAAGTTCAGAATTTATTACCTCAAGATTATGTCAAGAGATTGAATTTTAGTAACTGGTTTCTTGAAAAAATTCGCGATGATAATTTATTTCCATTAAAAATTATATGGACCGATGAAGCTACCTTTACAAGAGGAGGAATTTGGAACGGATTTCTGGTGGGACCATATTTTTTACCTGAAAGATTGAATGATATCACATTTACACATTTTATGGGGAACGACTTTTCTAATTATTTAGATGACATTCCCTTACAACTGCGGATTGAAATGTGGTTCCAACTCGATGGATGTCCAGCTCATTATAGCAGAGCTGCTCGAGCTTGGCTGGATATAAATTATCCACAATGATGGATTTGACGTGGAGGAGTAGTACCTTGGCCACCCAGATCACCTGATATGACACCCATGGATTTCTTCATATGGGGAACCTTGAAGCAGGAAGTTTATTCGGTGTCAATCAATTCAAGAGAGCAATTAAGAGACTGAATCATAGATGCAGTGCACCAAATATCATCAGAACAATGTTTAGCTGCAATTTATCAAGTGAGTGCTAGATGTACCGAATGCTTGCATTGGTGCAAGAGGACAACATTTTGAGCAATATTTACATTAAAAAGAACATAACATAAATATAAATGGAAATAAATAAGTATAAAAATGAAAACTTGTTTTGTTTCTTTTTTTAAGATTTTCTCTAAAACTAAGCAAAAACGAGCAAATCTCTAAAGGACTTTTTGTCTTATTTTTTCGGTCCCCTATAAGTTCCTGAAGTTTTGTCATTTAAATTCGGGACACCCTGTATATATATATTAAAGAATAAGATAAAGAGAAAAAAAAAAAAAACGGAATTAAAACTAGGTAAAAAGTTGCTCCTCTCCTCCCATATTTATATATAAATAATATTACATTTATAAGTTTTCCAAGCAGCATTATTTATACAAAAAAAAAAAAATGTAATTAAATATATGTACATCTTGCTAAAGTATTTACCCCTCAGAAGTTTAAAATAAATCAAATAATTTCCACTTAGATAATTTCAGGAATAGTGAAAATAAAATTTATTTATATATGAGGAAGCTTCGAATTTGTATTCTTTCCTCATACATGAAAATATTATTAATTTTATTTATATTGTCAATACTCTTGAGGCTTGCTTTTCCCTCCTCCATGGAGGGAAAAGCCTGCCTCCTAGTTCTCCAGCCTGATTGTAAATAGTGTATGAATGTGATTAAGATTTTTTTTTTCTCTCTTTACTTGTGCTTTCATTTTTATTTCTTTGTATATTTATATTTTTGTAAATAATGTATGAATGTGCTCAATTAGCACTATTACCAATGTCTCGAATGAGACAGAATGTAATAATATCAATAAAGAGTTTTCTTTTTTTCTTCTTCTTCTTAAAAAAAAAAAAAAAATATTGTCAATTATAAGCAAATCCTCAAATATTAAATTTTTACAGTGTCAAAAGCTCTTTTAAAATCAACGAAAATAATGAAAGCATGCCTATTTTTATTTCTGAGGTATATGTTTATTGTTTAAGAAAGGCAGAAGATGCCATCAGTACATCCTCGACTAGGTCTAAATCCAAATTGTTCCTCAGGAAATATGTGGTCAGTTTCTATCCAATCTGAGAGTCTATTGTATAACATCCCAGTAAATAACTTTGTCAGTACATTTATAAGTGATATTGGCCTATAATTGGCTGGGCCTTTGGCTCTCCTTTTTTAAAGACCATTTTGACATTTATTCTAGACCATGGTTTTGGGATCCTCTCTTCTTGAAGAACTATATTAAAGATTTTAAAAAAACAATTTGTTGGTAGCGCTTTTTTTACATTCATTAGGAATATTGTCTGGACCTGGTGATTTGCCATTTTTTAATGAGTTAATTACTTTACGTAATTCTTCATTAGTAGTAGTAATAATGAGGACCTAAGAGCTGCGACTGATAGTTATTGAGGAATTTCGGTTTCATAATACTGTCCAAGTATTATGAAACCGAAATTCAAGTCTCCCAGTGATCAATACCAATGTCAATTCTCTCTGTTCGGACTAAATGGATAATTATATTCCAAAAATCGCCAGGACACTTTGAGTAATATATTTTATCTTTTAACTCGTTTTCATATTAGTTTATTTTGAGTTGTTGTAGCTTCCCGGTACATGGTGTGCTCCGATTTGGCATAGGTTGATTTCTTCAATTGCTTAAATAACTTGTTTAAATTTCTTTTAGAAGTCTTACATTCACTATCATACCAGGGCTTTCTCAGATTTATCATTCTTCTGGGAACTGTTCTAATAATTCCTGTAGCTTTAGCGGAATATTGGAAAAAATTAATAATATGTTCACTGATTTCTTCAGTTGATGCATCTCTAGTAACTTGAGGAGAGGCTGACTGGACAAAATGATAAAACAAGTTTATTTTGGATTCATTAGGTGGAGCTATCTCTATTAGAGTACATTGGTTCGGAATTCGGCTGAGAGTATTATTCGAATTCGGAAAAATATTTAATTCTAAGAGATAAAGATGATGATCAGAGGCTTCAGGAATGAGACAAACCCGGAAATCACTAAATGCGGACAATGTATGGCTATTTATCCAAGCTAGATCAATAACACTAGCCCCATTATTTCCCATAAATGTATGATTCCCATTATTATTGCTAATAGATCTACCATTACACAAGATAAATCCTTCAGATTCCATTAAATGAAATAGTTTTTGGCCTCTTTCAATAACTATTTTATCTTGAGATTTTCTCTCACCTTCTAGATTTTAATCCTGGAACGATGTATCATCATATGAATTGAGATCAGATACTCTAGAATTAAAATCTCCCAAAATACATATTTTATTATTCCCACTAACAAGATTTATGTCATTTAACTCATCCCTAAACAAACTCGCTATATCCTAGGCATTCAGATTAGGTTTCCAGAATGTTACACGAAGTATCATGGCATCATTTCGATAATGCAAGAAATATCCAAAAATGGCCGTTACCAGGGTTTGAAATTAACTCTTATTTTCTCGGAAAGAGAATAAAAGTCAAATCCGGACTTTTATATCCCTAATAAATAAATAAAAATCACATCATGACTTTTATAGTTCTAATAAATAAATAAAAATCACATCATGGCTTTTATATTTCAGGCCAGAAAATAAAAGTCCTGATATAATCTTTATCGCAATGATGCCTAATATAAGAGTCAAAGATTGATTTGATATATCTTAACAGGTTTATTTTATTGTCTGTTTATTATTTTACTCTTGTAAAATAATATGTATGTATTTATTTTTTTTTTTTTTATGAATAGGTTTTATTTATTTCTGGGAAATCCCCATACAAATGGAGTTGAGCAATAATAAAGTATTAATAAAAGTAAATGAACATGATAAAGAACAAAATAAGCAATATACACATACAGATTTTTATGTGTACATGTGCATACAAATACATATTGTTATAAGGGTACAAATAAAATTATTTCCATAAATTAATAGAACGTAATTTAAAGTTAACAAAATTGATTTACATATATGTATTTCATAGACAAGCTAATGTACATGCGTACAATCATTCATACAATATTCATAATTCTTCCTAACCCAATATACATAAAAGTAAATTTTTAAATATAATATTAAAGTAAACAATTTATTTATTATTTATTTATTTATTTAATTACACTTAAGGTGCCGTGTACAACAGCAAGGGCTAGAGGCACCAAATTCTATTTAGATTACATACAATGGATCAAATACGTCAATTACATATACATCGATTACATATAATGGATCACATACATCAAATACATGGAAACTACATTAAACATCGGCTTTATATATATTTGTAAATATCGGTGTCTATAAGAAATTTAAATAAGTTTTTGAATTTTCTGGTATAGGGCTTCAGCATATCCCTCGAGGTGGTGTGTTCCTCGCTGCTTCCAGTCCTGGGCAATTTTCAAAAATATGTTGTAATGTTAAATTTGTATTACATGTTCGACACATTGGAGGAGATTTGCCTTCTAAGAGTTAGCCTGGTGTGCCCAATTCTCAGTCGAGTTATTATAGTTTGCTGTCGGCGGCTTCCTTGTATTTATGGGAGAGGTTTGCTATTGCTGAAGAGCTTCTTCATTTTATTAGTAGCCGGAACCGTTGTCCAAAAATGACCCCAAGCTTCTTTATATTGATTGAAGATAGCTGTTTGGAAGTCATATAGAGTAATTTTAACTTTAATTAAGTTCTGAACTGGAAATAAGTTGCAGGTTTCCTTCGCAGCTGTGTAAGCCAGTTCATTTCCCGTTATTCCGACATGACTCGGGACCCAAAGAAATTTTGCACTTTTGTTGGTTCCTAAAACTAGTAGGATTATAGAGGTTACTATGGGGTTATCCTGGAAATGAAACTTTTCTATGGAGCGGAATATGAATCGCCGATAATTAGAAAATTGTTACTGCTGAAGACATTGTTTATAATTAAGGTTAGGGATAGGTATATGGCAAATAGTTCAGAGGAGAATAGAGAAAAGGTGGATGGAAGACTGTATCGGATTGTCTCCGTGGGAAGGACTACGGAACAACCAACATTTCCCAATTGTTTTGACCTGTCGGTATAAATAGGGATGAAGTCTGTATATGCGGCCAGAAGATTTAGGAAGCTCTGTTTATGAACTTCAGGGGGGTACGATGATTTTATTATTTTCTTGAGGGAGAAATCAAAATTCGCATTGCTAACCGCCCAAGGAGGAAATGGGTTCGGCCACCAACTGTATACATTTAGTAACAAATGGGATATTTGCGGTGAGATGCAGAAGCGGTAGGCAGTTTATACAGTGCGAAATCAAAAAAGTCCGGAGACATTCTTAGACGGCCTATAAACTTTAGTAAGAGGTAGTTTCTACGCAGTTCTAGTGACCACTCACCGGCCTCCCAGAGCAGGCTGCTGATCGGGCTGGTTTAAACGCTCCAGTAGCCCTGCGGATCATAGCATGGTGTACTGTATCTAGTCTCCTTAAAGTTTTCTTGGAGGCATCCCCATAGATTTCGCAACCATAGTCAATCACCGGCCATATCAAACATCTTTACAACCTCAATAAGGAAGTTCTATCGCAACCGAAAGTGGAACCGGAAAGAACATTCAGAACATTTCCTTTTTTTGATAGTTTAGACATCAGATTATCGATGTGTAACTTCCAGGATAATCTTGAGTCCAAGATACCGAATAAAATCGAGTTTGGTTAAGTTCCTATTCCCTAGATGCAACGAAAACGTTTGTGGGCACTTTCGAAGTCGGCAAAAGTGAAATGCGGTTGATTTAGAAAGGCTTAACTTATAATCGCAACTCTTTGCCCATATCTCAAGGCCATCAAGTGTATTCTGTATCACGGATTGTCCAAAATTTATATCGGTCGAGCTGTAATATATTAAAACATCGTCTACGTATAGTGCGACATTAACTGGTTTTGGGATGTATTCTCTTATATCATTAACCCTTTAACCGGGCGGGACGTATATAGGCGTCCAACCTAAACGCTACCGTGAACGGGCAGGACGTATGTATACGTCCTTGAAATATATGCTGTGCCCTGGAATGGGTGGGACTTATATTTTCGTACAACAGAGTGATTAGTCATCGATACATGTAACGACGTGAATTTATACATATATTATATACACACATACACACATATATATATATATATATATATATATATATAATTTATAATATTTATAATAATAATATATTTAATTTATATTTATATATATATATATATATATATATATATATTTTTTGTACTCTTTATAATAGGTTAAGGCTGTAAATTTATAATTTCTTAATTCGATACTTTTATATTTTTGTTGATATTCTTTTCTATTTGTTTGTCATTTTGTGTTTTCCTTTGTGGTTTATATATAAATAAACGAAAACGAATATATTTCATAGCCTTCCCATTTATTTTAAGCATAAATGAAAAAAATAATAATATGAAGTTACATTGCACCGGGCGGGACGTATATACACGTCCTAGTGAAAGAGCTCACGCCCGTTGTAGGATGCATAATTTAAAAGGGAACTCCCCGGTTAAAGGGTTAATGGCAATATTAAAAAGTGTTGGGCTTAAAACAGATCCCTGCGGAACACCGTTTAATAATTCGAAATTGTCCGATAATACTCACCCTGCACGAACGTTAAAATTCCTATTTCTGAGAAAGTTTTGTAAAAAAAAAAACAGTATGTTCCCTGAAAATTCCCATGACTGTAATGCTACTAGAATTTTATTTCTCCAACATGAGTCAACTGCGCTTTCCAAATCAAGAAAAACTGCAAAAACGTGTTGGTTTCTAGCAAAAAATAATTTAAAAAACGAATTACATTTAAAGAGAAGGTGCATTGTAGATTTCGATTTTCTGAAACATTGTTTACTATCTAGCAGATTCCGGGTTTCTAGTTCCCACAAAAGGCGACAGTTAATCATTTTTTCAGTCAATTTACAGAGAACCGAGGTAAGAGAAATAGGCCTGTAACTTGTTATTAATTTGGGGTCTTTATTTGGTTTTAGCATGGGTATTACCGTTGCCGATGACCAGCTTTTAGGGAATTCTCTATTAATCTATAAATTGTTGAGGAGCGTTAATAACAAGTTTTTGCCGTTTGGAGGAAGGTGTTTCATAAATTCGATGTGAATATGATCTGGGCAAGGGGATTTAGAACGTGTTGTTTTTAGACTGCGTCGTAGTTCTTCTATTTTGAAAGGAACTTTATATGGTTTGGTGTCATTAGCAGGGTCAACATTGAGCTGGAATTGGTGTGACAGATTGTTTTTTGAAATATTCGATAGGTAATGCCCAAAGGCACTGGTTATTTCCTTAGGAACAGTAAGTGTTTTTTCATTGTAACATATTGCACGCGGAATTTTTTTTATGGATCTACCTTTGATGGCTGATATTTTATTCCAGACTATTTTCGTTGAAATACCTGATGAAATGGAGGATACGAATTTAGTCCATGAATTTCTTTTCGCCTGATTAATCACCCATCGTGCTTCTGCTTTGGCTTTGTTGTAATTAATATGATTGCTTAAGGTGGATCGGGATTTTAGAAGTTTTAAGGCTTTGTGTTGGCTCGTCAATGCTTTCCGGTACTCGGGAGCCTTGAACCTTGAACCTTTGAATGATTTTGATCTGGGAACGAAAAGTTTAGCAGTCTGGATAATAGTTGAGGCGAAATTTTCAAAATTTTCTCCGTGAGATGGGGAGATTTCAAAGTTTTCGAAATAGACGTTACAGGCTTGGCAATACTTATCCCTGTCGGCTTTATCTATTCTCCATTTCCCAATAAATAGCGGGAGAAAAGGATCAATTTGAAGATATAATAAAAGCGGTAAGTGATCACTGCCTGCAAGATCGCAGTGGAAAAAGAACTGGGGGACAATAGGAAATGAATGAGAGGCTAGGCAGAGTTCGATGGAGGTCCAGGTTTGGTGTGCTCGGCTGTAGAAGGATGGCTCACTGGGGCTACACAAAATAAGCGGAAAATTGTCAATTATAGACTCTATTATCTTCCCCCTGGTGTCTGTACGACGAATGGCACCCCACATCGGGTTGTGAGCGATCATATCTCCCATTAAAAGAAAAGGGAAGGGAAGTTCAAGCAAAAGATCACGAATGTCGTTACACGTTATAGAGTCTGAGGAGTTAAGATAAATAGGACATATTCTGAATGGGACCGGAAGATGGACAACAGCGGCTACTACTTGTAATTTAGAGGATAAGTTAATTTCAGAATAACCAATGCATTTTTTAATCGCAAGCGATACTCCCCCGCATGCATGAGTAGCAGAAGAAAATATTTTATTAACACTGTTATACCCAGATTTTAACATTGTCTGATTGGCTTTAAGATGGGTCTCTTGAAGAGATATAATGCAGGGATTGTAACTAGAAATTAAATATTGTAAGTCATTATAATGGCGGTATATACCGTCGCAGTTCCCATTTAATAGTAACATATGTTTACTATAAATAAATATTAAAAAGATAGCTGGGTAAGGTTAATTATGGTTGTTATCACTAATAGAGGTGTTTTTAATATGATTCTGCAAACCTTTTATAACTTTAGTGAATCTACTTTTTAGGCTTTTTGAAGGAAGGGTTCCGTATAATTCAGAAAGCATTTTGATATTGGCTGCTGATACTGGGTCTTTTGTGATTACAACTGTTTCTAAGAAGGTGTGTAGTTGAACGAACAACATAGGGTAGTTTTTATCTTTTGATTCTATAATGTCTTTTATCGGTGATAATGCTTCGGCCAAGGTTTTCTTTTCGGCATGAGTCTCGGTCTTAGGTGTTATATTGTCGTTAGATATTAGTGTTTGGTTGTTTACATTTACATCACCGTCTTTCGGATCCGATTCGGAATTTTCTTGTTAAAATATTTTGGTTGGATACGGCTTTATTAGTATCTAGTAACGGAACATCCGCTGTTTCTCCTGATTTGTTCTTTGATTGAATTTCTAAATTTGATAATGAATTATCAATGTATTTTTATCAATTGCACCGTTATTAGAGGTAAAAATAACCTTACTTTGTGTTGATAGTTGGTTTTTATTGATTAAGTCGCTTAAGGAAGGAAATTCTAAGGCCCTAGGAGGACTGGTAGGCCTCTATTCCGGGCTAAGGATAGGGCATTGTGAAGTGAAATGCCCTTCTTTTTTAAACCCATAACAGGCACAGGTATCTTCATTAAAGAACACACGTAATCATCGCTTTTAATTACTAATGATTCAGGGATATATTACCTACTTTCAGGGGTAATATAAATTTGTCTCCTCCAGCTAAGAATATGGAAAAAAATCGATTTTTGAACACCGACAGATAGGAACTGAACTGGCGATACAGGTGTAACCTTAACTTGTTTCACAATTTCTTCTATAGCGCTAAGAGAAATGCTTGGATTTACATTAGATATTGAAAGTATTCTTAGCACCTAGTAACCTGAAATTCATGAAATATTTAGCCTTCTTTTCGGTTTCTTACATATACCTCGCCAACTACAGACCACATAACATTGCCCTCTATTTCTTAATAAAAGGGTATACTATTCCAAATAGAATGGCACTTTTAAAGGTAAAATCGGTTTCGTGATATAGATAAACATCAAAAGTCGGTCATTTTTACCATTTTGAAGAAAACTCATAATCCAACTCGACACTCATATTCCAACTCTTATAATAACTCGACATCTACTCTATACATTAAAATTAGAAAAATACTGTTTAGATTTAAATGAGAAAAGTATATATTCTTACCAGGAATTAGTTCTAAATGCAAATAACATCTATTTTAATTCTAATTCTTGTTTGTTTGGTTTAATGTCACTTTATGCCACTAGGGCTAATCGGACGAAATTCTAATTCTAAGGATGCGTTATATAAAAATATGATCGATTGTTTTCTGAATTTTGGGCTTTACTCGGAACTTATTAAGCGAAAATGTTTTTCTTACCCTCGCAAAATATTTAAAGACAAAATATGGTTTTCAAAGTTTGGTGTTGAGTGCAGGAAAGCGAAAAAATACCTCAGGGAATGTAACAAAAACCTAAAACGTAAAGGTTATTGTTAGGAAAATGTTGATATTTTTTTTAATAGTAAAAAAACAATACAAACAATGTATATGAGATGCTAAGAAATTGTATTTTGGTGTGAGTGAGGCAACAGTTATTTTAAAAGTCATAACAGACATTAAAATAATTTTTCATAAATACCTGATATTTATGAAATAAATTGCAGTTTATGCAACAAACAAGAAAAGGAAGATATACTCCATTTTATAGGTATTTGTCCGATATTAAATGAATAGAGGCAGAAATGGTTTAGAAAAAATACAGTAAACAGAAGTGATAAATTATTTGATTGGGAAAAAATGGATCTCTCTAATCGGATATGCGAAAGAAGCCTGGAAATACAGATATACGGTTGTAATTGACTCCGGTTAACAGAGGGCCACTTTTGTAATATTTTATTTATTAATAGCATCAATAATTGTATTTATTTATCTTAGTTCTTTTTTATTATTCCTTTCTTTTTGGTTTTTTATTTTATTCTCTGTTTCTATGCTAATTATAGGCTATTGTAATTATATTCGCATATCATTTTCATACACTTTGTTATATTTGTAAAGGTGTAATATAATTTACAATCAGCGAGATATGTAAATGGGCAATATTTTACTAACGCAATGCAGAAGATTTTAATATATTTATTTTGCAAACAAACCACGAATTTCCTCTAATGGCCTAATGTAATGTATTTTTTTTTCAAATAAAGACATAATTATTATTATTAATAATAATAATTATTATTATTATTATTATTTATGAATTAACTCTAGCCTAAAAAAGGTTACAATTGAATTGGACAAGGTTAAAATGGATTTGGAAAATGTTACAGTTGACTTGGACAAGGTTAGATTTGACCGGGAAAAGGTTACAAGGGACATGGAAATGCTATATATTCATTGTTATAAATTCGTTGTTTCTGGCTACAGTTCAAGTAGTTGTAAAGGATACAGGGCGGATCCAGCACGAAATTTGGGGAGAGGGGAGGGGGTCTTGACCCTCCTGTCTCATAATCACGTGGCTGACAACGCCGGTTTTTCATGACATTATTTCCTTGTATTAAGAAGGACTGCGTTCTAAACAACAAAAAGTGCTATGTATAGGGCATCGTACCCAACTAATTGCATTATTTGCTTAAAAATGCAAAAAAATTGAAAAGCCAAAATATTTGGGGGGATATGACCCCCTCTGATCCCCCCCCCCTAAATCCGCCCATGCACCTGGGACTTCCAGTTGTCTACCGGAGCATAAAATGTGTCGGCTCCCAATTTGAATTCATCCGCCATGTTAGCTTGTGCAGGACGCAAGTCGGTCATGAAATAAGATAAAGGCATGCCATTTCACCTTTTATTTTTGGTAAGAAACAATATATGAAATACGAATATTTAGTCTTACAAAATGAAAGGAAAATGTCTTAATGTAGTTAAAATATAAAAATTATAACGATGTATTCATACATTTCTGAGATAAAGATTTAAAATGAAGTAAATATATTCTAATTTTTTATTATCTGTTTTTAGGAATGCAAATATGGCAGTTGCCAATTCTGCTTCTAGTCACCAATTTCCTGCTTGCAGAATCATTCAAAACTGGTGCTCCTGTTTCCAAATGCTCGACAATGACACCTCACCATAGAGATATCGCTCCCCAGACTGTTGCATCTTCATTCTTACTGGATGCTAATCAATTAAACGCAGAATATGGGCTGTATAAAGTCAAACTTTACAGCATAAACAAAGAGGATATGGTTGGATTTTTAATTCAAGCTAGAGTGTCTAGCGATAACAAGACAATTGGTAGCTTTGTGGAATATCCTAATGACGCAAAAACAATAAATTGTCTAGAAATAGCGGTATGTTGAGTTAATATTATTTTTATTACCAAAGTTATTATACCCTGCTCTGATTTAGATCAAAACATATTTAAAGATCTTATTACTTTGATGCATGTATTACATGATATATATGATATCTTATTTACATTTTATTTTTCTGTTAGCCTTTCAGATCTTTTGGGTTCTTAGCTGCCTGAACCATTCTTCTCCACCTCTTCTTATCTTCTATTAAGTTTGCTTGATGTAACCCTGCAGCGTCTACCTCGAGGTCTCTTGCAATCCATTGAGTCATTCGTTTTTTATTTATTAAGAGACTTTGATGTGGATTGCTTCACGCAGCATGTCCTATCCATCTTGATTTCTCAGTCTTCATATCATGAGATATCTACTGACCAGTTTCCAACAGCAGTACCTTGTTGGTCTGCGACTCAATCATAGACACCTACCCGCACCTACCCCCTATTTTAGGTCTCATCCAATTTCCATCACCGATAGTTAGCTTATAACCTTAGAGCCGTGACTCCGTTCGATTTTAATTTTTTAATATTTAATATTCCGATTTCATTAGCTATTTATACTCTTTCGATTTAATTATCAATTTTTAGACTGTCTAATAGTCCGTTCCCGTCCAATTTGTAAGGACATTTAATGCCTCCTCCAGCTAAAGTATACTTAAAATAAAATAATAATTTGGATTTGTGTAAATCAAACATACGCCCACCTAAAATTGGCTCAGCCAGATTCAAGAGATATGAGGATAAACTGAGTGTCTGCCACAGATATGAGAAGAAATAAGCAATTAAACACTTTACCTAGACTCCAGTATTTAAATTTATATAGGCGTATGCCAATATTTAAAAAGTAATTCTTGATCACCTATAAATAAATATGTATACAAACGACTTTATTACAACCAAGTTCATATGTCGTTGCCTAATAAACCTTGCTGCCATTTCTGTCTAACGAACCAATCTTCCTCGCGGAGTTCTCTGGCTGCAAGTGCCTCGTCTATCCCTTCTATCCACCTCTTTTCCGGCCGACCTCTCTTACGGCATAACTTCAGCCGATCTTCAGCTGATATTCTTTATTCTTATAAAAATCTTAATGATCTCACTTTACAATGTTTTTTTTTTACGAAATCGGCCGTTTCTTTAGAAAAATGAAATTCCCCGTGTGAAACCGGGATATACAGCTATAATCTATGTATATAATGATAAAATTCTGTTTGTTCTTTATAGAAATCCATACCGTTTGTCCTAAATTCTCCAAATTTAGCTCAGTGGTTCTTTCAGACCAGGAGCGTACACCTGTCCATATTAAAATTGCATAACTTCAGCTGATCTCTGGGTATATTGTTTATTGTTATAATAATCGTTTTGATCTCGCTTTACATTGGTTTTTACAAAATCGCCCGTTTGAGTCAATAAAAGTCTCAGTTTATAGATTTTATAGATTTAAAAAATGAAATTCTCCGGGTGAAACCGGTATATACAGCTAGTATATATATATAACAAGGTTTCTTAATTTTAGGCAATCTTCAACATACCTAGTAACAGTTGTTCTTTTTTACTTTCACTTACCTATATATGAAATATATAGTAAGTGGAAGTATTGCGATCGTGAAAAAATTCGACTTCCGGTTTTCAACGGAAATACACGTTTTGGGGTCCCCTGAGTCGAAATGACCAAGTCCCGCGAAATGGTCTGTGTGTGTGTGTGTATGTGAACAGACTAGCTCAAAAACTATAAACCGTGCGATCCTGAAATTGGGTATTTAGTGTAGGTATATGCCCGCGATGTGACAGCATAAATTTCATCAAAATTACTTAAAGGGAGGGTGTACTTTACTTAATAACTTTTTACGTTTTTTTCGATTTTCTCAAAAACGGCTCTAACGATTTTGATTAAACTGAGTATTTCATCTATTTATATGCCCGAGATATGACTGTAAAAATTTCATCAAAATTGATTTACCGGAGGGGGGACTTTACTTAATAAATTTTGTAACATTTTCACGTGTTTTTTTTATTTACTCTAAATCGGCTTTAACGATTTTGATCAAACTGGGTATTTGATGTATTTATATGCCCGAGATATGACTGTAAAAATTTCATCAAAATTGATTAACCGGAGGGGGGACTTTACTTAATAAATTTTGTAACATTTTCACGTGTTTTTTTGATTTTCTCAAAAACGGCTCTAACGATTTTGATTAAACTTAGTATTTGATCTATTTATATGCCCGAGATATGTCTGTAAAAATTTCATCAAAATTGATCAACCGCAGGGGGCACTTTACCTAATAAATTTTGTATCATTTTTACGTGCTTTTTTTATTTACTCAAAAATGGCTTTCACGATTGTGACCAAACTGGGTATTTGATGTATGTATATGCCAAATATGTGATAGCCAACATTTCATCAAAATTAATCAACCGAAGGGGGGACTTTACTTGATAAATTTTGTATCATTTTCACGGGTTTTTTTATTTACTCAAAAACGGCTTTAACGATTAATAAAAATAAGATATGAATGTAGAAAAATGTGTGACTTTGGGAAATGATATTTAACAAAACACGTCAATTTCTTATCTAATTAAATTGGTAAGTGAAAGTTGCGCGCACGCACCAGATTTTTCTTTGCTGATTTCGAGACCTACTGTATATACTCGTACTTCCAACAGCTTCTTCATCATAAAGGATGAATCCTCTTCATCACCCGCTGATCATCAAAAAATTGTAAATTGTAGAAGCATTTATCGTCTACCATTATCCTCATACCATTACATTTTCTTTTCCATAGGCTGAGGATACTTTCAACATATACAATTAACAATAGAGAGGAGAGTGAGCAGCCTTGCATGAGGCCTTCGGTGATTGCAAATTGGGTTGTAAGGCCATACTTAAGCTTTACTTTTGCTGTTAGATGTGAATATAGTCCCTTGATAGCTCAGATGATGTAGTGTATTACTCCTTTAGGTTCTAAAGCACTCCATAGTTTACTGAGGGGGACCGTATCATAAGCTTTTTTAAGATGAACGAAAATTAAGTTTATCTCCTTGTTATGAACTTTAAGGTTTTCTATAAGCTGAGTGGGAGTAATATATGATCTATAAAGGATCTACATCTTCTAAATCCGGCCTGTTCTTCTGGCGTCATATTATTACAATCTCCCATTAACTGCTTATTTAATATAATTTAATACAGTCTGCTCAAGCTACTAGTTACTGTGATCCCTCTGTAATTCGAACAGACCTTTTTATTCTCCTCTCACAACTAGGGATCGGATTTTTATGTATTTAAAAATGCCAAATATTTAATTAAAATGTGCATTTATTTTCGTCAAATATGTGATCTTAAAATATTTTCAGTAATATTTAAGTAAAATGGACATTTTTTTGATGAAAATGGATTTTTTTTTTTACAAGTTATAATGATTTATACAAGAAAAGAACATTTTTACAACTTTGACTTTCTCGAGTAAAGACTTGGCTGTATTTATCGCTATTGATTCTTCGAGATGTGGAAGGACATTCTTGATTTTACCGTATTTCTCGCAGTAATACTGAGCTGCGTCCAGCCAAGTACCCCATCTTGTCAAAATTGGTTCTGATGGAAGGCACAAGTCTGGATAGTGATCTTTTAGAATTTGAATGCGACTTGGTGGTCTTAAAGGCACTTTTTTAACCGAGGAAATTAAGGAATCTACTACACTGAACAAAGATCGGATAGTTCCAGCTACTCGATGTAAGGCATCAGCAATACACATTACATGAAATATCTTAGGATAAAATACCTGAATAGATGGCCCAGCCTTGACCATGTTAGGGGCAGCATCAGAGAGAAACAAAAGAACTTTTTCGTTCAAAACGCCACTGGGCCGTAGGATATGCATCGAGGCATCGAAGAATCGTGAAATGGTGGAATGGTTGCATTTTTCGAGAACTTCAGAGTTCAAAAGAAATGACTTTGAATCAGCCTTCACTGTAAAGTTTTCCAATAATAGCATTGGCGATATACCTGCTCTCAAAGTCAGTGGTTTTACCAACTGGCATCCAAATCGGACAATCTTTGGTATGTTCGCGAATTTTGGCTAGTGTATGTTTATAGATACCTTCCAGGTAGTTTTTACTCATAGTGCTCTCTTCAGGCATTTTTTCCCAATGTATGTGTCTAAGAACCCTTTAAAATGAGGATTACTGAGTTTGTGTAAAGGCATATCTGCTCTGACTAAAGCCCGATACAGATTTGTACTCACAGTAGACTTACTTGATGATGCAGATGTAAGGAAGGCTTGATAGGACTTCCTCTCTTTCTTTCTGTTTTTATTCTCTCTGTGCGATCTGGTGGCAATATGTTCTGTAACTTATTACATTAAGAGCAAGAAACACGCTTGTCACAAGCTGTGCAGTACAAAATGTCTCCATCACTTTGAAAAAGTTCTGCTGGAAACTCGCGAAGATATTTAGCAACCAGCTGTCGGCTTGAGGTCGATGTTCGTGGCATTTCATCCAAAAAAGAATAAACTAAGTGACCGAACGAAATGAAAGATTGGACACTTCAACTAAGATGATGAATGTAAAATAGTAAAGACAACGATGCTTCACTAACAAGTGCCAGTCACTGTTTAGAAGCATTCTCTGAAATTACAAGTACCATTGTACCCACTGTGACTCACAGCCCTATAGTCTGTGGTTCACAGTTCCTGTCAAAAACCTCCAATATGCCAAGAATGAAAAATATGTACTTATTTTGATTCAATATGTGGAAATGTGTATTTATTTGGTCAAATATGTATAAATATGCAATAACCTCCAAATATGTCGAAATATGTGAAATAAAATTAGGCTCAAATGGCTTAAAAGGTGTCAGTATGAACACTTCTGGTTAAAAACATATGTAAATTGCCTAGAAAAAAATATGTAAATACATACGAATCCGATGCCTACTCATAACTCTAACATCCTTCGCCTTAAGATTATATAATTAATTATAGACTTTAACTGCCTTGTTTTTTGGCACCAGGTATACTTGTGGATATCTTTATGTTTATAGGATCCATTTAAGATTCTCAGGTCCATCTCTTCACAGAGGCATATTAGTCGATACCCATTATCGCTTTTCGTTTTTTCCTCATATCTTCAAACTATCCTATGATTTCCACTATTTCCTACAAAGGAGTATATAATTTACTTCTAATAACATGAATTTTTCAAATATCATCCAGTGGAACTGTAATGGTTAGAAAATTAGAAAACAAGAGGAACTAAAACTAATAATTAATTAATCAAAACTTTTATATAAAAATTATAATATTTACAGAAACGATTTTGAAAATAGTAATATGGCCTCTGGTTTTGTTTTAACCTCTGTCGATAAAAAATTAGTTTCGGAGTTGGTGATTATAAATACTTACTTGCAAACTATAGTTGTAAAAGTACTTCTCAAATTTCCTATTTTCCTTTGTAATATTTACATCCCACCTGAAAATTTCACAGGAAGAGATTTGCTTAATTTTTTTAACATCTTCCCCTCCCCACGTTTATGTATGAAACATGTCAATGGGTATCACACCTTCTGGGGATCCTCATACTGCTCTTCGCGGGAAAATATTGTTAATGTTATTATATTGTCTCTACTGAACCCATTATTCTAAATAAAGGACAGCCCACATATTTAAGCCCATCGTAAAATCCATGCCGACCTGAAGAAATGCGCGGCGTTGTTCAAACCTGGCACTAGGGAGGTCACCCATGAAAGGAGTTTCCGATTCAGCCGCTGTATCTTGCACCCCACGCACCGATAGGTGCTGCTTTTTATGACTTTCTGAGCCCTTGGTACCCAGTAGTGGCTTCGAAGCAGCGACAGAATCAGGGTCGGACCTGCGTGGAAGTATCTGACTAAGTATCTCAATCAGTATTGTAGCTCGTCTACAATTATAGACGAGCTACATGATAAACCCAAGCTCATCAACGAAAGGATTAAGATGTCTAAATTCCCTAGGCACGGAAGTCGTGTACATATTGGATGGCAAGGAGTTACGCTGCAAGATTCGAATACGAGGCTCTGGATTATTCTCTAGCAAGGCCTGATGACACGATGGAATGATAACGGGCGTGTATTGCTAGACCAATAATAAGAGCCGTGACTCGAACTAATCGCTGCAAAAATGAAAAGCGGGCTATCCATGCATCTTCGCAAGATTCATGTTCCGCATGAGATAGGAGGGAAATTCCGGACTCAGTAACTTCCTGACCCAACTAGCAGAACTCAAAAAGTGGAAGCGTCTTTCTTCTCAACCAGGATGACCCACGGAACCAGGGTTCGCATTCGATAAGCTCGGAAGGAGTCCAACCCCTTAACGCGGGGTTCTCTTTGGAACTTACGATCCACCATTGTTCTAAGTGAGATGTTTTAAGAGTGGCAGGAACTCAGCTCGCCTCTAAAATCTCAAGACTGTACATCGGGTTCCACAATCAAGTCAGAACGACCGCCGAATCATTGTAGTATGCATGTGGAATGGAAGTTTCAATGGTGATTGAGGACATGACCCCCTTCAACCAGAGAGCGCCACAAATCTTCAGCTGCGCAATCCACTTAAACTTCGAGGGCGCAACCTTTGCTTAGGATTCAAATAAATAAGAACCGATCGTTCTGTCATCCGTTGACACTTACCGTTTTATCGTTTAGATGAAGCGTCCGAGAAATCTATAAATATAAGCGTGATTAAGAAGGAAAAACATACCTAGGAATGGTAATACGTCCCAAAGGTGACCATTAATCAATCAATGAAATCCATCTACATTGAAGGCCATCGGGCAGGGGTTCGTCCTAATCCAGTTGCTGACGCCAAATCTCCTGGCTCAGTGCTCTGGCAAGGAAAATAATGGGCTCCAACGTAAAAATGTCTTCCTGAGGTGACCGAACGAAGCCAAGAACCTTGACGAACTGAATACCTGCATGGTGCATTAGCTAACTGGGTTCGAAGATTATTAGGCCGGGATATGAGTTCGGACTCATTAAATGCCCACTTGCTGATCTTGAATCCTCCACGTCGCACAGTTTAACCTTTAATAGTACATTTATTCTTATTTATTTTGATACCTAGTTTATCTGCTTCTGGCTGCTCCTTACGGTGATATTGTACGTTTTTGACAGTCAGTGTGAGCGGATGGGATTATTGAGACTGCCAGCAATAGTGACTTATCCATTACTTATATTTTATATTTTATATTTATATTTTTGTTTAGTGACTTTATAAACTTGTTTTTATTTCTTTCTTTTTTCTTCTCTTTTTTTTTTTTATCAATGAGAGTAGTTTATTTTTTCTGAAATGTCGTTCACGGGTGAGGAACCACAACAATTTAAGTTGGTGGAAGCTAATACAAAGCATTCCACTAAAAGAAAAAAAGTTGAAGACAATTGTGAAACCTTCAGCATCACAACTAATAACAGCTATGAAGCATTATCTGATGAAGAGGAGATGTTGGACGAATCGGAGGCCCAAGCCGGAACCTCAACCCAGCAGCAGCCGGCCCCCCCTGTTCTAACCAAATGTAACAATCTTCCACCTATAGTTGTCTATACTATATTCAAAAGCATGCCGAATCCATGAAATATTTAAAAAGCATATGCAAGAAAGATTTCGGTATAAAATATAGAGGAAATAGATTAGTTTTTTACCCGCAATGCAAAGAAGATTACGATTTCATCTTAAAAGAAGTCGTAAATTCAAAATTAGAATGTCATACGTACACACCTAGCGATGAAGCGAATAAAACTTTAATATTAAGAAATATTCCTCCTAACATAACGTGTGAAGAGATAACGGCTGATCTGATTGATTACCAACTACCGGTACTCAAAGTAACCCAGATGATTAAAAAAGTCGGGGAAAACGAATCTGTAAAACTACCAGTTTTTATTGTTACATTTAAAAATACTGTTGAAATTAAAAAAATAATGTCTGTAAAAAAGGTTTGTCAGTGTATCGTTTCATGGGAGCGCTACAAGAATGTATTACACAATGTTACAAGTGTCAGTCGTTTTACCACGTAGCCAAAAATTGTTACAGAAAGCCTAAATGTGTAAAATGCGCCGGGGAACATTTAACTAAAGACTGCAAAATTAACTCATCCGCTGAGCCCAAATGTGCTAATTGTGGTGGCCCCCACCCTGCTAATTACCGTGGATGTAAGTTCTACGAACTTAAAAATAAATTGAAAATTGAAAACAACAAGAAAAAAGCTAAGATTAAAAACGGAACAGTTATTGAGGTCCGTAAAAACGAAGCCGATTTTCCTTCACTTCCGGGATCAACATCGACCTTTAGTCAATCAGCCTGGGGAAGGCATAACAAGACAAACAACAACAACGATATAGAAGACTCCAAGGAATTATCTTTTAGTGACATTTTAAAAGAAATAAAAACTTTGTTTTCAACCTTCAATATTTCAAAATTGATTAGAAATTTCAAACAGCTCGTTAGTAAACTTAAAACCGCCCCCGACACTTTGACTAAAATAAGCGTAGTGGCTGAATTTTTTTGTGATATTTTATGATAAATTTTTTTAGAAATTGTAAACTAATGTCATGGAATTGTAGATCAGTTTTAAACAAAGTTGCTGAGTTTTCATATTTCGTTAATAATAATAATATTGATATAATCACCCTCAGCGAAACTAATCTAAAAACCAAGCACAATCTTAAAACCCCTGGTTATAATGTTTACAGATGCGATGAGGGTAGAGGTGTAGCTCTGTTAGTTAAAACATCGATTTCTCATTATCCTATTTTATTGCCTAAATTAATAAATCTAGTTGCCACAGGAATTAAAATTGTGCTTGGTTCTATTGAAATCCTGGTAATATCTGCTTATCAATCACCATCTAAAACTATTTTACCTAGCGACTTTCAAAAAATATTTTCTATGCATAATCATGTAATCCTGCTTGGTGGTCTGAATTCTAAACACATAGGTTGGAATTGTATTGTAAACAACAGAAACGGCAAATTATTAAGTGAATTATCTTTTAAAATTAATTTTAGAATTGTTGCTCCTGAAGAACCGACATATTATCCTGATAGAACCTATTGCTCCCCTAGTATTATAGACATCGCCCTAACTAAAAACATACCTTTCACTATAACACCCAAGTCTTTATCAGCTCTTCCTTCGGATCACAACCCTGTCATTTTTTCCATAGACCAACATTTAAAAAATAAACCAAAGAAAAATTTTTTTTACTTTAAACTCGCCAAGTTGGCTAAATTTCGCGCGAATATTGACAAAAACATTCAAATTAATCCAATCATTACTAAGCCTTCAGATATAGACACCCTTGTCAATAATTTTCATAATACCATAACATATGCAGCTAATGAATCAATACCCCTTTTTACACAGAAAACAGATAGATTAAAAATGAACCCATTCCTATCATACTTAATTAAAATCAGGAACAAAGTTAAAAAAGCTTACTGCAGACATCGTTATCGCTGGATAAAGAAAACTTTAAATAAACTCAACAAATTTATTTCCAAGCTTGTAACTAAATTAAAAAACATCGAGTGGAACAAATTTTTATCAACTATATCCCTACGAGTAATAATAAAATGTTTAAATTAGCTAACCGTTTCCGTTATCCGACTACAAGCGTTCCCCCACTAGTAAAATTATCTGTCACCCAGCAACTTAAAATAAGGAACTCGCCTGCGAGCTATGCTTTCAGTGATCACGACAAAGCTAATCTGCTTGCTGATTAATTTGAAAACGTTCACAAAATGAACTTAGATCTGGGAATACCATCCTTTACTCGAAAGGTTCTCAGGCAAACAAAAATATATCAAACTCCTGTAAACAAAAAGTTTGACAACTGTAAAATCGTTTCTCCTAAAGAACTCAAAAATACTATCTCTAAGCTAACTACCAAAAAATCCCCCGGTTCTGACGGAATTTCCAACATATTTTTAAAACAATTATCAAAAAAGTCGATAATTCATCTTACAAAAATAATAAATCATATATTAATGTTTGGCCACTTTCCCGAGTTATGGAAATTAGCAAAAGTAATAACAATGCCCAAACCTGGTAAAAATGTGTCCCTTCCTAGCAGTTTTCTGCCGATATCATTGCTCAGCTCAATAAGCAAAGTGGTGGAAAAAATTATTCTCTCGCGAGTACAATTGTTTATTGATGAAAAGCAACTGATTTCTTCTTTCCAGTTCGGCTTTAAGAGAAATCATTCTACTATCTCTCAACTTGCTAGGGTAACTGACAACGTAGCACATTATTTCAATATTAAAAAACACACGGGTATGGCACTATTAGACATTGAAAAAGCTTTTGACTGTGTTTGGCACAGGGGTCTGATATACAAACTTATCTCTTTTAAATTTCCTTCATACCTCATTTATTTGATGGAAGTTTTTTTGTCCAAATTAACGATTCGAAATCCGATTTAAAAATCATTCAGGCGGTGTTCCACAAGGCTCTGTGCTTGGTCCTATTTTGTTCAATCTTTATATAAATGATATCACAGCAATGAAAGGTAAAACTGAAATAGCTCTTTTTGCCGACGATACATGTTTCTTCATTTCTTCATACAGAATAGACACAATAGCAAACCATCTGAATTTAGCATTATCAAAATGTTTTAAATATTTTAATAAATGGAAAATCCGACCTAATCAAAATAAAACAAAAGCCATTATTTTCACTAAGCGCAGGCCTAAAATTGACAGTTTTGTAGTTATAGATGGAAATGCCTTACCTTGGTCCAAAAATATTACTTACTTGGGACTTAATATAGATTCGCGACTAACATATTCCTATCACATTACCACTCAAATAAATAAAGCCATAGGCGTCTTACATAAATTATTTCCATTGCTTTCAATATATTCCCGTTTAAATATTATAAATAAAAAATTATTTTATTATTCTTACATACGACCTATAGTATGTTATGGTTGCCCTGTATGGTCTAATACATGTACAACTAACTACAGAAAATTGCAAATATTACAAAATAAATGTTTGCGGTTAGTTGGCAACTTCCCTAAATGGACCCCGATAGACTTGATTCACTACCGTTTAGATGTGCCCAGCATCTCCACTTATATTTATAAATTATCAATAGATTTTTTTAATTCATGTGAGGCTAGTTCTCACGTTCATATAAGGGAAATTGTCAACTACACCAAATCAGATTTGCCTTATAAGAAGTACAAACACAAAAGATTAAAACATATAGTACTATAAATCAGATAATAGCTTAATGTACAGATATCTTCTTTTTTATACGTTTTGTCTTTCTTTAATTTATTTATTTATTTTTTTATGCTATGTAAGAGGTTTTTTTTCGTTTTCTTTTTTTTTCCTCATTTTTGTAAAATAATTATTGTTAACTCTAACTTCATGATTTTCTTTGAAATCATATGAAATGTGGACATAAGCGCAAAGCTTGAAGCCACACATTGATTATGTTCATTGTATTATTAATTAAATAAAATTAAAAATTAAATTAAAAAACGGTGATATTGTGGTTTTAGATTTCAAAAACAATTCTTTACTGTACGAAGTCTAGCTCAGTACTGAACCAAGCATGGTTTATTTGATAGACTTGTGCAAGAAAATAATTTATCTGATTGTTCGGATGAAGTTAAGGAGAATATAAGACAATAATTCGTAGGTTTAGTCCATAATCAAAATTTGTGATCATTATTCTTGTCGACCACTACCGTACTGTTGCGTCTTATTGATGCAAATAAAAAAGTTTTGAGAGGGATTAAAACTTCGTCTTTTACGTTATTTTTTCGGCTACTAAATGTTCTTTCCGCAAATGAATCGTCATTAATAATTGAATCTCAGTACGACAATATGGATTAACCAATCGTGAATCTGATCCCAAGTGAAGTGCAAGTCGACCATGGTACTTGGGGAATAGCAAAACAAATGATTTTCACTATGATCGATGGTAGTGTTTATAACATTTTAAGTGACTCGAATCCTACACAAAAATGCTAAAATTGTAATGCAACTCCTAAGCTCATGAAAAAAGAGTTAGTATATAGTTTACCACCTAAAACCGAATATTAAAAATATTTATGTATATTAATACATACTTAATGTTAAGAGAAAATGATAGTCGTTTTTACAATCTAGTGATTATGAGGAGGAATAAGTTTTGTTTATTAGTAATGTTCAGTGTTTTTTTTAATTTCGTAAATTTCATATGTAATTCTTTATATACATTTTATACCTCAATAAATTAATTTTTCTGTCATGTTTGTGCTGTTTAGTTACCTAAAATTAAAATGCACCTTGTTGTTGTTTTTTTTCTTACCCCGTATACTCGTGGCACTGTGTGTCAGAACAAACCAATGGGTAACGCCATTCCTGGGCTTCTTTGGAGGCATTCACCCCTAGAACAAAGTCGTCGACGTAAGTAGAACTCCTTAGCAGAGTGGCTGCTAGAGGGAAGCGTGCGCCTTTAACGTCGCATAACGTGCGGTTTTGACAGGCGCTTGCGTAAGCGCCGTATGTAAAGGTGTTAATTTCGTACTAAATTATACGTTTCGTGGTTGTGACCAACAAAATCATGTTTCTATGCGGTCCTTTTTGTGTTTTTCCGATTGAAGTATTTCTCGATATTTAGCTCGCTTCTCTTTACAATGTGTGAATGTGAGTCGAAAACTCTTCGAGGTCGTCCAAGTCCAATTTGGACTTAACTCCACCGAGCTAACGAAATCCCGGCGTTCCTGGGGGCCCACGGCCATAATATCGGACCAGGCGGTGACTACCTAGGCAGTGGGGATAGGGTCCTAGTTAGGTGACTCTGAATTTCGGTGTGAGGCTCGTTTGTGAGACAAAGTTCTGAACAGACCTGAGATTAGGACGCGTGGGCGTAAAATTGGATCAGCCTGGAGGAGATATCGAATTTTTCTCGAAGGCTAGCAGAGAGATTTCTGACATATTTCTGTTAGAAAGCCTGTCGCGTGAGGTATTGCTTGGCGTGAGCGTTTGGAGGTCATTTGACATTTTGCAGGCCATCATTATCCGTCTCACCAACGCTACGACCTCGTCCGCCAATGGAAAGTCCTCGCATTCGCGTGCTCAAATCGACGCCTTGTGCCCTTGTCCATCGCTCGAAGAGCCAGGATCTACGGTATAACGTCGGCCTCATTTTCTAACACCAGAACCAAAAATGATTCGATAATATCCTCTACTTGGGCGATGTCTGATCTGTTTTTGTCTTGATGTCTGAGGTATCGAGATGCGAGAACGCGCAGGTTATCAAATTAAAGTGATTCATTCCGGCTGGTATGAGCTGGCTTCGAATGTAAGAGCCGCGATGAGAAAGAAGTTCGCCCACAAGTGTATTCCAGAGGTGGTTGGATGTTGTAAGAGAATTTATAAGTTTAAAAAAAAGTGCATAAATGGCTACCTTGGTCAGGAGGTAATCGTGATATTTCTATTTTTAAACAAAATGACAGCTTTTCTTTTTTTGTATAATATTCTATCACTTATAAATTTATAAGAATTATCTCTTTTGCAGAATTCTGGATTAACTCATGCGAGTAATGTGAAGAGAGCCTTACTTGAAGCTAATTGGATAGTACCCGAAAATTTTGAAGGAGAAATTCATTTCATGTTAGTACAATTACCTATTCTGTTTTTGTAATATAAGTTTTTATACTATAACTGTTTCAAGAAGCAATTATAATATTGTTGCACTTTATATTCTAATTTTTCATGCTATTGTTTTTTTTGTTCAATGAGACTCGCTTTTATTTTATTTCTTTAATTAACAACTTTGTTCTAAACTAGCCAGACAAATGACTCTGGATTTGTACATATATTGTTATTCTTAGGGGACATTACGTCCCAGAATAAAAATACTTTTTCTTCTTCTTCTTCTTCTTCTTCTATATAACTTGACATAGAATCGAAATGATCATTCATTAGTTAGAATGTATTTCTATGTTGTATGATGAACTGATACTATCAGTAGCAATTGATTTTAACTATTATGACTGATACAAGTTCTAAAATGTCAGTCAGTGTTCAGGATCAGAAGAGAGAAGACGTGTCCCTACTTAGCTCTCCTTGCTGTTCAGATAAGACTGAAATAACTATATCTATTATTATTATTTTCTTTTTATCTTTTAATAATTGTACTTATATTCATTTTTCATTCTTATTTAGAAGCACCTTTTATAATTTCTTTATTTTTTTTTTTTTTTTTCTTCTCTTAATATCGTTCTACTTTACTTTTCTTGATTTTAAATATGGGAGATCCCATAGATCTAAGTAGCCCGAAAGCTAAAAGAAAACGGCCTCGTGTTCGTCTAAAGCCATTGCCAGACGATTCCGAAAATGTGACCCCAAAACACACTGCCCCCACGTTTTTAGTTGCCCAAAGAACAGACGAAGAGAACTTTCAAAAAGTATCTCCTTTTCTAATTAATAAATTTCTAACTGGCCTTGCAGAAGAATTAAACAATGTTAAAAAATTAAAAAACGGTTGTTTAATAATCGAAGCTAAACATGGGAAACAATCAGATAATCTGCTAAAATGCCAAAATTTCGCGGGTCAATTTGGCGTAGAATTATCCCCACACAATACATTAAATTATAGTAAAGGTTTGATTAGATGCCAGGACCTACAGTTCCTTGAAATAGATGAAATAAAAAACGAACTCTCCGGCATCATTCACGATATAACTCACATTAAAATAAAAAGAAATGGCAACGAAATACTGACAAATACATATATAATTACATTTCCCACACCAAAAATACTCGTACCAGAAAAAAATAAAAATAGGATTCTTAACAGTTAAAGTCCAGCAATACATCCCAAATCCTATGCGGTGCTTCAACTGTTTAGGATTTGCGCATCCCACTAATGTGTGTAAACAAAAAGCGAGATGCATTCAATGCGGAGGAGAAAAACACAGTGAAAACACGAGATGCAACCTGCCAGCTAAATGTGCAAATTGCGAGGGGCCGCACTACGCTTTAGATCGCTCTTGCCCTGTTTTCGTTATCCATAAAGAAATTATAACAATTCAAACAATAAATAAAATACCGTTAAACGAAGCAAAGAGAATATATAAGGAACAAAACCCGTCGCAGTTTAATAAATCTTTCTCAGAAATCGTAAAACAAAAAACAAAAATCTGGTGCGTGCGCGCAACACACAACTTTCACTTACCAACTTACTTAGATTAGAAATTAATGCGTTTTGTTAATTGCCACTTCTCAAATGAACAGAACGGCTTTAATCATGAACAATGGTCTGTCATTAAAGGCGTACTCCGCATGCCTGGGCTCAACGAGTTTTATGAGTTGACTGAATATTTTTATTTTTTTCTCCTCTTAATGTTTTCTTTATTTTTATCATATCTCATATTTAGCCATTTCTTATTTTTAGGCGTAACGAGAGACAGTTAATTTCTCCATATAAACAAAAACAAAGTTACTTTACAGGAAGCAAACGAACAAAAAAGCCCCCCCCCCAAAAAAAAAAGCCCCCTCAGAACATTTTAATAATGATAAAGCTTTTCTGATATTAAAGAACACCTAATTTTCATTTAATATGCCGAATTTGATAAAAATCGTTAAAGCCGTTTTTGAGATCATCGAAAAAAAGGTAAAAATTGGAAAAAAAAATTATGAAATAAAGTGCCCGCTCCGTTTGACCAATTTTGATGAAATGTTGGCTATCACATCTTTGGCATATACATACATCAAATACCCATTTTGATCAAAATCGTTAAAGCCTTTTTTGAGTAAATAAAAAAAACACGTGAAAATGATACAAAATTTATTAAGTAAAGTCCCCCCTCCGGTGGATCAATTTTGATGTAATGGTGGCTATCGCATCTTTGACATATACATACATCAAATACCCAGTTTGATCAAAATTGTTAAAACCGTTTTTGAGTAAATAAAAAAAAAAACACGTGAAAATGATACAAAATTTATGAAGTAAAGTCCCCCCTCCCTTTGAGCAATTTTGATGAAATTTTTGCTGTCACATCGCGGGCATATATTGGGTTGTAAAAAAAGTTCGTAGCGTTTTTCATTATTTTAATTTAATCCTTTCTGTGTTTGTTAATCCTGTTTACATGGTCAATAATGTTTACATATCCTAAAAAGGGATTAGATAACGTTCTTTTATGCATAAGTTTCAACCGGGATCTTCTATTGTTCAAGTGTATTGTGTTAGTCCAAAATGCAGGAGGAAAAAATTCATTTTCGCCATATAATGCTATTTTATTTCCGAAAAGGAAAATCCGCTGCACAGACGGTCAACAAAATTCGCAGCGTGTATGGAGAATGCGCCGTAGGGGAAAGCACCGTCCGTAAGTGGTTTGCTCGGTTCAGAACCGGAAATTTTGAGTTGGAAGACGCCAAGCGCTCTAGTCGTCCTTCAACTGTTGATGACGAACAAATTCAACAATTAGTGACCGATAACCCTCACTATACGACCCGGGATATCGCAAAAACACTTGGCATATCACATACAAGTGTTTCAAATCATTTGGGAGCTGCGGGATATGTTTCTCGAAGCGATGTATGGGTTCTTCACATTTTGACGGAAAAGAATTTATTGGACCGCATTTCCATCAGCGATTCCCTCCTTAAACGCAATGTTAATGATCCATTTTTAAAGAGGTTGATTACTGGGGATGAAAAATGGGTCCTGTACAATTATGCTGTGAGAAAAAAATCCTGGGGAAAACGAAATGACCCGCCGCTAACGACTCCAAAAGCCGGATTGCATCCAAAAAAAGTTATACTGTGCATTTGGCGGGATTGGAAAGGCGTGCTTTATTATGAGCTCCTCCCACCCAACCAGACCATTGATTCGGCAGTATACTGTTCCCAGTTGGAAAGATTAAAGGCAGCGGCTGAGCAAAAGCGTCCAGCATTGGCTAATCGCAAAGGTATTGTTTTTCACCACGACAACGCCCGTCCTCACGTGTCTTTACAGACTCGGCAAAAATTGTTGGAGTTTGGCTGGGATGTGATAACCCACCCACCCTAATCACCAGATCTTGCCCCAACAGATTACCACATATTCCGGTCTCTCCAAAACTCCCTCAACGGGAAACAATATAACTCGCTCGAGGACTGTAAAAAGCACATAGACGAGTTCATCGCGCAGAAAACTGAACAGTTCTGGGAGGACGGAATTACAAAATTACCTGAAAGATGGAAACAAGTTATAGATCAAAATGGGTCATATATCATTGATTAAAAATATTTACATGTATCTGAAATTTTTAATTAAATATATTCTTAAAAAACGCTGCGAACTTTTTTTACAACCAAATACATACACTAAATACACAATTTCAGGTTCGCACGGTTTATAGTTTTTGAGCTAGTCTGTTCACACACACACAGACCATTTCGCGGGACTTGGTTAATTGGACTCAGGGGACCCCAAAACGTGTATTTCCGTTGAAAACCGGAAGTCGAAATTTTTAATAAGTTAATCGTATCTGACTCTATGGATGCCCAAGAGCCAGATATAGACTCAGAAGGAGAATTTACGGTACTTTTCTGTTATAGTTACGCCCAGAGAAAAGGTTTTTAATTTAGTTAGGACATTGCTTTAAATAAATAAAGCACATGTTTTCTGAATAAAACACTTTACATGAAATTTAATTAAAATATTTATTTTCATTTTAGTATAAACATTGAAAACAAATTATATTATATTATATAAAATTAAATTATATAATATTTTGCTGTTGAAAAAATCTGACCGCTGTTTCCTCATCCAAAATATTCCTAAAAATATTTTTTAAATTATTCTGATACTCAACCATATTTGACGTGATTAATTATCTAGTCAAAACAAATGATTCGGCACGGAATTGTTTTCTCCTGACAGATTGTTTTCTCATTTTTTTTTGGAATTGCTTTCTCATGCCAGTAAGCGAACAGTTGTGAAATTAACTCTTAGTTACCTCCCTAGCAACACTGGCGGTAACCCTGCTTCTCCTTACAGCAATGTACTAACTAAATTAAAAACATTTTCTCTGGCCGTGACTATAACAGAAAAATACCGAATTTACTCTCATTAGTAATAAAAAATCGGGCAACCGAAAAACTAAAAAAACATGATGATCACAAAAACATATTACAATATACCCGCTGCCTACGAGAACAATTACAATTGCATAATAATTTCTATTAATATCAATCCTTGCCCAAACTCATTTACATATACTTATTGAAATGTCCATACTCAGCTGTTTACAAACAGACACCGTTTTAACGAACACACCGTCAGCAATAATAATATCTCAATACTAGTCCTAGCGATAAACTTATACAAGCCACTTCTAATCGCCGTTTAAACAATTACTCTTTCATACTACTTTATTTACAATCATTACTTTACTTTTTATAATTTATTCTCTTCATCTGTTATACTTTTTTTTTACAACCATTCGCAATTACTTTATTATGGGCTTAAACATGGATAACACTATACGAGTTCCTAATTATTTCTTTACATATACACACAATTTCGTAGACCATTACCTTAGCTGTCAACATTCTGCCAATAAATTACTTTATATATCTCTAGATCTACTTAATTTTGAATATAATAATGAATCACAGTGGTATTATTCTAACAACAGACTACTTAAAAATAAAATTTCTTATATTCTTTATCTATTATTTATTAAATATGCATATATATGTATATATACGATGGTATATGCATATCTGTATATATATGAATGTATGTGTATATTCTTTTGTGCCAATAGTTATATAGATGTTTACCAAGTGAAAATGACTAGATATTCCTCTGTATTCAAATGCAACTTTTCAGAGCATGACCTTACGCATCTATGTATTTCCATGAACAACTACATACCTCACCTGCAATATTTAATTCTGATTGTATCTCCGACGTCCATTGTTGGTTTCTTAAACTCCAGATCATTCAAAAACCGAATACTTTTTATTTTGAGGAGCTGTGTATGGTCTACCACCAAATTATTTAAAAATAAAACAGATTTAAATCTGGTCCTACTTCACTGCCTCATAGATCTATTTTCTACTATCAGATATGAAGATGCAGATATATTTCCCTGTCTATATATATGTATATGGACGTATATGTGTGAAAGTGTAGGTGAAATGGTATGCGTGGGTGTAAGCATGGGCGTGTGTGTGTGCGTATGCTCCTACACATTTATGCGGAAATATGAATACAAATATACCTCTAATCATTCATCTTACTCTAACGATATCATTTTTCTTTTCTTTTCCAAAATGAAAAAATTATACCTCAACAACCAATATCAATAATATACATAACCATTACTGCCAGCCATGGCGCTCATACAGTGGAATTGTAATGGTTGGAAAACACACTTTAATGAACTAAAATTATTAATAAAAGAGGAAAATCCATTTTGTTTGTGCCTACAGGAAACCCATCTTAAGACCAGGGACCACGTATCGTTAAAAGACTTTGATATCTATCGTACCGATAGCCCTAGCCATAGCCATGGATATCGAGGGGTATTGATAGCCGTCAACAAATCCGTATTTTCAAAAAGAATAGACATAGACTCAAACCTCCAAATCTTAGCCGTTACAATACACCTTGGATTTACATTTTCGACTTGCAATATTTATCTACCACAGGACCCACTTATACAAACTGAAGACCTTTTACATATCTACAATAAACTGCCCCAACCAGTCTTATTCTTCGGGGACCTGAACGGCCATAGTCCAATGTGGGACTCTACAAATCTAAATGCAAGAGGTAGGGTCATAGAAGAATTCATCGATCTATCAAATACCTTGCTTCTCAATACAAAACATGAACATGGTGAAAAAACATTTCTAAGTTCAACGTATTCATCTATAGATATCTTCATATGTAGCCCCTCACTATACAATACTATCGAATGGACTGTCTTACCCGAACCTTATGCTAGCGACCTTTTCCCGATCCGTATTAAATTCGAAAATCTGAACAACAACATAATAAGGAAGCCTACTTGGATCATCGAAAAGTCAGATTGGGAATTATTCTCGTCACTCGCCAAGCCACCTGAAACTCTCCCCTCCGACGCAGGTTGTAATCTAATCACCAATATCATAAATCAAGCCGCGGAATCAGCCATACCTAAAACAAAAAGTAGTATGAAAAAAACCCCTGTACCCTGGTTTAACGAACAATGCAAAGCAGCCATAAAAAACCATAGGAGAACTGATAGATATTTCCAAAAAAAAATAGTACTTTAGAAAATTTAATCGAATATAAAAAACACAGAGCCCTATGCAGACGGATTATAAATAATAATAAATCTGATTCCTGGAACTGCCCCAGAGCTGGCCCGCCCCCAAAAAGAATGCATAAGTAAAAGATGGCAGGCAATGTGGGAGATGAAAGTCCGTCCTCTAAGTTAAAATCTATTAAGAAAACCGTTAAACCATGGGCCACATCCAACTGCAGCAAACATCGCTAGGAGGTGGCTATTACCCGCCTTAGAATTGGTCACACACGGCTAACACATATCCACCTCATAACAAAGGAACCACCCCCGAAATGCCATAGGTGTCATGCTGGTCTAACAATTAGGCATATTTTTGATGAATTTCATCACTATAAAACAATACTAAATCAATACAAAATACCACCAGATATTTCTCTGGCGCTAAGAGATGACCATTCAGTTGTAGAAAGCCTTGTCAAATTCTTCATAAACTGTAAACTGATAAACAACATTTAATTACTCTCTATTCTATGCCTACTGATCTATCCATTAATTTTCTTAATTTTACATCTACTAATAAACTAACTATTATTTTATGTCAATCACCTACTTACCAAACATTTTTCTCTACCTTAGGTCAGACCATATTAAAACCAGTTTAAAATTCTAAATATCTATGATAGATATATAGATATAGATATAGATATAGATATAGATATATAGATATAGATATAGATATAGATATAGATATATAGATATATAGATATAGATATAGATATATAGATATAGATATAGATATAGATATATAGATATACATAAGCCCACTGGCACGGGGCGGCGGGGCGCCTGGGGGTAGTGCGGTCGGGGGCGCCTTGGAGCTGGTGCTGGGGTCTACGGGGGCGCCACTCGCCACACTGAGCACGTTAGCTCCGAGGACCTGAGAGGATTTGGACTTTTCCATAAAATAATAAATTGTAAACATTAGTGGAATGTGCTAATGTATAAGCAGGTGGCCAATATGGTTTTTATCCACATCCTCTGATTGGTCCTCGTGTCCTGAAGAGATGACCTGATATGTGGGACTTGGACGCCCCCTGGATCTTAGCCTTCCCTTTGGTGCCCGGGGCTGCCGCTCGATGGGCTCTCTCTCTGTCTCGGGTCAGTGGGACTGACCCCTCAGAACTAGGACTCGAATTAGATTACGGGCGTTGATGACCTGGAAGTTGTACGCCCTCTCGAATCAACAAAAAGTTCTAAAATGTAGTTGTAACAGCACTTCACCAACCAAAGTAACCTTATGTCAACAAAGAGGAGGTTACCCCAAGCAGTGTTGCCCGCCATAGTAGGAGGTTACCCCAGCCAGTGTTGCCCATATATAGTAATTGCAAATTGTATAATGGTATGCAAGGCATTAATTAGGGTAACCTACAAGTAAACTACAGTGATGGGGTGTGACAGGTATTTTCTGTCACTGCAGTGACCAGTGACTGCTCCTTGTTAAGTTACAGTGACAAATACCAGTGTCACTGTTGAAGGAATAACGTCAACTGTGAATGGTAACCTCGTTGTAAGGTTATAATTGGAGAGTTTTGGCATCAATCAATAAGATTCTCAAATTTTCATTAACTTATTAGAAAATGTTAACTTAGTAATTTATTAATTTAATTAAACTGCACTGATAAATTTTTTTAAAAAATGCAAGTTCTAATGTATTACGAAGAAAAACAAATCTAAATAATGGTTTATGTCACATGAATTCATGTGCTTCCCACTGGTGGCCCCGCGCTTCCAGGGCGTAAAACAATTGATACTACATAGATTACATTTTGTATAAATATTACAAGTATTTACTTTACATTGAATATTTTTTTTATTTTATATTGAAAAAGGCACAATTTTACTTTGTGTATGATAGTTGTAAATGTATATTTATTTAATGTAAAAAATGTAAGTTATATTTCTTTTGAATCTTTCCCCTTAAAAAAATATTTTATTCATTTGATGGTAAAAATAAAAATAAAAAAAGATTCAGTTATAATTAACTAAAAAGTAAGCGGTTGAATTATAAACTTAGCAATAAAATAATTTGTTTTTTTTTAATTGAAGATAAGAGAGTTGATTATGGCTAAGTAGAAGTAAGTTGTGAATTTTAGGTAGGAAAGACTAAAGTTTTTTTATTAAAGTGGGTTTGTTTTTTATGTGACCGGGAAGCTTCCAAAATTGCTGAGAACAGTGGCAGGAAGGGGGGAGGTGTAGTGGGAGATCACCGGCGTCGGTCACAGTGAAGTCAAGAGTGACCCAGGTCACTGACAAGTAGAGTCCCTGTGAATTCTTGGAGTGACAAGTCTTCCAGAGACAGTGACTGAAGTCACAGTGACTTGTAAATTTTGGTCACAGTTACAAAGTCACATGTACGCCAGTCACTCCCCATCCCTAGTAACCTGACATTACCTCATTATAGTCGTAAAGCAAGTGGTAGATGTTCTTATTTTTCGGTGTGACACTTTTTGGTTGTGTGGACAAGTTTAAAACCTTTTATTTGTTTTCAAAGTGATTTCTTTTATTTATTTTTACAAGCTTGAAGATAGCCTTTAATTTTTTTTCAGTTTATTTTTTTTAATTACTTTGAGTTCTTAATATAGTGTTTCATTTCAACTTGTTTTTTTATTTTTCTTACAAACACTAAAGTGGTGACCCCGATGTGATCCGGAACGAATGAAATGAATCCCAAGGAAAGCATGCCTACAGAAGAGAGTGAGGTAAGCGCTAGTGGCCCTGGTGCTAGTATTAGGATTCCCTCATTTTGGAGAGCTGACCCGGAACTGTGGTTTAGTCAAGCTGAGGCCGTTTTTGCCACTTCAAAAATCACAAGTTCGCGGATTAAATTTCAAATAGTAGTTGCAAACTTAGAATTTGAAATTTTAAGACAGGTCTCCGACATAGGAAAAAACCCACCGGCAGAACCATACGAGACCCTTAAAGGCAGGCTTATTTCCATTTATGCCGAACCGGAAATTCAAAGGATAAGGTGGCTTCTGGAAGATAGACACCTTGTAGACGGAAAACGGCCATCTCATTTCTTAAACGAACTTAAAAGGCTCGCAGGGAGTTCCGTCTGAAACGAACTAGAATGAGAAATATGTGGCTCAAAGCCCTCCCGGAAAGAATGCAGGCAACATCGGCGGTAACCGCTTAGACATCTTTGGAGAAGCTGGCGGAGATAGCGGACCGCATCGCCGAAATCTACGAACCCAGTGTCAGCCAGGTGAACTCAGATTCCATACAACCACATTCCTCTTCTTCTATTTCGCACCTCGAGGAAACGATACGAAAACTGAGCCTAGAAATCAGAGAACACAGGGGTATCGCAGCCGAGGAAATAGTTCAAGAGACCAGCGACGTAGCCGCTCACGGAGCAAAGGAAGAAAATTGTGCTTCTACCACCATCGCTTCCGGGAGAAGGCTCGCAAATGTCAGCAACCCTGCAGTAGGAAGCCCAGCACGCCGCAGCAGGGAAACTAATTTCGGCGACTGAGAAGGCGGACTCCGTCGCTGACATCCACCACCGCCGATTATTTGTCGGAGATAAGGCAAGCGGAGAGCGATATTTGGTCGACACTGGAGGGTCAACATCGGTCTTCCCAGCACGGCGACGAGAGCGCAAACACCCCGCCAACTTCACACTATTCGCAGCCAACGGTACGCCCATCAAGACCTATGGAGAGGTCAAGAAGATCCTGAAGTCGGACTCCAACGCCCGCTTCGTTGGTCTTTTATCTTAGCAGATGTCAACAATCCAACCATCGGAGCAGACTTCCTCTTTCATCACCACATCCTGGTCGATCTTAAGGGTCGAAAGCTTGTGGACGCAAGAACCGGTCTTACATCAAAGGGCAACCTTAATCATGATACACCGTGCACTCATTACCCTGTGGCGAATGGTACTACGAACTCCTTCGTAAATACCCGACTATCACCCGCCCATCAGCTGTGCTACAGGACCTGAAGCATCCCATTAAGCATTATATTGAGACGAAGGGAGCACCGTTAACCTCTAAAGCCAGGCGCCTAACACCAAGTCGATACAACGCAGCTAGAGAAGAATTTCTAAAGATGGTAGACGAAGGAATCTGCAGGCCATCTAGCAGCCCTTGGGCGACCCTACTTCATATCCTCGAGAAAAAGGGCGGTAAATTAAGATTTTGAGGAGAATACCGCCGCCTAAATGTTCAGACTGTGCCTGACAGATACAGTGTACCAAATATACAAGCCCTGAACACCAATCTCATTGGCAAAATAATATTAAGCGAGATCGACCTCAATCGAGCCTACTACCAGGTAGCGGTGGCAGATGAGGACATCCCGAAAACTTCAGTTATCACCCCCTCCGGCCTCTTCGAATTCACGGTGATGTGCTTCGGACTACGCAACGCAGCCCAGACTTTCCAACGCCTTATGGACAGCATCCTCGCCTTACCGTATGTCTACCTGAAAAACATTTTGGTAGCTTTGGCATCAGAAGAAGAGCACCAAGCACACGTGGAAGAAGTTTTCAGAAGTCTGGACCAGCAAGGGCTAACCATCAACCCTCTCAAGTCAGTGTTTGGTAAGCCTGAAATCGAATTTTTAGGGTTTCTAGTAAACTCACAGGGGACCAAACCACACCCGAGCAAAAAAGACCAAATTGCTGAGTTCCCTCTTCCTACTTCCAAAGGTCATCTTCGACGCTTTTTAGGGATGATAAACTTCTATAGAAGGTACCTCCCTAGAGCAGCGGATGTTCAGCGTGTCCTTCATGCACTCGTCGGAAACAGCAAGAAGAACGACAGCACTCCTGTTCAATGGACTCCCGAAGCCGAGGAAGCCAATCAGCGCAACAGAAATACTCGGCCTACCACCGCGAGCTCACTGCGATCTACAATGCTGTCAAGCATTTCAGACCGAGTATCGAAGCAGAATACATTCAGCATACTGACGGACCACAAGCCGTTGGTATATGTATATATGGTATATACATGTATATTGGTATATACGTGTATATATACCATACCATACCATACCATATATACATACCATACCATACCATATATACATGTATATGGTATATACATGTATATATGGTATATACATGTATATTGGTATATAGGTGTATATATACCATACCATACCATACCATATATACATGTATATACCATATACATGTATATATGGTATGGTATGGTATGGTATGGTATGTATATATGGTATGGTATGGTATGGTATGGTATGTATATATGGTATGGTATGGTATGGTATATATGGTATATTGGTATTTACCAAAATCCTGAAACAGCAACACCTCTGCAAATTCGTTATGTGACCCTTCATTAGCCAGTTCACTACCGACATTCGCCATGACTCAGGAGAAGAAAACAAAGTGGCCGATACCCTTTCACGGTTGGAGGAAATTAGGAGCCCGGATGACATGGAGAGCATTGTTCAAGCACAGCAAGAAGACCCTTTGATTCCAGAAATGCTTCGGAACCCTAACTTGCAGTTGAAGCTGTTCCAGGTGCCGCACATGGACAAACCACTCCTCTGCGATTTCACAACGCCGAAGGCCCGACCATATGTACCTCTCTCCATTCGCCAGGAAGTTTTTAAGAATCTTCACAGCCTCGGTCACCCTGGAGTTCATGGGACTCGTCGTTTACTTGCGCAACGGTACTTCTGGCCTAATATGAACGCTGACCTGGCTACCTGGACCAGGAACTGCATTTCTTGTCAGCGCTCCAAGATTCTTCAGCACACCATAACTCCCCCAGGTGTCTTCGCCCCAGCTGGTCGATTCGAACACGTCCACGTCAACATAATAGGACCTCTGCCACCATCGGATGGGAAGAAATACTGTCTCACCATGGCGGGCAGATACTCTCGTTGGCCAGAAGCAGAACCTCTAGAGGACATCTCCGCAACAACAGTTGCCTCCGCCCTCTACAGAACATTGATCTGCAGATTTGGTGTCCCAGCTCGAATCACAACAGACCAAGGACGTCAGTTCGAGAGCGAGCTTTTCACCAGACTACTGAACTTACTTGGTTCACTCCGTTGCCGGACGACTGCATACCATCCGCAATCTAATGGGAAGACTGCCCTCACCGCACACCTCATCCACTCAAGCTCTTGGACCGAGCTGTTACCCACAGTTCTACTAGGCTTGAGGGTCACAGTCCGCGACGATAATTCTACAAGCGCGGCTGAGCTGACTTATGGTCAACCATTACGTCTTCCCGGTGAACTTTTAGAGACTACCTCTCAACCCGATGAACCAGATGGATTTTTCTGCAGACTACGAGAGAACTTCAAGCGCCTTCATCCTGCTCCACACAGGTAAAATCATGCATCAACGTTCTTCCCCAAAGACCTCAAGACCTGCTCTCACGTCTTTTTGCGGGACGATGCAGTTAGGAAGCCGCTGACTCCACCCTACTCCTACACCCTACATCCCATCATCGAAAGAGGTGAGAAGACTTTCATTATCAGGTCAGGCTCCAAATAGAAGACCGTCGGCACCGACCGACTGAAACCAGCCTACATTTTGGAGGACACATATGCCGACTCCACCAATTCAGGACAAGACTTCTAAAATGCCCCTGCCACAGAAGCCGACCAGCCTACAGCAGACTGCAGGACTCGACGAGGACACCTCATCCGACTTCCTGTCAGCTTCTGTGACAGCGTCATTAGGGGGAAGTGATGTAACAGCACTTCAACCAAAGTAACCTTATGTCAACAAAGAGGAGGTTACCCCAAGCAGTGTTGCCGGACATATTAGGAGGTTACCCCAGCCAGTGTTGCCCATATATAGTAATTGCAAATTGTATAATGATATGCAAGGCATCAATTAGGGTAACCTGACATTACCTCGTTATAGTAGTAAAGAAGAAAAAGAAAGAAGAAGAAAAAAGTAATTTTTATTCTGGGACATTAAGTCCCCTAAGAATAACAGACATGAACAAAATTAATGGCCATTTGTCTGGCTACTTAAGGGAAATACAATAAAAAATAAAGAATTAAAATACAAAGTAGACACAAAAAATAAAAATAATTAAATAAAAATAACTGAAACAGAATATTGTAAGAAGAAATAAAAAATAGACATTTGGATGTTAAGTACAAAACTTTGATCAGCTTTTGAGCTTAAAAGGCATAAAAAAAAATCGTATAGATATATATGTATAGATATGTCCTCACTATTGCTTCACTATTTACATATTTACGGGAGATTGGAGATTCAGGAGGTGATGGAATAGTTGGGTTTTAAAGGAGGTGAGGGATGAAGTGTTTCGGATGGAGACAGGTAATGAATTCCAGAAGGTGGCAGCACGGATGATAAAGGATTTTGTGAAGGAGGCAGATCGGTAGAAAGGGATATACAGGTTAGAAGTTTGGGATCTGGTGTTTAGAGAATGTATGGAGGAGCATGGTGTGAACAAACTTAGGATATACGGAGGTTTCTTGGTTCTAAAGGTTCGGGAAAGATAAACACCTAGGAAGTATTGCCGTCGAAAAACTGGATAGAGCCATTTCAATTCAGCGTACCAGCTGGAGACGTGGGAGCGCCTGGGGGCACCGAAAATGAATCTTATGAAGCAGTTCATTAGTCTCTTCAACCTCGCCTCATGCATACCAGACAGTCCACCGTATACAAGGCAGCCATAATCGAAATGGGGGAATATAAGAGAGGAAACTAGGAGCTGACGAGTTTTTGAGGGCATGCAGTCACGTGATCTTAGGAACTGTTTGAGGATAGCAATTGATTTTCTGGTGATTTCGGAAATATGGTTATTCCACGACAAGTGCTGGTCAAAGATCACTCCAAGGTTTCTGACATGGGATTGGAAATGAATGGTTTGGTCATTAAGGCGGAGTAAGGGGTAGTAAGGAAGGGAATTAAGAAGGTGCTTGGAGCCAATGAGGATTGCCTTGGTTTTTTTTCCGTTCAGTTTTAACTCATTTTTCTCTGCCCAGGCGTTGATGCTGTCTATATCTTCTTGTAATTTCCGGATTGTCTCCAGCATTTTGGAAGGATGGAAGGATAGGTAAATTTGGAGGTCGTCAGCGTACAAGTGGTATTGTGAATGGTTGATGGACTCAGGGAGATCGTTGATATAGACGGAAAAGAGAGTTGGTGAAAGTGAGGATCCTTGTGGTACTCCTCTAGTTAAAAAGAAAGGTGAGGAAGGAGGTTTATCAGGAATGTGAACTGTTTGTGAACGTTGGGATAGGAAGGAGAGGAACCACTTTAAGACGCTGTTTGATATGGACAGGTTTTGGAGTTTAGAAAGGAGGATCTCATGATTGACGGTATCGAACGCTTTTGAGAAATCAAAGAGAATTAGGATGGTAATTTTATGTTCGTCTATGGAGGAATGGAGGTCCTGAGTGATCTTTAACAGAGCAGATTGTGTGGAATAATGGGAACGAAAGCCGGACTGAAGAGGGTTGAGGAGAGCATTCCGCTCTAGGAAGTCATTGAGTTGGGTGTGGACAATTCTTTCGAGCGGTTTAGATAGGTTAGAAAGGATGGAGATGGGTCTATAGTCGGAGGCTAAGGTGGGAATTTTGGTACTTTGTTCAGCGGACGAACTATCACTTTTTTCCAGGCTTCAGGAAATATGGAATTTTGTAGGGAAAAGTTGTATATGTGTAAAAGAGCAGGGAAGATAACAGGGAGACAGAGTTTGATTATCTTTACAGGAATTTGGTCGGGGCCGTAATCATTGGTTCTGGATTTAAGGACGGAGGAGAGCAAGTCTTCAGGAGAAATATTAAGGAAGTAAAAGTTATCAGGGTTGAAGGTTTGCGTAAATGAGTATGAGGAGGGGTGAGGAGTAGTTGAAGGGTTTACGAAAAAGGAATTTAGTTCATCTGGGTCGATGGGATAATGAGTACAGGATTTGGATTTGACAACTGATAACTTTTTAAGGATTTTCCATTTGGATTTAGGATCTTGGGCTTGTGATATGGATTTATGGAAAAACTGTGCCTTGGCACGCCGTAAGGATGATTGGGTGAGATTGCGTAGGGATTTAAAGAGGGAGTAATCTTCGGTGGTATGAAACGTCTTCTGGCGGCATCTCTTCTCCTCATTAGCTCTCTGATTTCAAGATTTATCCAAGGAGCGGCAGGACGTCTAAAAGTAAAAGTTTTGAGGGGAGCATGTTGGTTTAGGAAAGTGGAGAGATTAGACGAGAGGTATTTCACCATTTCATCAATGGAGGATGAGGAATAAATGGGATCTAGGGATTGGGAAAGTGAATCAAAATAAGGATATAGCTTTTCGGAGGTTAGTGAATCAAGGTTCCGCCAGGAGATTTTGTTAGGACATAGTTTAGGTGTTGGAATATTATAGGAGATTTTGATGAGGTCATGGTTTGATAGGAAAGGTACTGGATGTTGTGAGGAAGACAATAGGTGGAGGTAGCAAGGAGGTGGAGGTTGTTATTTTTCGCTGTGACACTTTTTGGTTGTGTGGACAAGTTAAAAACCTTTTATTTGTTTTCAAAGTGACTTTTTTTATTTATTTATTCATTTTTACAAGCTTGAAGATAGCCTTTAATTTTGTTTCAGTATTATTTTTTTTAATTAGTTTGAGTTCTCAATATAGTGTTTCATTTCGACTTGTTTTTTTATTTTTCCTACAAACACTAACATAGTATAATAAACATAGTATAATTGGAATATTTCAATATATATCGCTGGTCCAGAACAAGGCTGGTGTAACTCTAAAAAATTTGATTCTTTTACATATTCCTTATTTTTTTATATATATACTTTAATAAAAATCCTGAGATCTTTTAATACTAATACTTTATGATCATAAATAAATCTCTTCAGCGGAAGAAATCTGAAATGGTGACAAAAATGGGAATCCCTGATTTTTTTTTTTTTTTAACCTCTTTATGCGGAAAATCATGAAACCAAATTTAAAAAAAAAGGTTTTAGCAGTGATTAATTGCCCTTGTGAAGTTAGCTTCTGCAAGAATGTACATTTTCCTTTTAATTCTAGATATGGTTGAGAAATTACTCAAATCACTATGTTTGTGTGTATGAGCTAAGAAAGGCAAACTACCAGGTGTGTAAATATGAAACCGGAATCCGCCAATGATAGGAGTTAGCAGTCAATATAATCTTCTAACTAATCCGTCAGTGGTGTTATCTGCTTTTGCCTACATGTAATAAAGAGATCCAATTGATACCAACATCAGTTTCATTCTATAACCGTGTTTTTAGTGGCGTTGAACATGTCGACTTTTGTGCCAACAAATCAAGATTTGGGAACAGCATTTATTTTCCGTTTCCTTCTTAACAAAAATTGGAGCATTATCACATATGATGCTTGTTGAAGCTTACGGGGAGCATGCCCTAGGCAAATCTCAATGTTTCGATTGGTTCAAAAAATTTAAAGATGGATTTCGATAAAAGAAACAAAGACCGTGGAAAACCACAAAAAAAAAAAAACTTTGAAAACGCTGATTCGGAAGCGTTTGTTGGACAATTATTACATGTGACACCGTCTCCATTTGTTTGAAAGGCATGGAAAAGATCCAGAAGGTCGGAAAATGGGTACCTCACCAACTGAATGACAGGCAGCAGGAAGCTCAAAAAACCTCATGGCAAATGCTGCTCGCCAGGTACAGAAAAAAAGTCATTTCTGCATCAAATTGTGACTGGTGATGAAAAGTGAATTTACTTCGAGAATCCTAAGCGTAAAAAATCCTGGGTAACTCCTGGTGAACCATCGGCATCGCTTGGGGAGGAAGAAAATGCTCTGTGTCTGGTGTGATCAGATGGGTGTTACCTACTATGAGCTAACAGATGATAAATTTGAATAAAGATTTGCGCCAAAAAGTCCCAAATATCAAGAAAGGACACACAAAGTGATCTTGCTCCATCACATTCGGCTAAAAGGACCAAGGAAACGATCCAAGTGTTTGGTTGGTAAATTCTTCCGCATGCGGCTTATTCACCAGATTTGGCCCCATCCGATTACCACCTATTTGCATCAATGGGACACACACTAGCTGAGCAGCGCTTCACTTCTTATGAAAATGTACGAAATTGGTTAAGTGATTGGTTTGACTCAGAAGAGGAGGCATTATTTTGGCGGGGAATCCACAAATTGCCTGAATGATGGGAAAAATGCATAGATAGCGAAGGACAGTACTTCGAATAAAAAAGTATGTATCATTTTTACACAATCAATTCTTATTTGCTATTTGAAAAATTCCGGTTTCATATTTACACACCTGGTATATACCATTTACCGGTATCACTGCTGTATTTGAAAATAATAAAAGTATTATTTGGGCAAACAGATAAAAACGCTCATCAATGTAAACCCATTCATTAAACTCACTGAATATGAACATACATTCACAGGGGAGTAGCCAAAAGCATTCAACCAGCCAACAGATAGTGTTGCAAAATTAATATCTGTAATAATTTTTCTATGGCAATTCTCAATAACTTATTGTTAATTTTATTGTTTTATTAATATTACAAGTATTAAAAGTATTTTGCTTTTTATTAAAGTTCAAATAAACATTGGAATATATAAATTATTTTATTAGAAGATAAAAGATTCGACCACGGCCGGGAATCGAACCCAGGTCCTCCGCATCTACGTTGCGGCGCTCTTACCACTGAGCTAACCGTGGGCCCGTCCCAGACGTGATCGAATCTTTTACTTCTGCGATCCCTCCCACCAGGTCTCGCCACAATGTAGCGAAGTACCAAATATATAAGTACCAAGTATTGGAATATATAATGGAATAATAAAACTGTAATGCAAATGCTAGAAGTTCAAGTGGGCCAGGTCAGGACAGATATGGCAGGTTTGCGCTTTGAATCACAATTTTGAGCCCAAACTTGAAGAACATTGTTTGAAAAATCTGTGAAATAAAAACTTCATCAACAGTGCTGAAATATTTATTTGAGTGAATTTTGAATAAATTCATTTCTTTACACTCAAAATTTTGATTAAAAATGCAAGAATGTTTTTTGTTGGTCAGTTTACCTTTTTGATTGATTGAACTTTTGTACATACAAATGGTCAAAACAAAGGTTAATGGTTTTTTTTTTTTTTTTTTTTTTTTTTTTGCTTTGAATAGAAGTAGTTTCTTGTTTCTATGATTAAAAACAATTGAGTTAAAAAATTATCTCTTTCCACGACTTCAGTTACCATTTTAAACATGTTCCACTTCTTGGTTTTCTCCAATTCTTTCTACCGTAAAGTAAAATTTTACTATGGTACATTGTTTCGAGCTATGCCAATTTCAATTGGTGCCCATATAAGCACCACTGTTTTGACTAATTTTATAATTATGTGTATATTTAGATTTTTATAAAATCCATTTCACCTTCCAGTGGAACAGTTGTATTTAATTACACTACATTTTGGACTGGAATTAGATCCCAAAGCCTCCATATTTCAAAAAGGTCAGCTTCAGAGCAACCAATTTCACCTGCATCTAAAGTCAAGGTAGGTAGTTATCAAGTAAAAAAAAAAGGTTAATGCATTTATAATATTAAATAGGAAACCGTTTGATGTAGCTAAATTTGAATTTTAAAGTTGAAAAATAATATAATTTTTAAATGTTAAAGGTATTATTTTAGTGTCACATTAATTATTTATCTAATTCATTTTAAAAGTTATGAATTATTAAATGTTATATTTTAAAATTTATAATAGCATATGATATATAATAATAACAATATTATGGCAATTGCCCATAATTATTATTAATTTTTTTTGCTTTCCATGGTGACATAATAAATCGGACATAATTAATTATTTCTTTAGATTTTGGCCTTAGGTCTAACTACTGTAATTGTAAAACTACTAATTTAAATTGTAACATTTTAAATTATTGGGATTTATTATTATATGTTGAGGAGGTGGCAATTTTTCTCTTTTAAACATTACTTGTACTATCTGAATGTATACATTATTGTTGAAGAGATATTTATTAAATATTAAATCCATTTGGATATTAACTTCTCTACACTTTTTGTTTAAGGCTATCCTAAATGGTTGTGGGATGAACAAAAAATGTATAGTACATCCATCTGATTGTTTTACTGATGATGAAAAATGCGATGCTGCAGTAGCAATATCATATGAAGGAAATAAATATAGTTTAGAAATGTATGGCAAAGACAGTCATTATGTTGCTGTTGGTTTTTCTGAAGATAACAAAATGGTTAATATTTTTTATTTCAATAAAATAATTTTAATTTTTGAAATGTGTGTGTGTGTGTGTGTGTATAGCATTTCCATGCCAAATTCAACATTTTCCATTTCAAATTCAACCTTTTCCAAGTCAAATTCAACCTTTTCCAATTCAAATTCAACCTTTTCCAAGTCAAATTCCACCTTTTCCATTTCAATTTCAACCTTTTCCTAATCAAATTCAACCACTTCTTCATGTTCACCCCCTAACCTAGAGAGAGAGAGAAATGCTTTATTTCAATAATAATAAGCAATGCTACCCAAATACATTGGGTTGCTACATTAATCAGCGTACCAATCAATATTTAAATACATGTATACTTATAACTAAAATACATTGTTATATTTCATTTTATAATTATAATATCATAATATTTTTTCCCCCTTCTATATCTTTTACAATTATATTTTCTTTATCTTTATTTTATTCCCATTTATTCTATTTTATTTTATTCTTTTTCTTTCTTATTTTCCATAATCTTACTGCTTTTCTCTTCCTTCCCTCTCTTAATGCTCACATTAGAAATAGGCACACATACGGACTGCTAGAGAAAAAAAACCCACAAAAAGAGATATACCAATGAAAACCTTATATCGAATAAATAAATATATAAATATGCAAATAAATAAATAAACATATAAATATATAAACATACATATAAATAAATAAATAAAAAGATATGATATATGATGGAAATTCATATATGACTACGTATAATCAATATCCATACACATGGAGGTAGATAATTCCCAGGGAGTCCAGGATTATATTTTCGGTCAACACAGCAATCTCTCTCATTTCGACACCTAGGTCTTCCAGAAAACTCCTTGTTCTGTTAGGGATCGTTCCGCGAGATCCAAATCAGAGGCTCCTAACGGAGAACTCTCTCTCACCAAAGGTCTCGCAGAACTTCTCTTTAAGGAAAGGGATGCAGTTTTCGTAGATCTCTATCTTTTCCCTTTCCACTTCACCCGCCTGGTCAAGGTCATTGTTCTCATATCTAACTGTCGGATCCAGGATCAGTGCTTTCTTCCTGGTCTTATGAAATGCGACAATGTCTGCATACCTCGTGGATCCATCTGTCTATACAGTAGACCTTATCAAAGCAGGCAAAGTTCCTCTCTTTCAGGAGTTTTGTAATTTCATACTTAACCCTATGGTGCCAGCGAGTTATGAGGAGAGAGTTGTTGGGGCATTTTCCCAGCACATGGGCTGATGTTTCAGACTCTCTGCCGCATTTACAACAGAGGGACCCAACTTCTCTCAATTGTCCGCTGACTCCTGGGACTCCACGCAGAGGGGCGTAATTAATGTTCAGTTTCAAGGAATTCGACCATTCTGACCCCGACAGGACCTGTTTATCATAAATGAATTTGTTCGCTTTCGGGGTCTCTTTAAAATATCGAACTCCAATCCCCTGCCATCTGCAATTGGCCCATTCTTCAAAGGAATTTTCCCTCAGTGACTATCGTAGAGCTCTCATGCCAATTCTTCTTGGTAATTAACTATAGACTGGAAAAGGGCATCCGGCACATTTGACAGCCGCTGAGCGATAGACCAATGCTGTAGAGGAGCCTCCCATTGGCAACAGATCAATCCCAGTCCTCGATATCTTCTTGTTGCGTAGGGCATCGCTGTAGAGGTGTTGGCCGGCAGCCCGATAATGGCTTTGATACTCCTCCGAATGTTAGTATCTATTCCTCTCAATATATCGGAGTGTATCTTTGTAAGGGGCACTGTCTGGAGAGGATAGGTAACACCCGGGATCACATACTGATTAACAACATTGACCTTCTGCTCAGATTTGAGCAAACTAGAGCTCACCAATTTGTCTAGGTTCCAGTTATCTTTGACACTGCCTCATCGTTAAAGACCAGCTCGCCCGAGAATGAGCATCCCAAGTATTTTATTCTTTCATCCATTTTTACAGTCTGGATGCAGTCTCCGTTCTCCAGGGTGAACGTCGACGTTAGCAGCTCTCCTTTATCTATGATACAATAATACCAACGCTTTTAAGCGGATTTATAGCCAGACCGATCTCTGCTAGTATCCTCTGAGTGCTGTTGATAATTCTCTCTGCCGCACCCTTGTCGCGCGCTGAGACAGCCTGTTCGTCCGCAAATCCTGTGAGGACCACACTTTCTTGGTCACTTAATTTATAACCAAACTTATCGGAGAATTCTCGGTCACACAGGTCGCGGTAGAGGTGATCTATGGCCAGGTTGAACAGCGAAGGCGACAAGGGTCCACCCTGAGGCACTCCTCTGAGCACACTGATCTGGCTGGTGTGCTCCTACACTAATTTTAATTTTCTTAGTGCGCAGGAGAGCTGATATCACATTTCTGAGGTCTGGTGACACCCCTCTGGCCTCCAGCGAGCTGACTATGTGATTATGGCCAATGTTGTCAAAAGCGCCGACGACATCAAGGAATACCACTGCGCAATCATTTTTCCTTTGTTTTGCATCTTTTATCTTTTATGATCGTGTTGATGATCCTCGCGCTAACATGTGCTCCCAGTAAGCCTTTAATGAAGCCTCTCTGATTTTTGCTGAAGGTGACTTGCTTTCTCAATTCCTGATTCGGCGCACAATTGAATATATTGTAATTGGTCTCCAGGAAGAGATGTTTTTAGAGGCTTCTGAAGTGGCTTTCTTTATCGGCTACCTTCAAAGGGCATTGCTTGGGAGCGTCGGCATTCATTATGTTTTGCACCACTTTCATTTGCCTGTTATAGTAGTTGTATTGGGCCACCTCATATTGGTACTGCTCTTGCCGACGACTCCTATCTTCCTTATTTGCTCACTGAGGATTCAATGTTTTTCCAGCACCCTTGCTAGCTATATCAGTTTTATTTATTTTTTTTCTAATATTGTAAAATTTTATAGCAGGGTGCTGTGGGCCGGGCAGTTGAGCGTTAATATTTTTCAGAAAATGTAAAAAATCCCCACTGCTTCATCGAAATCCTCAGTCTTGATATGGTTACCCTTTATGAGTTCTTCGAAGGCAGCCGACCACCTTTTTATCTGTTGTTTGATATCCTCATCCTCGTCCTCTCCAATGTTATCTTTTACTTTGTTGCCATAGAGACCCCTCAGTTTTGCACTATTTGCCTCCCTGGGATGTTTCTTGGCTATATGGGTTCTGAGACCTTTATCGCCCTTAAAACACAGACCACAGATGGGACACACTTTGTCATTAGACCCTGATGCAGCTACGTTTGTTTGATTTTGCATCATTTCATTTGTTTCATTGTTGGCTGTCCTGGTCCTCTGCGGGCTTTGGCTTCATTGGCAAAACGTCTTCGATGGGCACAGTTTTGGCTAATACTGGGCCATCTTTTTCCTGCCATTCTACTTTGACAAATATTTTTTCGCCGCCTCCCACGGCAGCCACAGATATAAAGGAGGCAACTTCTGCTTCTTGAACGGGTCCTCACGATCTCAGAACCCATACTCTTTGACCTATTTCCACTCTTCTAACATTAATTTCTTTAGGATCCATATCTTTTTATTTTTAAAATAGATTTAGCAGACCTTGCATAGATCAAACTTTAAGTGGAGTGAATAACTGATTGTTTATTATTGATATAGATATATTGATTAAAATTTATAAATAGCTAAAAAATATGCGATAATTTAATATAAAAACAAACAAACAACAATAACAGATAAAATATATGTACATTAATAAGTTATGGCTAAAGAATAAATAATATGGTTAGAGATATATACATTGGTTTAAAAAAGAAAAAAACAAAAAAAATGATTTATAAAAAAGGGCTAAAACTCATTAAATTAATTAAATATGTTACTATCAATGAAATAAGCAAGAATTTACACTTATTAAATTGATATGCCAGAAATCAGAAGAAAAAAATGAAATAAAATAATAAAAGAATAAATAAATAATATATTGATAGATATACCTATATTGATTAAAATGGATAAAAAAGTTATAAATAGCTTTAAAAAAATATGCAATAATTTAACAAAAAAACAACAACATTACTAACAAATAAAATATATGTACATTAATAAGTTATAAGGGGCCCGGTGTGGCTGTGCGGTAAAGCGCCGTACTCCCATGCCGGAGCTGCGGGTTCGAGTCCCGCCCTGGGTGGTGCTTTTCTTTCGTAGGAGAAGTATCACCCAGTGCCATGGGTGTTAGGCAGTATAGGGCTTCAGTGGAAGCCTTAAAGTCCCCAAAAAAAAAAAAAAAAAAAAAAAAAAGTTAAGACTAAAAATAAATAAATACTAAGATTAAAAATATATACATTGGTATAAAGAATAAGTTAGAATTAATTAAATATGTTAGTATTAATAAAATAAGATTAAGTACAGTAAATAAGATTATTCATAAAAAATTTCAGGTAGTTATATTAATTGAAATATTTAAAAATGAATTAATTAAAACTTATAAAAAGTCGGTATATATATATATATATATATATATATACATAGCGCCGTATGTGTGCCTCCAGACAAGAAAAAAAAAAAAAAAAAAAAAAAGCCTCACCAGTTGAACAGTCAATCAATGTCTCAGAGTATAATTTCCTGAGGCGCGGCATCATTCTATTTGACAATGATAGTACCTACATACGTCCAGAGAAGCTGTGACAGTCCTGGCCGGCGGTGGTGGGGGGCTGCAGGTCCTGACTTTATTAGTACAGTGGGGAGCTGCAGCGAGATAAGGTAGCCTCGTTTCGCCTGCAGGCCCTATTCTTTTTATTTTTCCTCCAGCAATGATCCTAGACCGATTTTCATCAAACTCTGTAGATCACTCAACGACTTTTAGTTTCAGCCCGGCACAAAATCTAACCGCAATCGGCCAGAAAATACCCAACTAGAGAGTCAATGCTTACATGTATCCGGCCCGAGCCAGACTGTCAAGTTTATATCATGACCAGGTAACATTAATATTTATTTTAAAGTTCGAGTTTGGGGGGGGGGGGCTATAATATTGAAAATGGTAACACTTTCGGATTTTTTTCACTGGGGTCCAATTTTATATTATCGAGGACGGTGTTTTTGAAAAAAATATTCATTTTGTATATTAGTGGCGGGGGTGGGGGGGACACACTATAGAAAATTAGAATTTAGGATTTCTTTCTCACGTGGGTCCAATTTATGTTATCGGGGAGGTTATCGTTGGTTTTGAAAAAAATATTCATTTTGTATTCAGTGGCACAAGATACTCGCTGCCATAATTTTCAAAGAAATCTAAAAAAGTGAACTTTTTTATTATTTTCATCCCTCCCCCAGCTAAAATTAAAAATGAATATTTCTTTCAAAAAACCAGTCCTCGATAACATAATATTTGACCCACATGTGAAAGAAATTTGTAATTCTAACTTTGTTATAGTGTGAAATCTTTAGTTTGGATATCAACTAATCAAACATTGAAATTTGTAAACAAAAAATCGCTGATAAGCTATAATTATAAATAACTCAGATCTTGGAATGATGGATTTGAGACAAAAATCCACCATGGATTGTGTTCCATAGTATATTAGGCTGGGTATCATTGGTTTTATATTAATCTCAATGAACCAGCCTGATGGTGATGACATGGAAGAAGACATATCCACCACAGAAACACTAGAAATTTGATCTTGTATTCAGATAACAACTCCTTGTCTGGGAATCTGGTCAGACTTGCATAAATTGTGTCAAAATTGGTGAGTTTATTGCGAGAACCCATTTGGTGACGAAAGATGGATTCTAAACACTTATGTTCTCAGGGCCATGGGTTGAAGTGGGACAGACAGATGGATGGAGAATGTACATAAAATAATATTGGTTTCACCAACACCGTTAAATTAAAATATTATTTTTATCCTCAGACCTGAGAGAAGTTCCGATCAGATTGCTCAAGCATTTGGCCAAGTGCAAAATGCAGATTGGTCTCACAGCATTGATAAGGGTCATGGAACCCCTTTAAAAGACTGGAGTACTTTCTCTTCTATGTTGGAAGGCAATATAACTCATTTCTAAAATGGTTTTAAAGTTATCTTGATTCTAACTGTTCATACATGTTATCCTATTCATAAAAGTTCCATTTTCCTTGGAAAGTTTAATAAAAATTCCTACTTAGAATATTGACCTATGAAAGCTGAATAGATATGAGTTTGCTGTTGAAGTCCTCAATCACTTGATTGATTAAACCACTGTAAATTGGTACAAAGCATACTCAAGTGCTTTATGTCCATATTATATCAACCTCAGCAACCATGTTTAATTTTTTTTTCATTTAAACCATTAGTGGATTCAGATATTTCCTGAGGAGTGGGGAGCGCTTTTTTTATTCTACCAGTCATGAAGGACCTAATTTAAAATATGAGTACATATCAATGTAGTAAATCACAATTGAATATTTAAATATGATCCACTTTCCATTTATAGACATAAATATTACTATATGTCCATGCCATTAGGCATTCTTAGTAAATAAATAAAATAAGTATGATAAAAAAAAAAATGTACTCTCCAAGAAAAGTGTGAAACAGATGTATAAACAGCGTATTACCACCCCAATCTGTGTTTTGTGGTAACCAAATCTTCATTGAGATGTAGAGAGCACCCTCTAGTCTTTTTACAGCTAATCTCGCTGTTTGCGGTCACTATGGTGACAACAAGGAGTTCAAGGCTTTGCCCTTCATTTTGTTAAAGAGAAGTTGGTCTTCCAGTTTTCTTTTCATTCAAGATTTTCCTTTTTTCACCTTTATTGTTTTTCATGTCAATCTACTTTTCATGTGCCCTTTACTTGCAAATAAGTGTAAATACAGCCAGAAGATCTCTCAACATATTGGTTTAGCATCTCAAAAGACATCTCAAGCTTTTTCTGGTATGGACAAATGCATTTGGAATACCAGGGCATGTTTACCAGCAAATTTTATGATCTCCAACTTGTTAAGTCAACTTTATATTATTTGGTTTAGATTTCTTCCATTTAAAATGTTCTCTATAATTGCGAGCCTTTTTCAAGTTATTTCATATACAGTCCACAAACCAGATTGTAATTATAATTAAGACGAAGCCTCGATTTATTTCAAATTATTAAAGGTTATCCTGCGAACTTTGATTCAACATTTGGTCGATGCCGGGCCAGATTAACTGTTAAAACACATTAAAACGTTATTTTGTTTCCTTTTCTGTCAAATTACCTTGAATTCTTGGTCTTACAAACCAAAATTTGTAATTTTCTTATCTTGAACAAGATATTCGCAATTTCAGGGAAATGGAATTTTCACTTTTTGCAAGGGAAACCCATTCTATTTCATTTTAATAATTATTTCATTAATTAGACGTGAAAATTTTGAAAGTTTTCCCACTTTAAATTTCCTATTTTGAATAATTTACGTAAATATTATATATATATATATATATATATATATATCCCCCTGGTGATATTTTTTGAATTTAATAGCAAATGATGGGTAAACTTACGACTAAATATATACAATTTGGAATTTTTTTTTAGAGGCAAGTGCACCGCGGCCCACATGGGCCTATTGTGCGCCTAAATTCTTGCCTGGGTTCCAAGCTGCCCTAGAGGCTGATTTCCAGAACCTCAGTAAACTTAAGAAGGCTGCTTGGATTGATTACCTCATGCGCCTTGGGGTCAGTAATGCGGTCCAGGCCAAACAACCTGAATCTAAGTGCACAGAGGCAGACTATGTGATAGGCTGTTTCGCGCTCTTTCTCGCAGTATCTACAAATAGGTGATGCCGCTAGTTTGAGCCTATACATGTGGCTTCTAAGCTTACAGTGTCCTGTGTATACAGCTGTAAGTCTTTTAATAGCATTCCTGTCAAGATTTAGAATTTCACTACTCCTCTCGGCAGAAGGACTCTCTAGGAACAGTTTGGAATGTCGTAAGTTTTGCGTCACCCAAAATTGTTTTCTTTTTGCTCCATAGATCTACTCTATCCTCCTTTTGGCAGAGCTGTTGCTGATGCCACACACCGGTTCGGTAGTGATGGGTTTGATGTTGGATCCTTTTCTAGCTAGAGTGTCTGCATTCTCATTTCCTGGTATGCCAGTATGGCCTGGCACCCATTCTACGTTCACTCTGTATTTGTTTGCTAGGCTGTTGAGTCTTATTTTACACTCCCATACAACCTTGGAGTTAATGTCTATGTTATTGAGTGCACTAAGTGCAGCTTGGCTGTCTGTGTAGATAGTGATTGTCTTCCCAGACAGTTGTTCCCTCAGCAGCTCAAAGGCGCAGTGGCTGATTGCCAGCACCTCTGATTGGAAAACAGTGGTGAAATTCCCCAATGAGGCATATATACCTTCGTTGGGTTTATCTTTCCTCCAGATGCCCGCACCCGACCCGCTTTTGGTGAGTGAGCCATCCGTATAACAGCATATGCCATTGTTTGGTATATGTGATGTGTTGACCTTTATAATGATATTAAAGTTAGTTTCCAATGAGCCCCTAATCTGAATGTCTGAAAACATGGATAGGAGTCTATCCTTTTCAAGCTCTTGGAATATCTTCCAGTGTCCCCAGTTAGTTTGTACTTTTGAGATTAGATTTAGCTTCACGATTCTGTAGCAGGCCTTAAGGGCTTGCACTTCCACCTCCATGTGCAGTGGAGCTAGGTTTAGCATCAGTTCCATGGTGGCGGTGGGTATAGTTTTCATAGCCCCAGTTGTCATGAGGCAGGCTAATCTTTGCAGTTTGTATAACTGGGTTTTGTTTCTGCTTATCCCTGCCTTGTGCCACCAGACTAGGGAGGAATATAACACCATAGGTTTAATAACCATGGTGTAGAGCCAAAATGTCATTTTGGGCTTTAGTCCCCAGTCTTTGCCTATTGCCCTCTTGCAGGCCCATAGACACTTCAGGGCTTTGTTGGTCATGAGTTCCACGTGTTTAGCCCAATTGAGTTTGTTGTCCAGCGTAACGCGCTTGACTGTTTTGCTTTGGCTCAGCTGGACTCCCTCAATTGTTGGTAGTTTAATGGCTATTTTCCTCTTCAAGCTGAAGATACAAATGCTTACTTTCTGTGGATTAATGTTAAGTCCATTGTTCTTGCACCAGCTCATTATAATTCTGGTTACATTATTTAGAAGGTCATATAAGACATTTTGATGTCTACCTCCAACTAGGACTGCAATATCATCAGCATATCCCTGTGCCTGAGGTGTTTAGCTTTGTCAGTAGTGAGTCCACCACTAAGCACCACAGTAGCGGGGATATCACTCCACCCTGAGGACATCCACCTTTAGGTTTGATTAATATCTTGCAGAATCCTAATTCAGAAAGTATTTGCCTTTCCTTCAGCATGGTCATGATCCATCTGACGGAAACTTCATCAATTTTCCTCTCCAACAGGGTTTTCTCTATTACCCTGTGAGGAGTTCTGTCGAAGGCACCTTCTATATCGATGAATGTGCCTAACTTGATTTCTTTGTGGTCCATAGATTTTTCAATTCTAGAGACTAAATTGTGTAGTGCCTCCTCGCAGGATATTCCTGCTTGGTAGGCAAATTGATTTTCACGTATTGGGTGTGTACCCACAAGTTGTTCCCTCACATGCCTGTCGACCATTTTCTCCAATGTTTTCATTAGGAAGGAAGTCAGGCATATGGGTCTGAATGCTTTGGGGCTGTCATAGGTCCCTTTGCCGGGTTTTGGTATGTAGCAGACCTTGGATACTTTCCACTCATGTGGTAGGTATCCTAGCGCTAGGCTCCCTCGTAGCAATTCTAGGAGGTAAGGTCTGAGTATGTGTAGTCCTCTCTGTAGGAGGGCTGGAAATATACCGTCAACTCCAGCTGACTTGTATGGGGCCAGTGTGTTAACTGCCCATGTAAGTTTGTTGCTGGTGATGATAGCTTTTGCCTGTATCCACCTTGCATATCCAGTATGCTGTTCGTGGTGCAAGGTGACTGGTTCAGCTGTGCTGATTATTTCACAGTCAGGGAAGTGGGTCTTCGCCATGGCAACCAGTGTCTCCACCTCATTAGTGGTGAATCCCTCAGGCAGCCCTAGCGCGCCCAACATACCCTGCTCTGAGTATTTGTTGATTATTTTGTTAACGCGGCTTGTTTCCGAGATGCTGCTTATATCAGAGCAGAAATCTCTCCAAGCCCTGCGTTTTGCTCTTCTGACAAATTTATGGTATTCAGTTAAAGCTTTCCTGTACTCAGTCCATCTGCCAGAGTTCTTAGAGGCATTAAACAACCTTCTAGTAAGGGTTCTTTGTTTTTGCAATTCATTGTTCCACCAGGAGACTTTCCTGTTGGATTTCTTTTTCCTTAGCGTGCAGCTGCTATGATAGGACTTAATCATAGCATCTGTGAGTGTGGCGTTCAGGCAGTCTAGCTGCCATGAATTGTTAATTCTATTTGGGCAATCAATTAGGTATGTTTCGAGGTTAGTGCAGTAGGTCTCCCAGTTAGTCAGTCTGGGGTTCCTGTATTCAGCTGCATACTCGTTGCTATTCAGTAGGTCAAATCTGATGTACCTGTGGTCTGAGCATGTCTCTTCATCTGAGACGTGCCAGTCCACAATGTTCCTACTGATTGGTTTAGTGGCTAGTGTTATGTCAATTGCTTCCGATCTTGACCTATTGAAAAACGTCGGTTTATCCCCGCTATTCAAAATGTCAAGATCATAGTTTATAATAAATTCAAGAATTTGCTCATCTCTATGGTTGGTGTTGGTGCCCCAAATATGGTGGTTTGCATTACTGTCGAGGGCGGCAATGAGCTGCTGTTCGCCCGTGACTTCTCGAACTCGCTCCAGCATTACTGTGGGCTCCTTATCCTCATAGGGTAGGTACCCAGCCAGCAAAATGATGGATTTATTAGGGCTCCCTTGGGGAGTGTATATGGCTGCTGCAGAATCTCTGGAACAGATTTGCCAAAGAGGCAGCAGTTTTAATTCCTTTCTATAAAGGATGCATGCTCTTGTCAGTCACAGAGATACTATTGTATCCCGACATATTCAGCCCTTTGAGCTTGCCTTTGAGAAGGTAAGGTTCCTGAATAAAGATTATGTCAATATTCTTACCTTTTATGTATTGTTGCAATACTCCACTTGCAGCTATGCAGTGGTGGAGGTTAATCTGCAGCAGCTTCAGATGTGGTTAGTTAGTTGGTTGTGCCAGGGGGCCCGTCCCGTGGCGTCAGTGGTGGCCCGAGTCCACCAGCAGGCCCAATGTTTGTTGGGCCTTTTGGCTTTCTCCGGCCTCCCACCGTTGTCCACGAGTCAGGGCCTTCCTCAGCTGGACACTCAGCTGCTACTTCTGATGGTGCCTGTGGGTTGGCTGGTTCTTCCATTTGGGCCTTGTCACTAGCCTTGGGCTTTGCCCCACCACAGGTAGTCATTTCAATGGGAGTAGATGGGGCCGATAGAACCGTCTCCTCTTGCTTTCTCTCCGGCTCTTCCATCACCTCCATGGTGGTGCTCTTCTGGATAGCCATTTTTCAATATCACCTGAAAAACTCGGTAATTGAATTGGCAACAAGAGAAATTACCTTGAGAGCTGTGGCTGGCGTTGTTGACAGGAGTAATATTTAAAATGGGTTATTCTCTTTTAAGCTGTAAATATTTTGTTTTAATTTTAAGTAGAATGCCTTTAAAGGCAATTTATATAAAATCCAGACCAACTTTATTAGTATATAAAAATATATTGATTATCGGAGTGGCTCTAGTTATAACACCATCCCTACGGGTCGCCCGGCAGTGCCTAAGCAGGCCCATGCGTGGCCACCCCCTCTCCTTTAACTTGGACTTTAGCCGTCCCCACGATCGCCAGGGGGACTCTGCCTGCTGCCAGCGAGAGAGATAGACGGTCTACCGCCAGTAAACACTGCCTACCGGCAATTGATTAATAGGCTCCGTCCAGGCCCATATCACGGCTAACCGCCAGAGACACGAGCACACGACTTTCGAGCCAGCCCCATCACAAGGAGGGCCCGAGCTGGGCGAATAAGGAGAGCAAGGGCCCTCCGAGATCCGTAAATATCATGATTATTAATTACCTCCCCTTCAGGGACATGTATAACAAAGTGTAAATAAAGGGAGTTAATGAACTTAATCCTTTAACTGCGGAGGTAGCGGTACATGAGGTGGGCCGCCATTGCGGGTTAGTAGGTACACCGAGCGGACCCGCTGTGCCTACTTTTACGGCATTCAAGCGCTCGCAACTTTTATGTTTTGTGAGCTTAATTAATCCTACACAAAGTTCTTCATCCTCACTTTTCGATCTGGACTGTGGAACGGCACCGGTGGAGTTAAAAACTTTTTAAAATTCAAAAAGCTTCCCCATCACCAAGGGGATATATATATATATATTTAGTCGTAAGTTTACCCATCATTTGCTATTATATAATTCTTTGTATAAAAATTGGACAGTTATTCCAATTTTGGTGGGCGGTATGTTCACGCCATTAGGCGTTCTTTGTAAATGAATACATTAAGTATGAAAAAAAAAATTTACTCTCCAAGATAAGTACTTTACTTGTACCCTTTACTTGCAAATAAATGTAAATTCAGCCAGAAGATCTCTCAACCTAATGGTTCAGCATCTCAAAAGACGTATCAAGCTTTCTCTGGTTTGGACAAATGCATTTGGAAGACCAGGGCAAGTTTACCAGAAAATTTTATGATCTCCAACTTGGTAAGTCAACTTTATATTATTTGGTTTAGATTTCTTCTATTTAAAATTTTCTCTATAATTGTGAGCCTTTTTCATGTTATTTCATATACAGTCCACAAACCAGAGTGTAATTATAATTCAGATGAAGTCTCGATTCATTTTGAATTATTAAAGGTTATCCCGCGAACTTTTATTCAAACACTATATAAAAGCCCTTTTTATTTAAAAATAGTAATAGTTTCATTGTGTCATCACCTCTCGGGGGGGACGAGCCACTTACTTCTCATTTTCCATTTATAGACATAAATATTACTCTATAAAAGCCCTTTTTATATAAAATAGTAATAGTTTCTTTGTGTCCTCACCTCTCCGGGAGGGCGAGCCACGCACCTCTCATATGGATCCACTACTGTTTTAAGCACTTTCTCTTCAAGTTCCACAGAATGACCTATAATACTGTGATTTCTTGTAAGTTTTTGAGAGCTTATTCCAGATTAATTTCAACTATTGCCATTTTCACACAAATATATTGATATCATGCACAGTTTAATTTTTATTTTATTTTTTAGTATAAGGACATAACTTAATTTTTTAGTTTTTTCATTTATCTATTTTACTTTTCTTTTTTTTTAGGGAGGAGATATGGTTATAGAATGTGTCAATCAGAATGGCAATGAAGTAAAAACATATAAATCCTGGAATATACCTCATCAGAAACAAAATAAACGTGTTGAAGTAAATATGGCTAACTGAATTTTAATTTTTCTTATTAATTACATTGAAATTCAAAGTAATCAATCATTTTAATATTAACTATTTCAAAAAAAAAAAAAAAAAAAAAAATACTTCTTGAAAGCAATCCGTTATAGGTTTACACTGATCAGCCTCTTTATGATTTTCAGTTATCAACACAATTTTTTTCTATGTACATAACTGTGTTTATCTGAAATATATTCATATTATATAACAGATAGATAGAAAATAAACTTTATTTTGGGACCAGGTCCCTCAAAAAACTCATATCTAAATATTAACAGAAATACTATCAGGCTGAAAAATACATTAATAAAATTCAAACAGTTGATGCATTATTATCAGTAACAATAATCAAATATATAATAAAATGTAAGCAACCAAATCTTTTATGAGTAAACTTGATTGTAATGGAAACAAAAAAAAAAAAGTCAAAGAATAAAAAAAAAAAATCGTAAATTTAAAACTTTAACATTGATGGCTATCATTTTCTTCTGATCAAAAATCTATTTTTAAGTTATTATTTATGACACCAGGGCTTCTGTTTAGGACATAAGGGGTATTTGTATTGGAATAGGGAAGTGGCAGAAATGATGTATTCAATTATATGAATTTTTGTCTATAGCTTCTTTCGCTTTACAGCCATTATTTTACTTGTATCTCTTATAAATCTCCCAACATTTTGGGCAATATGACGCACAGTGGTCCGAAATAGGTGGTTTGGCGAAAAAATTACATAGCACATGATATATTATTTTTTATTTTTTGAGAGTCATGTATAAATATAGGCACAGTAATATCTGATATATACATGATTTATTTACGAGATTAATACAAAATTCTTTGCTTCATAAGATTAAAAAACATTATGCAATTGAATACAGATTTCTTAAAAACAAATGTAATTCCTCACAAATTTTATTCAATTAATAATAAAAGTCTTTTGACTTCTGGAAATAAATCGAATCTGTCTTTAGTTGTAGGCTCCTTGCCAAATTTAGTAATGTAGGGGATCTGACGTCAAAAGAGGCATATGGAAAACATCTTCGTTTTTTGAAATTCTACTACATTATCTTGATTTGCTGAGACGATATTGGCGGTAATCTTTGTTGCACGCCATTCAGTCTCTTCAGTCAACATCCCTATCGGCAGCATCGCAGCTGAAATTATTCTGCTTCTATGCCAATGAAACTTATGGACAGTATTGGGCATGTTGTGCCATCTATATAAATTTACAAATAAAATAGCAGTTTCCTGACAATAATTTCCGAATTTTGATGGATCTACAGCAGCACCACTGTTGATTACGTCCAGGATAATTCCAAAGCCGTTCTTCATTAACTCCAGTTATATTAGCTGTAGTAGGTGGATCCTGGAAAAATCGTCGTGAGATACTCCCATCATTGGTTGCCTACCTTGCTTCACCATGTCAAAATTAAGTCCCAACATAGCTCTAAACTTGTTTTGAATTTCTTGTTTGGTGTCCTTGGTTGTTCTCCACTCTTGAATCGGTAATCTATTTACAATTTTCAAAACATACTCCATAAATTTAATTCTTGCGTTTAGAGGAGATAGGCCAAGTTGAATTGCTTCTTCGGATTCTGGTAGATTTCCTAATATTTTTAATTCCTTCAACTGAGAAGGTTTAGCTTTGATTATTGGACAAAGAGCCATGGAGTACCAATTCATAATGAATTCTAAAAGTTATATTATGAAGAATAACATTGGGTCCAGTTTGGTGAATTGTGTTTGGTGTTTCTTCCATGAATTCAAATTTAATGCATCTGCAATGTCTTGTAGATGATGGTCTTGTCCATAGCAATGGGAGGAAAGATGTGAGAAATATATCTGCATCGGTAATTATTTGACCTGCTAATGTCTGTTTATATTCAGTATGTCCTGAAGAGCCTCTCTCATCCCCATTTAGAGACAAGAGTAAGGTCATGGCAAACAGAATTCAGATCAATCTCCGTGTATGTCATTAAAATTCTTTTTACGGTATGTTCAAGAGGTGATTGTTAACCAACTTTGGCAAAACTCTTAATGATTTCAATATTTTCAGGCTAACACTCCATTTTGACTTCCAGTAATGGATTGTAGATGAAAACCTTTCTATTGAAACAGTAACAAGAGACTGAGAAAAATAAATAAATATTATCGACTGGAGGAATTAGCGCCTCTGCTAACTCTGGAACAGTTCAGTCTTTTAATACTCGAGTTGGAATTACTGAGACACAAACCGCAGAGGCAAGTTGGGGCAGGTAAATCCTATTGGGTCTTTTATACGAGAGTATAAGTGCTATTCTCAGACAGGTATGAAAACGGAGCATGATGGAGCTCATTAGTTATGGATTACTAAACATTCGTAAAAGTTGATTATTGGACCACCTACTTAAAAAATCTGTAATCAATAGTGAATCAAAATCTTCAAATTAAAATTGCCTTTTCTGTATTTTAGGTTTGTTGTAAAAACCGAAAAAAATTAATAGAAAATCATAACTTTGTTTTACAACGTATTTTTTAAAATTAAAATAGAAGACGTATTATTACTTACTTACTTACTTACAGCGGCTCAACAACCCATTACTGGGTCAAGGCCTCCTGAATCAGCCTTCGCCAGTTGTCCCTGTCAAGTGCTGCCGTTCTCCAGTTCCGAGTTCTAAGGATGTGGCGAGAGTCATTTGCAACACCGTCCTCCCAGCGAAGCTTAGGTCTCCCTATCCTTCTTGTGCCATACAGCTGCCCTGACAGGACTTTCCGAGGGATGTCCTCTTCTGACATTCTAATAACATGGCCTGCCCACCTAAGCCTCCCGAGTCTGATGGTCTTTACGATATCAGGACCATTTAGGAGAATGCTTAGTTCGTGGTTGGTCCTTCTCCTCCATTCTCTATTCTCCATACGAAGCGCAAGATACATACATATACGAAGTATATGTAGCGCAAGATTTTCCGCTCGTAGACCAGTAGGCTTTGCTCTGATTTCTTCGAGATGGTCCAGCTCTCAGAGCCATACATCAAGACTGGGCGAATGAGGGTCTTGTACATTAGTAGTTTTGTACCTCTGGCTATCATTCCACTCCGCAGTTGTGGCCGGAGACCAAAAAAGCATCTATTTGCCAACGTGATCCTCCTGCTTATTTCATTTGCCACTTCTCCTGTAGAGTTAACAAGGCAGCCGAGGCAGATAAAGTTGTCTACTTGCTCAAAGGAGTAGTTCCCGAATTGAACGTGTTGCCCATGCCTATCCTCTTGCCCTGTGGCCATGTACTTGGTCTTGTTCTCATTGATAACTAGGCCCAGCTTTCTTGCTTGGCCTTCTAGAGCTTGAAAGGCCTCGTTGACAGCTCTGAAAGATCTTCCTACGATGTCTATATCGTCTGCGTATACCAGCACCTGTACTTGCTTGTTGAATATGGTGCCAGATGTGTCAATCTCGGAGTCCCTTATGGCTTTTTCCAAAGCGAGGTTGAAGAGTAGACAGGCAAGCGCATCCCCCTGGAGTACACCCTTTCCATAGTCGAAGTCCCTTGATAAATCATTCTGGATCCTCACCATGCCCCTTACTCCCAGCATCGTCATCCTGCACTGTCTAATTAGTTTCTAGGGTATGCCTAGGTCCTCAAGAGCCTTATACAGTTCCTGTCTATCAATACTGTCGTAGGCATTCTTAAAGTCCAAGAAACGATAGTGAGTTTGTATTTTGTACTCTCTACCCTTTTCCAGAATTTGTCGGATGGTAAAGATGTGGTCGCTGGTAGATCTTCCTCTTCTGAAGCCACATTGATACCGACCAATGGCCCGCTCTGCATATGGGAGAAGCTTATGATAGAGTATGTTGGACATTATCTTGTGTGCCACTGGAAGGAGTGATATGCCTCTGTAGTTGTTGCAATTCAACTGGTCTCCTTTTTTGTGAATAGGACACATTATGGTTTTCTGCCATGCTGCCGGCAGTTTCTCCTCAGTCCATATGTCTATTATGATGTCTTGAAGGACTCTCACAAGCTCAGTTCCACCGGATTTGAAAAGTTCAGCAGGGAGGTCGTCGAAGCCGGGTGCCTTATTATTTTTTAACCTTTCTATAGATGAGAGGATGTCATCCTCGTCAGGGAGTTCCCAATTTTCATGCTCCTCCAAGATAGGTGGCACATAATCCTGAGAATCTGATATATTGTGTAGGAGGTTCGCGAAATGCTGACGCCATCTCTCGAGGATTTTCTCTTTTTCACATAATAGGGTCCCGTCAGTATCACGACAAACTGCTGTTCTAGGCTTGAAAGGCTTTCTGCCTTCGTTTACTTTGTGGTAGAACTTCCAGATTTCGTTGGAGTCTTTCAGGGTTTGAATCTCTTCCATTTGCTTCTTCTTCCACTCCCTCTTCTTTTGCCGGTGCAGTTTTTTCTCTTCTCTTCTCCTCCGTTTGTATTCTTCAACGGTCCTTCGTGTCCGCCGCTGTATCTTCTTTATATGAGCTTCGTTCTTGAATTCTGTAGCTGCACTGCATTCCTCATCAAACCAGGTATTTGATGATACCCTTTCCTGAAAGTCAAGGATCTCTTCAGCCGTGCTATGAATTCCTGTGGAGATTGCTTCCCATTTGTTGTCCAGAGAAAGACGTATTATTACACTCAAAAAATATGTCTTCGTATGTGACGAATACTTTTATCTGTTATATAATGTTAAATGCACCTACACCTTTCCTAATCATGAGGATTTAATTCTCAACTATTAAGCATTCAAAATATGAACTTCATTTGTTTTTTCAAAAGTGTCAAAAAATTGATTTTTTTTGCCTCGTGGACCACTGTGTGACATTTATGGTTTTTATTATGTATCTGTAATAGTACCTTTTAATTATGAACTCATTCTTACAATATTGCATTGATTTAGCCAAACACATTTCTTCTTACATTATTTCATCAATCTCTCATTTTCTTGTTAAAACAATCATCCTAATTTTTCATTTATTATGTGTACATAGTGCTGCCATAAGTTTTTCATGCAAGATGTTTCCTTATTTTGTTAGTTTCCCCTCTATTTAATATTTCTATTTCAAAATCAAATGTATGGTTATTTTTAATAGTATGGTTTGCTGGTGATATACATTTTTTTATGTTGGTTTTATGTTGTTTGATTCTATGTTTTTAAATTTTGTTATTTTTCCCCTATATTGTAACATAAAACCAAATTTTTTGTTGGAACAGTTACCAACTGTTTTGGTACATGTTCGTGAATCTTCTATGCTTTTCGGGAACCTTTTAGAATGTTCGAATTCGAACTAAATATGAGGAGCAATGGACTGGAGTCAGTCTTGCTCTGAAGATCAAATCATATGGTGTTACAGTGTCATTACAAGTAAATACTTTTTGTAACATTGTTAATTATTTGAGTTTGTCTGACAATGTGAATTTTAATTTTTCGTTAATAAAAATTATTTTAACCCATAATAGTGTTACAACCGTGGTCAGGTGTGGGGTTTAACTCATTCACACCAGGACTGTAATTCATGCTCCTCGCCCATTGGCGAAAAAAACTTCATGATTTTTGCTCTATCGGATGGTAGTTATTGAAGGGCATTATGCAGTATTGACAATCCAACATTAATGAAATAAACAATACAGTTCTACCTTGTTATACATTGTCGGGGAAAGTTTTTTGATTGACTAAAGTGTCCGCGCGGCAATCTTGTGCGGGCCACTGCTGGTACACGCCAGCGTGAACGTGTTAAAGATAAAAAAATGCTAGGCAAACAGATTGGAAAACTTTTAGTAGCAGAGCTGAGGAGGGAACTAGAAGAGCTGGATTTTGACACTACTGGCACAAAAGCGATCTTGTTGGCCCGCTTACGTGAGTATTACTTGAGTCAGAACATAGATCCTGAGACATTAGAGTTTATGGGTAGCTCCTTAAATAATCATATAGAAACCATTGGTGCCTCCTTACCTCGTCCCAACAAGGTAATACTTCACAACAAAAAACCTTTCACTATCCTGATAAGAATAAAGGAGGTAAATGTCTCACTCAACCTTCTAAAACCTATCTGTTGACAGTTGATCAAACGTCAACTGCCGAGGTCCTTCCACATCTGTATCTATATCTTGACCACAAAATTGTGAGTCTAAAGGGCTGGAGGGGAAGAGTTGAGGGGATAAAATGATTCCCTCCATAGTTCACACTTTATTAATAAAGAGGATCCTTGTCCTCATCATACTCTTTATTAATAAATAAAGAAATTTTGTTAGTGTACACCCAATTCTGCAGTATAGAGAATTTATATGGAACCAATATAAAAATTTATAAAATTTCATTATTATTTTCATTTATCATGTCTTAGTTTCTGTAATTTAACTTGTCTTCTAGGAACAATTAGGAATATCAATGATTCATGGAAGATACTCTGATGGAGACATCGTTTGTAAAGTTTCAGCAGAAGTAATATCTGAAATAGAAAATATTAAATTTGATTTTAAAAAGAATCCCTATTATTTGTTATTAGCAGCTGGAAAAAGTTTAAAAGGTAAACATTTTAAGTAAATGCATACTTACACTCATACACACATATACACACACATACACACATGCACAAATACACACACACACACACACACACACACACACACACACACACACACACACACACACACACACAAAAAAACACACACACACACACGCACGCACGCACATACATATAGAAAATTGAGTCAGGGGATCAACACCTTAAAATAAATAATACTGAGTTTCTCCGAAATAAAAGAAAACATTTATTTTTCTTTATACAAATGGAATTCACAATAATAGGATTTTTTACATTTTACATAACTTTATACAAATCATAGCTGAAATAAAAGATCGACCTTAAAGTTTATTATTAAAACAATGTCAATCCCACTCACAAACAAAAGATGCAACCTTCACAACCACCACTGCAACTCTTAAAACACCATAAGTCACCTTTGCCAGATGCAAGGCTAATTCAAATTAAAGAGAGATAGATATAAAATTATAAATATATAATATATTATATAATATATATAATAATATAAAATATAAATATATAATAATACTTATATAAATTATAAATATATATAAATATAAATGGATTTTCTTTACATCTACCCCGTTAAGGGGGAAAATCAAATTGCTTTTTTTTTTTTTTTATTGTTTTATGGAAAAAAATGTGACTAATTTTATATGATGATATGATGATATAATATGAGTCTGTCTAAAATCATTTGAATTCTGTGTTCTAAAATATTTATTGTCTGAAATGTTCAACCAAGAGGTGTAAACATTTTTTTTTTTAGATCTTGAACTGCCAAACCATCAAATTGTATGGTTGGATATTATTTCAAAAGGGTATTTATATCCCAGGCAATGAAGGTTTTGTGTTCGGAATAATGAGAGACAAGCTGAATTTTTGCCAGCTGTTAGTAAGGGAGAGTGGGGAATAGTGAGAAGCGGTTAACTGTGAGACATTTAGCTCCTAGACTGATTGCAAGGTCCCAGTTAGAGTAGGATTTGTTTTATGTACAATGTTAGTCAAATAACTTTTTCCAGGAAAGAAACCAACAATATCATACGTTTGTGACTATTTTTGCCTTATTTTGTTTTTGAGGCAAGTAAACTTTTTTTTTTGTGACTTTCTTTCTCGTTGATGGTATAGGCAGTATTCTTCATGTCAACAAATTTCTGTTACTGCCTGTTATTCACCAATTCATAATCTATGTATTAACCTTTTAACGGCAAATGGTTGTTTACTGTGGAAACAGAAATTCATAATGAACAACGGTAAGGCCCTTTGGGGAAGAGTGAGACAGAAACAGTGAGACAGCCGGAGCAGGTGTCACTGTTCCCCACTCATCCCAATAGATTAAGTAACTATACTGAAGATGAACTTACAATGCCTGAAAGTTAATCTTAAGTTAGATATAATGAATGTAATTTATTAATAACAATAATAACAACAATAAACAAACTCAGCCCATTCATTCATGGTGATTAAATTCATTAGGTAAAGCCTTTTAATATTTTATATTGCGCAAGTTGCAGTATATTACATTTTGGAGAAAATATAATTATTTTAGTTAACCAGATAATTTTTAATTCCATTTTGTTTAATTAGTATTTATATTTATAGTGTTAGTAACTGTGGGATTCCTAGCATCAAAGGTTACAAAATCGCTCTATAACGTAAAGTTATATTTAATTACCCCGCTCAGAAGGAGAAAGGGGTGGGTCTTTTATTCTAGGTCTTGGGAAATGGAAAATCTACTTTTGGAGTACTTACCTCCAAAAAAAAATATTTTAACAAACCAAAAAAAAATTATTTATAAAGGGTGCCACGTTATTTTTTCCGGGAATAACGAAACCCTGGGTGAGGAAAGGGGAGAGGTGATGATAATAAAAAAATCAGGTCGGGGCTCAATATGGAGTCTCTGCCCCCTATATTATATTGTTTGAAATCGCGTCACCTTTACAGGGTATTAACCAGAACCAAAAAAAACTATTGAGTACTGAGATAACATATTATATTTAAAAAAAAAAAAGAAATCAAGAAAAAAAAATACAAATCCATTAAATCTTCTAATATAAAGAAATTAAAAAAACTAATATTATCCACTAACAAAAAAAAAAAAATAAATAAACCATTCAATAGAGAAAAAAAAAATATAAACAACTGAACTCTCACAAAAAAAATGAATACCTTTGATATGACATAAAATAAAATAGCAATCAATTTACAATTAAAAAAAACTTAAAATCTCTCCACACTATTTGTAGTTCTACCTTCTTCCAGTTTTTTACACAAAAAAAAAAAAAAAACTCCGTATTCCCAGACTATAACAGTTTATAATGTACTCACAGTTGCTTCACTACATTTACACCTCTGAGAGTCTCCACAGCCGTTTTGGTGTCAGCGGCTTCAGCTCTAAATCCCCTTTCGGGTGTCTCCAGTTTTCCTTTTCCTGGTCTCCTGGAGCTGCCGAATATTCGCCGGTTCCTCCAGATTACTGTTTTCTGGTGGACCCACTCCCTCGTGGCTTTTACTTAGACTCTCCGGCTCCGACTGACCCCTGGCCAGTATCCAAACTACCCACTCCTTAATCCTTCCTATTACCTATCAACTAACATCTATTTACATTTTTAAATATCTATTTACACCATTTATTTACAACAACTATAATTTTTATAAGTCAAGCCATTCACAATTTAGTTTTATGATCTATTTTATTTCTTTAATAAATAAAATTGCCATAAACTTCCAACTGTTACAGCTCTTTGGATTCAATTAATATTTAATCTATTAAATATTCTATATATTGGCTCAGTGCCCATCGTTGTATACAACAACTCGTAGTAATAGGTATACCTTTTTGATTTCCAAAAATTGTTAAAGGTGAACGATATCAGTTTGTAGCAAAAATTCTTTTGCCCAACAATAAAAACGAAATGTTTTTATGGAAAAAATAATTGCCAACGTCTCCCTTTAAATTTGTGAATAATTTTTTTCTGCTGAAGTTAAAGATTTTGAAGCATATGAAATGGGCTTGTCTGAGCCATCCTTGAAGCGGTGGAAAATCGCAGCTCCCAATCCTGTTGATGAAGCGGCAGCAGAAATAACTATGGGTAATTTTGGATCATAAGGCACAAGTACCGGAGTAGACACCAAGGCTCCCTGGATCGCGACAAAAGCCTTTTCACAGTCTTCGTTCCTGTACTGTACTCCTTTCTTTTTCAAGTTGTTCAATGGACTGAAAAGAGAAGAAAACATAGGAATGAATTTCGAATAGCCATTTATGCCATGCGTCCCTGTCTCTGGCAAGTATCCTCATTTCCCCAAACGTCTTTCCTCTGCGTCTCCCTATACGTTCTAGATGGGTCATATATGAAGTTCTGGGTCGGCCTCTTGGTCTTCTTCCTACTGGCCTCACCTCCATGGTTTTTAATGGGTCTCTGTGGTGGTCCATATGACAGACATGTCCAAACCACTTCAGTTGCATCTTCTCCACTGTTTCCATAACTGGGCATACACTGATTTCTTCCCTAATCCTGTTCTTCCGGACACAATCTCCCCATGTTTTCCCCGCAATTCGGCTAAGAAACTTCATTTCTGCTGCAGTGACACAGTTTTGAAGCCTTTCGCTCAGGATCCAGCTTTCAGCTCCGTAGAGAACACCGGCAGATAAACTAAGCCAATATATAGAATATTTAATAGATTAAATATTAATAGAATCCAAAGAGCTGTAACAGTTGGAAGTTTATGGCAATTTTATTTATTAAAGAAATAAAATAGATCATAAAACTAAATTGTGAATGGCTTCACTTATAAAAATTATAGTTGTTGTAAATAAATGGTGTAAATAGATATTTAAAAATGTAAATAGATGTTAGTTGATAGGTAATAGGAAGGATTAAGGAGTGGGTAGTTTGGATACTGGCCAGGGCCTAACCAGTTTTTCTTTCAAAATTGAGGATGTTCCTTAACAAGCATTTGGGAAGGTTGATGGTCTAAGTAGACTTCCCAAAACTCGTTTCATTAAGCGGATGAAGGATATCAGACTGTAGTTGAACTTTTGTAGTTGGAATTTATGATGAAATGTTGACGTTGGTTCCTGTCACTTATGTGGAAGTAGCAAAGGAAACTGCAGAGGATAGTGTTCTTCATACAGTTCTAACTTACATCGATCAAGGTTGGCCCGAGCATTCACCGACTCCGGAGTTAAAACCATTCCATACAAAGAGAACAGGCGTTAACTAACTCTAAAGGTTTTATATTGTGGGGCATTCGTATAGTTATTCCAACAAAATTAAGAGAATTTGTGTTAAAATTTTTTTAGAGTCCCCAGTTCCATCAGTTAAGCCTAAGGCTTTACATTTTCCAGAGTATTTCCCTTTTATAGATGAAGATAAGGGTCAAAAGAGGAAACGGAAAGCTTGCCGAGTTTGTACAAACTCGTACTTGTACGGCAAACAATATCAGAAGGCAGGTAATCACGTTGATATATTACATTTACAGCTATGTTTTTTGATAACAAAAAAAAACATGTTTTACTTTAAGAGAAAAAAAAAACTATAATAACAAATCTAAAATAAATAAAATATTATACAGAAAAAAACAAAACAATATCTGTCTGTCAGGCCATGATATTCCTTAAAACATCCCAGACAAAGACCTGGATGATCATCACAATATGGACAATACGTGATTACCTGCAAGCTAAACTCGGCAAGCTTTCTGTTTCCTCTTTTGACCCTTATCTTCATCTGTAAATCCCTTTACAATTTGACCTGTGCAATATATTTTCTCCTGCAGTAGCCACTTCACAATGTTTACCATGTGTGTAAATATGAAACCGGAATTTTTCAAATAGCAAATAAGAGTTGATTGTGTAAGAATGATACATACTTTTTTATTCGAAGTACTGTCCTTCGCTATCTATGCATTTTTCCCATCATTCAGGCAATTTATGGATTCCCCGCCAAAATAATGCTTCCTCTTCTGAGTCAAACCAATCACTTAACCAATTTTTTACATTTTCATAAGAAGTGAAGCGCTGCTCAGCTAGTGCCTGTCCCATCGATGCAAATAGGTGGTAATTGGATGGGGCCAAATCTGGTAAATAAGCCGCATGCGGAAGAATTTACCAACCAAACACTTGGATCGTTTCCTTCGTCCGTTTAGCCGAATGTGATGGAGCAAGATCACTTTGTGTGTCCTTTCTTGATATTTGGGACTTTTTGGTGCAAATCTTTATTCAAATTTATCATCTGTTGTAGGTAGCGTTCCGTATTAACAGTTTCCCCAGGTTTCAGCAGCTCATAGTAGGTAACACCCATCTGATCACACCATACACAGAGCATTTTCTTCCTCCCCAAGCGATGCCGATGGTTCACCAGGATTTACCCAGGATTTTTTACGCTTAGGATTCTCGAAGTAAATTCACTTTTCATCACCAGTCACAATTTGATGAAGAAATGAATTTTTTTCTGTTCCTGGCGAGCAGCATTTGCCATGAGGTTTTTCGAGCTTCCTGCTGCCTGTCATTCAGTTGGTGAGGTACCCATTTTCCGACCTTCTGGATCTTTTCCATGCCTTTCAAACAAATGGAGACGGTGTCACATGTAATAATTGTCCAACAAACGCTTCCGAATCAGCGTTTTCAAAGTTTTTTTTTTTTGTGGTTTTCCACAGTATTTGTTTCTTTTATCGAAATCCATCTTTAAATTTTTTGAACCAATCGAAACATTGAGATTTGCCTAGGGCATGCTCCCCGTAAGCTTCAACAAGCATCCTATGTGATAATGCTCCAATTTTTTTCAGAAGGAAACTGAAAATAAATGCTGTCCGCAAATCTTGATTTGTTGGCACAAAAGTCGACATGTTCAACGCCACTAAAAACACGGTTATAGAATGAAACTGATGTTGGTATCAATTGGATCTCTTTATTACATGTAGGCAAAAGCAGATAACACCACTGACGGATTAGTAAGAAGATTATATTGACCGCTAACTCCTATCATTGGCGAATTCCGGTTTCATATTTACACACCTGGTACACTAGTAAAATAATTGTCCATGTGTAATGAGTGGCCCTTTTTTTTATATTTTTGCATTAGATTATCCACAACACATTGGGCGTGAGGCCTTCCTCCAATGTCACGCTCTGCAGCACCAGTATATACCATTAGTTTTTGTACGAGGCCTGATTTTTCGCACAATGAATATAATTTGATCCCATATTTGTGCTTTTTTCCATTCATGTATTGCCTAAAAATTAACCTGCTTCGCCATAAAATCATAGACTCGTCAATACTCAATTCATAGTTTGGATAGTATATACAGGGTGTCCCCAAACCAAACAGCCAAACTTCAGGGATCGATAGAGGATCGAAAAACTAAGAAAAAAAGTCCTCTGGCATTTGCCTCGTTTTCGCTTTGTTTTCAAAAAAGTCACAAAAACTAAAAATAATTGTGCAAAAAGTGTATATTAATTTCTTTTTTCAATAATGTATTTAAATTAAAAAAATATACTTTGTACAAAAAATATGGCTTTTTGAGTAAGCTTAATTTCTTAATATACGAGGAGTAAATTTAGAAAATATGAATATTCTCACGCTTTCGTTATCAATAAAACATCTAGGTTGAGTGTTTAAACTTAAACGGAAAGGATTAAAATGTTAGCCATTATTCTATCATTTTAATCCTTTTCTGTGGGAATCCAGTCTCGCATTCTCACATTAGTGGTTTTGCATTTAGTGTTCAGTGAAGTCAACAAATATGGCTAGATTTGCCAATGCTGAATACACGAACATAGTCTACGTCTACGGATTCTGCGATGGCAATGCACGTCAGGCAGTTCAGGAATATCGCAGATGGTTTCCTGACCAAGAAACCCCACTCGGAGGTGTTTTTTCCAGCACTTTCAGAAAGCTTCGAAAGGCTGTGTCCTTCTCATGTAATCGTGGTGGAAACCGTATGCAGGCTCCGATGGAAGCTGACCTGGGGTGGAGGGAGAGGATACTGCGGCACTTCAATACCGACCCTGGTACAAGTTTCCTGAGAGCTCCTTCAGTTCTTGGCATACCAAGGGTAATCATTTGGCGCACATTAGGGGCTGACCCCAGGCATGCTTACCGTGTACAAAAGGTACAAATGTAATACCCGCTGATTATTCCGCCGATTAAATTTTTGTAATTGGTACAAAGAACAATTGCAAAACGATGTAAACTTAAGTTCGAAAGTAATCTGGACGGACGAAGCGACTCTTACATGTACGGGCATATTCAATCAAAGAAACTACCACCTTTGGTCACATGAAAATCCCTGCACTGTTAGATAATTTCACTACCAGCATGAGTTTTCTGTAAACGTGTGGGTCGGTCTTTGTAATAATGGCATGATAGGTCGCGTATTTTTACCTGCTCCACTTAATGCTGAAAGTTATAATATATTCCTTGAGAATGACTTACAGGCACTTTTGGAAGATATCCCTTTGGAAAGAAGGCTTGAGAACTGGTTTCAACTCGATGGTTGTCCTGCACATTACGGAAGGGCCGTGCGAGACTGGTTGGACATCAACTACCCAGGTCGCTGGATAGGACAATGTGGGCCGGTGCCTTGGCCTCCACGGTCTCCGGACCTCACGCCACTAGATTTCTTCGTGTGGGGATACGTGAAAGAAAATGTCTACGAGAGCCCGTCCGCACAAGGGATGATCTCATCGAGCTCATCAGAATGGTTGCAACCAGCTCACCACAGAAAAATGTTTAGATGCAGTGCGACCTGTGAGTACGCGATGTGATTGCAGCGAGAGGCTACAACTTCGAACTACAATTTACGTTGACGCTGCCAAGAAATTGACTATGTAATTTTAGAGAAGACTTAGAGAAACGTAGAGAGAGGACATTGGGCAATAACCAGGAAAATTGAAGAAGATCCAGGTGCTATCCATGCACTCTGACCTTCAGGTACGAGAATTCCTGGACATCAAATATCAAACCACAATCAGAAAAATGGAAACACATAAACCCCACAAGGGGATCAATTGCTATACGGATGGCTCACTGACCAAAACAGGGTCCATGCAGGAATCTGGAGAATGGACAAACCCAATGAAGGGATATCAATTCCACTGGGAAAATATGCTACCGTCTTCCAATCAGAAGTAGTACAAAAAAGTAACCATATTCACTGACAGTCAAGCAGCTATTGGTGCAATCAGTAACCATATAACTAAATCAAAGGTTGTTAAAACCTGCAATAATACGCTCAATAAATTATTAGAAAACAATAATGTAAGAGTGGAATGGTACCAGGACATACCGGTATCCATGGAAACGAAAAGGCAGATTGCCTAGCAAGGCAAGGCTCAGCTAATAAACCCATAACCCCCGAATGGGAATGGGAATAAGCATAAGCTACGCTAAAAGAAGGATCGGGGAAATATATGGAGCTATCAAAGAACAATATTGGAAGGATAAAAATCATTATCACTCCAAATTCTTTTTAGATGGCTATTCAGTCAAAAGAAGCAATATGCTACTAAATCTTGACAGGAAGGCACTTAAAAAAATTACAGCGATCTACACGGGACACTGTAAACTAAATAAACAAATGTATAAACTACAGTTGGCAGAAACACCAATATGTAGATACAAGTTTAAAAAACAACAAGGTCCCAGGTATCGATGGTCTGCCAGCCAAGCTGTTCAAGCATGGTGGTAATGAGCTTAGAAGATTTCTCCACAATCTTATTCTCTGTACATCTGGGAAGCAGACGAAAACCCTGATGATTGATGTAAAACAGCAATTATCCCCATCCATAAGAAGGGGGACATCCTCGAATGTGATACTACTGTGGCATCTCAGTTTTGTCCTGTGCGTACAAAATACTCTCAAGAGTTCTCTCCCAAAGGCTTCTTCCGTTTGCAGAGAGAGAAACTGTTCCATACCAAGCTGGCTTCAGGAAAGGAAAGGCTACCACCGACCACATCTTTTCTCTGTGGACTATTTTTGAAAAAACGAAAAAACCACCACCTTTACATTGACTTTAAGGGAGCCTATGATAGCATGCTCAGAGACGAACTATTCAAGACCATGATAGAGTTGGGTGTTCCAGGAAAATTAGTTTACCTTGTTAAAGCAACAATGAGAAGGGTGCATTCAGGGGGATGTATCTGAGTGCTTCACGACACATAGGGGACTTAAAAGGGTGATTGCCTGGCATGCATCCTGTTTAATTTTGCCTTGGAGATTGCAGTGAGGAGGTCTGGAGTGTATGTGGGAGGCACTATTATCAACAAGACTACACAAATCCTGGGCTTTGCTGACGATGTAGATATTATAGGTAGGTCATTTGTAGCCATGAAGGATGCTTTCATTGCCCTTAAAGAAGCCGTAGCAAAGATTGGTCTGGTTGTAAACCAGGATAAAACAAAATATATGATGTTGGGGTGTAGAGGCACAGCGAGAAGACGAGCTGAAGTCCAAATTAGAGAATTTGCATTTGAACGGGAGGATGAATTTGTCTACCTCAGTAAACTGGTAAATGCAAACAAAGATATGCAGCTGGAGATAGAGAGAAGATTAGCGGCTGCTAACAGGTATTATTTTGGACTGCAGCGGCACATGAAGAGCAAACCTCTGTCCAGAAGGACTAAATTGCAGCTCTACAAGACCCTAATAAGGCCTGTCGTCACATAAGGCTCTGAATGCTGGACACTATCGAAGAATCAAGAGCGGATCCAATCCTCCGAAGAATATTTGGTTCATTGTGTATAAATCAAGAATGGAAACTAAGGACCAATGCGGAACTAAAGAGGTTGTACCAAGAAGCCAACCTAGTCAAATTTATAAAAGTGGGGAGATTATGTTGGGCAGGACATGTGGCGAGGATGACGGAAGATCAAATTCCTGGGAGGCTTCTCAACGAACAGATCCATGTAACAAGACCTGTTGGACGTCCCAAATTGCTTTGGGCTGACAGCATTGCTGCCAATGCAAAGTCCATCCTGGGGATAAGGAATTAGAAGGCAGCTGCTCTGAACAAAGATGGCTGGTGGCATCTGTTGCAGGAGGCCTTGACCCTGCGGGGGGCAGGTTGTAGAGCCACTAAAGAAGAAGAAGAAGATGTATTAATCTAGCATTAAATATACTTTTTATTTTTATAAATTGTATGATTTTTTTTATTACCTAAAATTATTATGTAATGAAAAAACTTGGTGTGCAAATACATTTTGTCGCCACTGTAAAATAAAATGCGAAGATGAGTACTACATGGGTGAAACTGCGAAAAATTAAAAAACAAGACTAATACTAAATAAAAACAGTACTAATAACCCAAAACATTAGTATTTTTATACTGTCAGTGAATTTTAGGATGCTTGCTGGGTTGACTACGTCATTTGATCCTGGTTTAGGTATAATTTCCCTACCAAATAACCTGAATCTTAGTCTTGCAAATCTGTCGCACCAGCAGATTATATGATTGGCTGTTTCATTCTCTTTGCCGCAGAATCTACATATTGGTGACTCTGCTAGCTTGAGATTATCTTATCGGACATACTACTTGGATAGCTGGGAAGGTCAAGTAGTTTTTGATACATACAATGGGCTTCCGCAGGGAGATACCCTCAGTCCAACCCTTTTCAATCTGTATAAGGAACATATCACAAATTGCGGGATTGATAAATGTAAAATTATTCAATTTGCAGACGATTTCTTGATTTACACCGTAGTAAAATCTGCAGAGGAAAAATATGATCCAATTCAGAACTGCGAATTCTTTATGCAGAACCAGATTTGGTGAACCCCATTAAAAAAGGAAGATTAAGGTAGCTGGGACATGTATAAAAAATAGGGGAGGCAAGGTTGCCGAAGAATATTATTTATGGTAATCCTGGAAGAAGGAGATTGAGAGGAAGGCCGTGATGGTTGGATAATGTGGTGGAAGACCTTATTGAGGAGGCTCAAGTTCCGCTAGGTTAGGGTCCACTACCAGTTAGTTAGTTTAAGTGACAATTTACATTTTTTATTTTCAAGGATCGATCTTAATATTAAAATATCAAAGCAAATAATAACAAAAAATATATAAAATTTTATCTTGAACTGAGTTCAGTCTTTAAATGGTTAATTAACCATTTGTTGTTTCTGCTGACGGTATGCCATTCATCGATTGTTTTGATAAGTATGGGTAATTGGTCCCTGCTCTAAATGTCATCTAAAGCAAGCCAATGAGTCGTAGCGTTTAATTGAGGCCGGTAACAGTAAACTATGGCTGTAAGTTTTCCAGAGCTGGAACAGAGATAAGTTTGATAGATTTAGTAATTTATAACAGTTTAATTGCAGGCATTGTGGTTATTTATATAATTTTTATACAGTAATCAATGAAGATTCTATTATTCTATTAACAATTCTATTAATTAGTAATTCTATTAATTTACCTCTCTCATCTAAATGCTCACTATACCACATTAGACTGTTAGCCTTAAAATCCTCTGCTAGAATCACTGGGAGGATCAACCAACATGAAAGAGCAAGTTTAACATAAAATTCTTTTTTTTTTTTTTTTTTTTTTTTTTGTGTGTGTGTGGGCTAAAGGCTTCCATTGAAGCCCTATACTGCCCGAACACAAAATTCTTATTGATATTGCTTGTAAATTAGAATGACTATTTAGGTCGGTAAAGAAATATGTTCTCTTTAATTAATATACTCTCGTCACTGCAGGCAATTTATCTAGCTCTGTAATCTTTTCTCGTAATATTATATCCCAGAAATTGAAGATACATGGTAGGTTTTAATTTTGTTTTTTGAATATAGTCTACAGAACAGCGATGGTAACTGCGCAAGACAGGCTTGGAGGAATTTTTGTTCAGAAGTGAACAATATCCCAGAAGTAAGCCGGGTGAAAAAGATATTAAATAAAACTGAACAGGAAACATTGGGAATGCTAAGGGTGGAACAAACGAGATGGAAACCCTTGAAACCATGGCAAGAACCCAATTTTCTAACTGCAAAATAATTAAAAACTATGATAATCACGCCACATATATTGAAACCATAAAGGATGAAAGTATGTGGAAAAGTGCAAAAAACATAGTTACCAGCAGTGCTCTTGAATGGGCAATCAACACTATGAAGCCATTCAAATCAGCTGGTACAGATAGACTTTTTCCAGCTCTAATACAAAAAGGACTGGACATACTAAGATCTCACCTCTTAAAACTTTTTAGAGGCAGCTTAGCAATGGGATATATCCCAGCAGAATGGAGAGTATCAAAAATACGGTACTTACCGAAACCAGGAAAAGAATCTTATCAAGATCCTAAATCATTCAGACCCATATGTCTGTCATCATTCCTAATGAAGATGTTAGAGAAAATTGTTGACAGACATGTGAGACAGCGAATATCGGAAACAAAACCGATACATAATAAGCAATATGCATACCAAGCAGGAAAATCCTGTGAAGTTGCACTACACAATTTGATCTCTAGGATAGAAAAATCCATAGATCAAAAAGAAATAACAGTAGGCACCTTTGTTGACATCGAGGGTGCCTTTGACAAAACACCTTATAACACTATTAAAGGAGCTATAAGGGAAAGAAATATAAAATAAATTTCCTCTAGATGGATAGAAAGGATGCTGGAGGAAAGAATTCTAATATCCGAACTGGGACACGCCAAACTATGGATCAAACCTAGGGGAGGGTGTCCCCAGGGTGGGGTGATCTCACCACTACTCAGGTGCCTAGTGGTGGATTCACTACTAGCAGAGCTAAACAATGCAGGCTTTTACACACAGGGATACGCTGATGATATAGCAATTTTGGTGGAAGGCAAATATCAAAGCGTACTCTCTGACCTATTAACAAACGCCATCAAAATATTAAATGATTGGTGCAAAAAAAAATGGATTAAACATCAATCCACAAAAAATTCACATTTGTTTCTTCACAAAGAGGAAAAAAATTGACATCAGACTTCCAGTGATAAATGGTTTCCAGTTGACACCTACAACAGAAGTCAAGCACTTAGGAGTCACACTTGACCATAAATTAAACTGGCACCCACACATTAAAAACCTAATCAATAAAGCTCTAAAATGCCTGTGGGCCTGCAAAAGGGCCATAGGCAAAAACTGGGGGCTACAACCAAAAATGGTCTATTGGCTTTATATCACGGCAAGAAGGCCAATGATCCTCTACTCAGCCCTGCTTTGGTGGCATAAAGCAGGAGTTGGTAATAACAAAAACATGTTAAACAAACTACAGAGAAAAGTATGTCTTATGACGACTGGCGCAATGAGAACAACACCAACAGCTGCAATGGAGGTGATGCTAAATCTAGCACCACTGCAGATAGAGGTGGAGGCACAAGCAATGAAATCCTCTTAAAGGATAGTAAAACAAAATAATCACTCCAAAGTTAAAACTGGCGGAGGGCATTGGGAAATATTCAGGAAAATCGAGAATGACCGAGTACTATCAATGCACTCAGATCTTCAAACTCGTGAATTCCTAGAAATTAATTATCAAACAAAAATTAACAAAAAAGAACCACAATAAATCCTATACAGGAATAAATTGTTACACGGATGCCTCGCTTACTAAAACAGGCTCAGGAGCGGGTATCTGGAGAAAAGACAAACCCAAAGATGGAATTTCAATACCACTGGGTAAATATGCTACAGTATTTTTAACAGAAATACTTGCTATTTGCCAGTGCGCCTCAGGGATGCTGACTGAGAAAATAATCAATCAAAAGATAACTATATTCTCAGACAGCCAAGCAGCGATTGGGGCAATAAAAAATCAAACAACGAAATCAAAGGTAGTAAAAACCTGCATCACAACACTAAAAAAATTAGCAGAAACTAACACAGTTAGAGTAGAATGGGTACCAGGACACTCTGGAATCCATGGAAATGAAAAAGCGTACGAACCAGCAAGGGAAGGTTCCGCAAAAAAACCCATAACGCCAGAACCAGTAATTGGAATTAGCATTAGCTATGCAAAAAGAAGGATTGGGAAAATTTATGGAGCTCTTAAGAAACAATATTGGAATGATAAAAACCACTATCACTCCAAACTCTTTTTAGAAGGCTATTCTGCTAAAAGAAGCAAGTTGCTATTAAACTATGACAGAAAGCACTCAAAAAAATTACAGCGATCTACACAGGACACTGTAAACTTAACAAGCATATGTGCAAACTCAAGCTAGCAGAGTCACCAATATGTAGATTCTGCGGCAAAGAGAATGAAACAGCCAATCATATAATCTGCTGGTGCGACAGATTTGCAAGACTAAGATTCAGGTTATTCGGTAGGGAAATTATACCCAAACCAGGATCAAATGACGTAGTCAACCCAGCAAGCATCCTAAAATTCACTGACCGTATAAAAATACTAATGTAGTACTCAAACCAATATAGGCGCACAATAGACCCACGGTGGTCGAGGTGCATAAAGCCGCGGAAAAACAAAAAAAAAAAAAAAAAAAATCTGCGCAAAAATTTAGTGTATCTCTTCGGCAAGTTATTGCTTTTATATTCCATTGGAGAAATTTCATTTAAGATATAGTGCACTACCTGTATCTTATGCCAATGAAAAGGGGTCGGAGTGAAAAATTAAACGACTTACTGATTGAAATAAATTATATCTGAAAACAATCCTAAGAAAAAGAAGAAGAGACATAGTTGTTTCTTCCTCAGGAAAGATTAAACGTCCGACATTATTTATTTATTTTTTTAAATTAAGGAATTAATGGATTTTTTAAATCAGATTTGTGTTTTTTTGTTATTGCATGTTTAGCTAGGGCTGATTTGTTAATGTTTTTGGGTTATTAGTACTGTTTTTATTTAGTGTTAGTCTTGTTTTTTAATTTTTCGCAGTTTCACCCATGTAGTACTCATCTTCGCATTTTATTTTACAGTGGCGACAAAATGTATTTGCACACCAAGTTTTTTCATTACATAATAATTTTAGGTAATAAAAAAAATCATACAATTTATAAAAATAAAAAGTATATTTAATGCTAGATTAATACATCTTCTTCTTCTTCTTTAGTGACTCTACAACCTGCCCCCCGCAGGGTCAAGGCCTCCTGCAACAGATGCCACCAGCCATCTTTGTTCAGAGCAGCTGCCTTCTAATTCCTTATCCCCAGGATGGACTTTGCATTGGCAGCAATGCTGTCAGCCCAAAGCAATTTGGGACGTCCAACAGGTCTTGTTACATGGATCTGTTCGTTGAGAAGCCTCCCAGGAATTTGATCTTCCGTCATCCTCGCCACATGTCCTGCCCAACATAATCTCCCCACTTTTATAAATTTGACTAGGTTGGCTTCTTGGTACAACCTCTTTAGTTCCGCATTGGTCCTTAGTTTCCATTCTTGATTTATTCACAATGAACCAAATATTCTTCGGAGGATTGGATCCGCTCTTGATTCTTCGATAGTGTCCAGCATTCAGAGCCTTATGTGACGACAGGCCTTATTAGGGTCTTGTAGAGCTGCAATTTAGTCCTTCTGGACAGAGGTTTGCTCTTCATGTGCCGCTGCAGTCCAAAATAATACCTGTTAGCAGCCGCTAATCTTCTCTCTATCTCCAGCTGCATATCTTTGTTTGCATTTACCAGTTTACTGAGGTAGACAAATTCATCCTCCCGTTCAAATGCAAATTCTCTAATTTGGACTTCAGCTCGTCTTCTCGCTGTGCCTCTACACCCCAACATCATATATTTTGTTTTATCCTGGTTTACAACCAGACCAATCTTTGCTACGGCTTCTTTAAGGGCAATGAAAGCATCCTTCATGGCTACAAATGACCTACCTATAATATCTACATCGTCAGCAAAGCCCAGGATTTGTGTAGTCTTGTTGATAATAGTGCCTCCCACATACACTCCAGACCTCCTCACTGCAATCTCCAAGGCAAAATTAAACAGGATGCATGCCAGGCAATCACCCTTTTAAGTCCCCTATGTGTCGTGAAGCACTCAGATACATCCCCCTGAATGCACCCTTCTCATTGTTGCTTTAACAAGGTAAACTAATTTTCCTGGGACACCCAACTCTATCATGGTCTTGAATAGTTCGTCTCTGAGCATGCTATCATAGGCTCCCTTAAAGTCAATGTAAAGGTGGTGGTTTTTTCGTTTTTTCAAAAATAGTCCACTGAGAAAAGATGTGGTCGGTGGTAGCCTTTCCTTTCCTGAAGCCAGCTTGGTATGGAACAGTTTCTCTCTCTGCAAACGGAAGAAGCCTTTGGGAGAGAACTCTTGAGAGTATTTTGTACGCACAGGACAAAACTGAGATGCCACAGTAGTATCACATTCGAGGATGTCCCCCTTCTTATGGATGGGGATAATTGCTGTTTTACATCAATCATCAGGGTTTTCGTCTGCTTCCCAGATGTACAGAGAATAAGATTGTGGAGAAATCTTCTAAGCTCATTACCACCATGCTTGAACAGCTTGGCTGGCAGACCATCGATACCTGGGACCTTGTTGTTTTTTAAACTTGTATCTACATATTGGTGTTTCTGCCAACTGTAGTTTATACATTTGTTTATTTAGTTTACAGTGTCCCGTGAAGGAGCCTTTGGGAGAGAAGCAGGCACTCACTAACAGCTTGAAAGGAGCTCAACTTATATTCACTAGCTGAAGAACTTGCTTATGTCGTCTTGTTGCTTGAATTGCTCTATGTCCTCTAGTCGATCCTTCTCCCATTTTCTTTTTCTTCTCATGTGGACATGCTTCTCTTCTCTTTTCCTGATCCTATACTCTTCCACTGAGTTTCATTAAAATGCGAGCATTGAATTTTAGTAGTGGGCTTGAAGACCCTGTGGATCCCGATAGATTGAGAGAAAAAAGACTTTTACTAAACCATTTCCAAGAAACTATGGATAATACAGGGTGTCCCCAAACCAAACGGCCAAACTTCAGGGAACGATAGAGGAACGAAAAACTAAGAAAAAAAGTCCTCTGGCATATGCCTCGTTTTCGAGAAAATCACAAAAAAATAAAAATAGTTGTGCAAAAACTAGTTAAGGCCATGGAAGAGCGGATTTCATTCCTTGAATGAATTTTAACAATAATTGTTATTCCAATACAATAATTGTATTTCAATCTTTTACTAATAGAAAGGTAATTGAAAAAAAAATTATTTTTTATTCAGAAAAAAATAATAAATACTTTTTTATTCAAATATTCATAGTATAAAGAAAATTACCTATTTAAAGTACATAACATTATGAACGAAAACTGAAGATTAAATTATAAAAAATTTAAATAATAAAAATAATTTTAAAAATAATTAAATATTCTTACTAGGAAAACATAAATATTTCAGTTTTCATACGGGACTACCTTAGTGAGAAAAAAAATCTGAAAATTTTGTAGGTTTCTCTAAAATTACATAGTCAATTTCTTGGCAGTGTCAACGTAAATGTAGTTCGAAGTGCTAGTCTTTCGCTGCAATACACGCATCACATCGCTTACTCACAGATCGCACTGCATCTAAACATTGTTCTGTGGTGAGCTGGTTGCAAACCATTCTGATGAGTTCGATGAGATCATCCCTTGTGCGGACAGGCTCTCGGTAGACATTTTCTTTCACGTATCCCCACACGAAGAAATTTAGTGACGTGAGGTCCGGAGACCGTGGAGGCCAAGGCACCGGCCCACCTTGTCCTATCCAGCAACCTGGATAGTTGATGTCCAACCAGTCTCGCACGGCCCTTCCGTAATGTGCAGGACAACCATCGAGTTGAAACCAGTTCTCAAGCCTTCTTTCCAAAGGGATATCTTCCAAAAGTGCCTGTAAGTCATTCTCAAGGAATATATTATAACTTTCAGCATTAAGTCGAGCAGGTAAAAATACGGGACCTATTATGCCATTATTACAAAGACCGACCCACATGTCTACAGAAAACTCATGCTGGTAGTGAAATTATCTAACAGCGTGGGGATTTTCATGTGCCCAAAGGTGGTAGTTTCTTTGATTGAATATGCCCGCACATGTAAGAGTCGCTTTGTCTGTCCAGATTACTTTCGAACTTAAGTTTACATCGTTTTGCAATTGTTCTTTGTACCAATTACAAAAATTTAATCGGCGTGAATAATCTGCGGGTATTACATTTGTACCTTTTGTACATGGTAAGCATGCCTGGGGTCAGCCCCTAATGTGCGCCAAATGATTACCCTTGGTATGCCCAGAGCTGAAGCAGCTCTCAGGACACTTGTACCAGGGTCGGTATTGAAGTGCCGCCGTATCCTCTCCCTCTACCTCAAGTTGGATTCCATTGGAGCCTGCATACGGTTTCCACCACGATTACATGACAAGGACCCAGTCTTTCGAAGCCTTCTGAAAATGCTGGAAAAAGCACCTCTGTATGGGGTGTTTTTTTTGGGAAAAAAAACCATCTGCGATATTCCTGAACTGCCTGACGTGCATTGCCATCGCAGAATCCGTAGACGTAGACTATGTTCGTGTATTCAGCATTGGCAAATCTAGCCATATTTGTTGACTTCACTGAACACTAAATGCAAAACCACTAATGTGAGAATGCGAGACTGGATTCCCACAGAAAAGGATTAAAATGATAGAATAATGGCTAACATTTTAATCCTTTCCATTTAAGTTTAAACACTCAACCTAGATGTTTTATTGATAACGAAAGCGTGAGAATATTCATCTTTTCTAAATTTACTCCTCGTATATTAAGAAATTAAGCTTACTCAAAAAGCCAGTATATTTTTGTAATTTAAATACATTGTTGAAAAAAGAAATTAAAATACACTTTTTGCACAACTATTTTTAGTTTTTGTGATTTTCTTGAAAACGAAGCGAAAACGAGGCAAATGCAAGAGGACTTTTTTTCTTAGTTTTTTGATACTCTATCGATCACTGAAGTTTGGCCGTTTGGTTTGGGGACACCCTGTATATATTATCCAGCCCATGAATTGAGTATTGACGAGTCTATGATTTTATGGCGAAGCAGGTTAATTTTTAGGCAATACATGAATGGAAAAAAGCACAAATATGGGATCAAATTATATTCATTGTGCGAAAAATCAGGCCTCTTACAAAAACTAATGGTATATACTGGTGCTGCAGAGCGTGACATTGGAGGAAGGCCTCTCGCCCAATGTGTTGTGGATAACCTAATGCAAAAATATAAAAAAAGGGCCACTCATTACACATGGACAATTATTTTAGTAGTGTAAACATTGTGCAGTGGCTACTGCAGGAGAAAATATATTGCACAGGCCAAATTGTAAAGGGATTTATAGATGAAGATAAGGGTCAAAAGAGGAAACAGAAAGCTTGTCGAGTTTAGCTTGCAGGTAATCACGTATTGTCCTGATTATGATGATCATCCAGGTCTTTGTCTGGGATGTTTTAAAGAATATCATGGCCGGACAGACGGATATTGTTTGTTTTTTTTCTGTTTAATATTTTATTTATTTTAGATTTGTTATTATATTTTTTTTTTCTCTTAAAGTAAAACATGTTTTTTTTTTGTTATCAAAATACATAGCTGTAAATGTAGTATATCAACGTGATTACCTGCCTTCTGATATTGTTTGCCATACAAACTCGGCAAGCTTTCTGTTTCCTCTTTTGACCCTTATCTTCATCTATAAAAGGGAGATATTCTGGAAAATGTAAAGCCTTAGGCTTAACTGATGGAACTGGGGACTCTACAACAGGGAGATTAGCTGCGGTTCATTTTTTGGCCCTTATCTATCAAATTCCTAACTATCTCCAACCGGAATTGCTTTAGTTTATAATTAGGCTCAATTCCATATTTTTTGTGTCACCTCAAATCAAATCTCATTTCATAAATTGAATTTAATTATAAATTAATATATATATGTAATTGTAAGTATACAAATCTCATTTCATATTATTTTTTGTTCATATTAAAACTGTTCGTCAGCATTATTTGAAAAATATGTATGGATCGCTAGTTTTTTATACCAACGTAACCTTATTCTGCTCGTTAAATTACAGCTTAGAAGCTGATCTAACCTACCAGTACCCCCATAAACTAATTGTACTTATACACCGCCTCGGGTTTTCCCACCTCTTTCCCTCTTCTATTACAAATACTTTTCATCTCCCCATCATATTCCGAAGAAATCACGAGAACATTGCGTTTATCTCTCCATTTTAGGACGCCAATTCCCTCCTGGCTAAACCTTTGAATGACTTCACCCTTTTTTAATTTTTTTTTTTATTACATCTGGAGGATTCCCTTTACAATTTGACCTGTGCAATATATTTTCTCCTGCAGCAGCCACTTCACAATGTTTACACTAGTAAAATAATTGTCTATGTGTAATGAGTGGCCCTTTTTTTTATATTTTTGCATTAGGTTATCCACAACACATTGGGCGTGAGGTCTTCCTCCAATGTCACGCTCTGCAGCACCAGTATATACCATTAGTAATTGTAGGAGGCCTGATTTTTCGCACAATGAATATAATTTGATCCCTTATTTGTGCTTTTTTCCCTTCATGTATTGCCTAAAAATTAACCTGCCTCGCCATAAAATCATAGACTCGTCAATACTCAATTTATAGTTTGTATAATATATATTATCCATGGTTTCTTGGAAATGGTTTAGTAAAAGTCTTTTTTTCCTCAATCTATCGGGATTCACTGGGTCTTCAAGCCCACTACTAAAATGCAATGCTCGCACAATATTTAAAAATTTATCGCGCCCCATAGTGGAAGAGAAAAAAGGAATATTAAAAAATCTGTCTTTTCTCCAATAATACTTTAGATCAGATATAAGGATAATGCCCATATGAAAAATTATTCCTAAAAATATATAAAAATCGGCTTTTGTGATTGGTTTAAAATCAGCTAAGCGGGATCGGTGAAAAGGGGATTCGGAATGAAGTTTCTCTCCATACAAATTTGTTTCTCTAATGACATCTTCTACTAACTTGTCCGTCAGAAGTAACTTGAAAAAATTAAATGGGCTTGGGTTTTCTAGTTGAACCTTCATACCTGGGCTTCCGGTGAAGGGAATAGGAGAAATGGGACCCTTATGTTCTGACCATGATGTAGATAGAATGGCTGAAGTAGCCGTTGGGTCGATGTCGATGAAAGGTTCAAATCGGTTGCAGAAGGGTTATTCGCTTGTAAAAATAAATAGTCCTGTTGCAACTCACTCGGATCATCCAAATATTCATCGTCGGTTGATTCCTCGCTACTTCCTGTACTTAAAGTAAAATCATCATCTGAAACTTCGGACTCTTCAGAAATTTCAGTTGCAAGCAATCTTATTTCTTCCTCCGTCATCAGAGATACAGGTATCTGTTTTCTATCTCCAAAAACTTTATCCAACGTCCGTGAAGTTGAGGGACCTAAAATTAAATTTTTATAAATATAAATTTTATATATTTATAGTTTTTATTAAATTTTATCATGTACTGATAAATATTTTCTTACCAGCTATTACTTTTTCTTTATCTTCTTTTGATTCCAATGCAATACTTTTACTTTTCGTTCTGGGAGGTCCTAAAAATATATTCATATGAATATAAAATTCACAAAGTTTTTATCAAGTTTTATGGACACTAATAAATGTTTATTCACCATCTAATGCTTCAACTTTTTTCTCTGCAGAGTCCAATACAATTTGTTTTTTCTTTTTGGAAGGGTCTAAAAATATATTAGCAAAAATATGGAATTCTCAACATTTAATTTAATATAAAATGTAGAAAAACATATAAAATACATACCATCATTTTTCGAATCCTGACGCTCACTTGAAGCTGAATCTTTTTCCCTCTTTTTATCCATTTCTAAAATTTTCTGTAATTATAGTTAAAATTAACATTTTAAAACAATAATAATTTAAAAATATGAATTTCAATTATATACTATGATGAATTTACTTACCTTAGTAAAAAAAACCTTAGATTGTCGATAGATTCTACAAAAATCCGCTTATTTAGAGATGGAAAACACACTTATAAAGCTCACACCTTCCCCGAAATACTGACGTGAACTAATTCACTTTTCTCTGGAAGCTGAACCCCTTCTTACCTGCTTAAAACCTTAACGTATAGATCCTGCCCAGGGGAGTGGTCCGTCGCTTGGGTATTACCCAGACGCTGCCCTGGGCAGTGATCCGCACTCAATGTTTTAACGAGCCCCCCCTGGCCAGCAGACCACTTGCAGCACCATAATATCTAATTATACGCCCATAACCTCATTTGCGACCGATTTTAACCTACCCGCTGTTTTCAAGCTCCTCACATTCCACGTCCCTATACTTAAATCAATATTTTTCAACTTGCGCAATAAATCCCCTTAAGCAGTCCCCGATCCATCAGAGCTTAAACAGTCCCGAACCTTGGGAAGATCCATGAATTTTTTTTGTGTTCGGGTGAACTTAAACATATTAGAGTAGGGTGTTCAAACCTATGTCATACCCTCCAGCAAGCCTGGGGGGCCGCTCACATTGTTGGTCAGCGAGGCCAACGGACTTAGCTGGGAGGAACTTCCTAGGAATCTCCACTAACCATCCCCACATCCACCACCCATGGGATGCTCCCCATACATGGTAATAAGACCTGCGTGAGGTAAAAAAAAAAGTATAGGTGAAATTAATATAATAAAAAAATATTTTAAAAAATTACAGGTGAAATTAATATAATATAATTACAAATGAATTTAAATTTATTAACAGACCTTCTTGAAGTTCATAAAGTAAATAAATTAGTTTAGAAATAATTTTTTTAAAGCTATAGTTGCTAATGTTTCCTTCCCTATTCCCTATTCCTATTCCCTATTCATGACGTGAATTTCTCCTTCCTTCTATGTGATTAATATTCTCCTAACTTCTCCTGTTAATACTGTCTTTTTCAGCTCATTCGATGAATTCATTGACCATTTTCAACGTTACTTTTACCACTTACTTATTGCTCTGTAGTTATTTCTAATTATATCCTTATCTGCTATGATCTACTTGACCAAAATAGTGGAGGTTTCAGGCTGCTAACTGTCTCTTTTATAATCAATTTAGCAGCAAATCCAAATATTCATCTGAGATCCCTGAATAATAAGGCTTGGCATTAGTCCGACCATGAATTAAGGGGGATCTGTTTCCATTAAATGTTTAATCTGTTCTCTTTTTAAGGTTGATGATCTCCTAAAAAGCCAGTTTTTTATATTAGTTCCAACCAGAGAATGGATGATCCAACCGACGCCGTGTAAACACAAACACTATCAACAATCAATTTGTGACTACATCACAATCAATCAATTTGTGATTACATTACTTTCTGGGGCCCATAGCCTGAAACAGTTATTGGGTTATCATGCATCAGAATAAAAATGGCATTATGGATAATACCTGGAATTGAAAATTATAACATAATAACTTGAGACGCTGCACAACAGACTAACAAAGACAAAAGTGGGGGAGAGAAGTTCATTGCCACCAATATCCATTTGTGCTATTTACATATTTAACAGATGCTCCCTAAGTGCATTGATCCAAATACTATTTTGGCATGCTATTCATACCAGATTCAAAGATATCTGGTTAAATTGTGATTTGTGCAAAAATTGGAAAAGGGTTAAGAAAAGTGCTCATCAAGTTGAAAAATGAAAGGTTGGAGATAAATAAGTAAAAAAAAAAAATTAACTTATGAAGCAATAAGATGCGTAATCTTAAGAACACAAATTACACCTTTTAAGTTATGAGCATATAACCTGGCCCTGAAATTAATTCTGAAAATAAGATGTGTAATATGGCTAAGAAAAGAATAATAATCAGTAGTAATTAACCCGGCTTTCTAAATACACAAGGACTGATCAGGTTTTTTTTTTTTTTTTTTTAAATATTCTTTAGGTTCCTGCTGAAGAATGACCACACACAGTTGAAATATATAGACAGGGATTCTTAAATGTTTGTAGTCCAACAATTTTTTTTTTTTTTTTTTGTAGATCTTGTCCCAAAAATATATATTTGACATCCTTATAACAAGTGTATGTTAAGCCATTTGTTAACAAAAATAAAATGCCTATCCATCACCTTATTTTTTTTTAACTTATACTGATTTTTAAAATCATTCTTATTTTAATTATTTTTATTGTAGAAAATAATGTTGGTTTTCACGATATTGCATATGATGTGACGAATAGCAAACAGCTACTTTCAGATCTTAGTCCTAAAATAAATCATGACATCATCTATGATGGTTGTGAATCAGAAAAAAACTGTTTTGGATACCCAGACAATTGCATCATCAATCAAAACTGTGAAGGGCTTTTGACTGTCAGTGTTCAAGGAACACGCTATATTTTTGAAATGAAAGGGAAGAGTGGTGGCTATATTGCAACTGGTCTCTCTAGAGATAATAAAATGGTAATGATTAACAATATCTTTTATTTAAAAAAAATGAGTTGTTTTTTTTTTAGAATTTACAAATTACAAGTTTAATACTGATTTATTTATTCAAAATTATAACTTTATCTTTGAAAAAGAAAAAGTAAATTTTGGCCGTTAAATGTTTGAATGAACTGTTTTATGACCATAGATTACAATTGGTCTTGTATTACCTTAATAAGGGAGCCAACTAATATTAAGAGATGAAGTTTTTCAATAATTCCACAGGCGGAAATGCAGCCGGCTATTATGGTAGTAATCGATGAATGATATTTAGAAGATTCTTGATGATAAAGGAAATCTCTCTAAGTCAAGCTTAGGTAGCTCTGTTTTTCTTGGCTTTCCTAGGTGAGCTTGAGAAAATAGCAAGTGGAGTTGAGGGAAACTTTTATAAAGTGCTGATTCCTAAAAAATAGTTGGATAAAGACATAACTGCATTTAAATAAGAAACAACCAATATCTCTCATTATATTGAACATTTACGAGAACGACTATTTCTGTTTTTGTATCCAAAATTTAGTAAGAAACAAAATTATTATTCTTTTTTAACTCATCGGCCAGTTTGGTGTGAAAGTATGAACCCTAAAGCTGAATAATCTATTCTAGCTGGAGTATTTCCTGCAGTGGGTATGCCATCAAATAAATTTTAACCCACTCAGCCAAAATTGAACCTAAACCATGGTCTCTAAGGAGCAGTCCTTACAGATATCCTACATGCTTAGAACCATTTCCTTTGTTACAGTGGTTGTTGAATGTCTTAATTCTTCAACAGTCATTCTGTGTGGTTTGTAGAGTAACAGGATGATGAATCATTGAATAAAGTTTAAAATACCATTATAAATTTGAAATTTCATTGAAAAAAATGTTCACCTCGATAAATTTAAATTGAAAACCTTTCTCATTAACTACTGAATACATGTAAAAATTATAGAACCTATTTTTAGGAAATTTTATTTTTTACCTCAATTTTGTTTATGAAGTGCTTTTTATTAAAATTGATAACTCCTGAGATATTTGAGAAAAAAATACAAAAAAAGGAATCTTGATACTGCTCCCTCACCATCTACCCGTCAACAGGTTCTTTTAGACTGTTGTAAATAACACTTCAGTGGCAAACTACATTGAAATTTAGACTTATGTCATTAATTTTCATAATTTCCTTTAGTTACCTGGACTAATACAATAATCGTTAAAATTGGCCTATATAATCTTATAGGAGGGCAATAGATATTTAAAAAATGTTTAACCTGGTATAATTGTTGATGATAAATTTTCATAGTTTGTAAGCTCAAAATTATTTTAGTTTCCTTATAGTTACCAATTGTGAAGGAAGAATAGCTTTGGATCAAAAATTGTTTCTCAAGGTCTTATGAAACTTACCCGTTTTTTTAAACTGAAGATTGGAATTCTTACTCATGAAATATCTTACTTGATCTAGAACTGCAGCAGCATTCTGCCTCAAAAATATAAAAAATATGGACAAATTAATCGAAAAATGGCAAATGCTGTTTGACTATATTTTTCTCACATATAGCAAGTATTGATTTTCAAATATCTTTGGAAATGTAGGGATCAGTGGCAACACAATGCCATGCCAAGTACAAGTTTTTGTACCATCAGTTCATTAGCTATGGATTCTTCATGTTGACCAGATTCAATTAGGCTGTCCAATGTCCGTCTAGCAGTGTTTAGCCTACTATATAAATGAGGCAGCAAGAGTTATTGAACACAGATGATGACATGTTATCTGATGATCAATTGAAATATCCTAGAAGAAACACGAACCCAAGAGTGTCCACATACACAGATGAAGATGAGTTAATTGTCAACATTGAAAAGGATGAGTTTCCAGATGACATCACGAGAATAGGCATTCACTGAAGTCTAAAAACCCTCAGTCTGAGGTCTGTCAGACCACTAAAAGAGTGAGAGATTTATTGAAGAAGTGTACTGTTTCTTTTTTTGTTTTTTTCGCATCCGCAGCTATCCGCAGGTCCTACGCTCACACTTGCGCTCACCAGACAAGAATTCTTGATACCCGGAGGTCTGAAATTTGTAAAAGGTCGTACATCAAGATGCGTTTTATGCAGGATGAAGAGGGCGAGGCCAAATCCCACTCTGATGGGATCTTTACCTTCCAATCGTCTCAAAGGTGGTCGAGTGTTTGCCCAAGTTGGTGTTGACTACGCCGGACCTTTCACCATCAAGCAATCCAATCGTCGAAATAGCTCCAAAGCATATTTATGCTTGTTCGTTTGTATGGCGACTAAGGCTCTTCATTAGGAGACCGTCTCTTCATTAACTACCACTGCTTTTCTAGCCACTCTGGATAGATTCATCGCTCACCGTGGCAGACCTGACATAATATGGTCTGATCATGGCACCAATTTTAAAGGACCTATTTTCATTTCTGGTCAACGAGGAAGCAAATATCGGAAGTTCGCTGTCTTTTAAGGGTATTTCTTGGAAATTTATTCCTCCACGAGCGCCCCATTTTGGCGGTCTATGGGAAGCTGGGGTCTAATCGGTTGATGTGGTGATTGGGTGTACCCATATATTGAATGTCTCTGGCCGTAATTGAAAATAAAAAAAAAACTTGATTTCCTCACTTTACTTGATTCTGTAGTAGGCCTACGACGACTGCTACCTTTTTCGTATCATTAAGCGTGACATCACAGGGGTAGTTCCAAAAAGTAGTTCCATGGTCTGGATAGTGCTGCCCCCTTCGTGGCATGGGCTTGAATTTACGCAATAAATATTTATTACCTGCGGCCTACTATCAACAGAGATAGCCAGAGGATTAGGCCGCAAGTAAAGCGCTCAGCTTTGTTGACTAAGAGCTCGTCGTGAGTAATGCCGTATTTTGGTCACGTTAGGTTTTTATAGTAAAAATTAATTTGCATGAATTATTAAATAATAAATAAAATAAAAATTTTGGTCCTGAACATACCGCCCACCAAAATTGGGGCAAGCCCATAATTTTCTAATAAATTTAAAGTTAAAAAAAAAATTAAATGCATGAAAGGTTTGGTTCAGATTGGGAAGAGGAATGCGGATCAGGAAGAGGAAGAATGGAGATGGAAGAAAGAGATCGTTTGAGGACAGTTCCTGCTGCAGTTATTACAGACACTACTCTTACGACTCCTGGGTGTGTGGCTACAATGCGTGCCAGAGGCCAATTTCCTTGATCTGTCTTCTTCTCTAGCAGAACCACCAGACTGCCGACCTGCGGGTTTTCCAACTGCAATTTCCACTTTTAGCGTTGTTGGAGGGTATGGAGGTATTCGGTTCGCCATCGGTCCCACACCTGCTGAATACGTTGTTTAACATGCTGCCATCTTGATATGCGGCTGATAGGTACTTCTGTAAGATCCTCGGAGGGTAAAGCTTTAAGGGAGGAGCCTATGAGGAAATGACCTGGAGTTAAAGCGTCGAACTGTTCAGGATCCTCATTGGGAGGGCAGAGAGATCTAGAATTTAGGAGGCATTCAATTTTAATAAATATTGTTGAAAGCTCCTCGAACGTGAACGGATGACTACCGATGCCTGAAGGGAGTAAAGTCTTTACTGATTTAACTCCAGCCTCCCACAATCCACCAAAGTGAGGTGATAAAGGCGGAATGAAGCGCCACTCAACTCCTTGGCTGGCAAGATGATTTATAATGTGTTCAGCTTTGGAATGTAAGAACCGGTGTACGTCCTTAATATATCGAGAGGCTCCGAAAAAGATTGTTGCATTATCAGAATGGATGGCCTTGGGAAGTCCTCTTCTCGATATGAATCTGTCTATCGCCGCTAGGAAGGCTTCCGTTGATAAGGACGATACAGCTTCCAAATGAAGCGCCTTTGTTGATAGGCAAATGAACAGACAAAGGTAACATTTTGAAGTGTTTGCCTTGCGCCTGAGGGAATCCCTTAAGAGAAAGGGGCCGGCATAGTCGACACCTACTTTGTTACAGTTAAATTTTCGTTAAGGCGTTTAAATTTAATTTAAAATTTCGTCATGGCAACAAAACCAAAATAAAACTTATATCTTGTTTAGAAGTCAGAGCAGCTGGGGACTAAATATAATAATGTTGTAGATTAAATAGAAATAATAGAAATACTTATTTTCCTGTAATAGACATAAATAATTAATGACAGGTAATATTTATTATTTATTTGAAATAAAAATAATTGATTTGAAAAATCAACAATCGAAATGAGAGTTATAGTATGCGACCGAGTGGTGGCCGGCAGAGAGAAAAGACAAGTGAAGTGAGCTTAGCCAGAGTCGTGAGCACATGGTGTGTTTTGGTTAAAAGAAATTCCCACGGTTTTACCGGATAATTTGAATGGACCTTCGCTTCTGATTCACCCAAGTTAAAAGTCGCGTATTCCAAGCAAAAGCAGATGAATACGACATTGATATTTCATACACGCCGAATTACCATCCGCAGGCTAATCCCATGGAGCGACCTAACCGAGTAATAAAGACCCTAATTTCTTCTTATGTGAAGGACAACCAGAGACGTTGGGATAAAGATTTGAATAAGCTAGCTTTCGCTATCAAAACTGCTGTTCATGAAGTTACCGGATACTCTCCCGCTTATATCAACTTTGGTAGAGAACTTGCCCGAACGGGTAAAGAACACCTGAACTTCGACGACGATCAAGAGAACGATAATGTCGATCATAGGAAAGAATATATGGAAAGGTTAAAGAACATGCCACTTATGTACAAAGAGGTACAAGACAAATTAGCGTGGGCTTACGAGAGTAGCAGCGCTACGTACAACTTCAGGAGAAGACCACAAGAATTTCACGTTGGTGAAACAGTGTGGAGGAGGAATCATCAGCTCTCCGATGCAGCGTCGTACCTCAACCGTAAGTTGGCACCAGCATTCGTCAAATGTGTAGTGACGAAGAGAATCGGCAACCTGCTGTACCAACTAAGAGACATGGACGGAAGAGACGTAGGAAAGTGGCATGTAAAAGATCTCAAACCTCACCCACAAGAACTCGAAAACGAATTTCGTCATGGCAACAAAACCAAAATAAAACTTATATCTTGTTTAGAAGTCAGAGCAGCTGGGGACTAAATATAATAATGTTGTAGATTTAATAGAAATAATAGAAATACTTATTTTCCTGTAATAGACATAAATAATTAATGACAGGTAATATTTATTATTTATTTGAAATAAAAATAATTGATTTGAAAAATCAACAATCGAAATGAGAGTTATAGTGTGCGACCGAGTGGTGGCCGGCAGAGAGAAAAGACAAGTGAAGTGAGCTTAGCCAGTGTCGTGAGCACATGGTGTGTTTTGGTTAAAAGAAATTCCCACGGTTTTACCAGATAATTTGAATGGACCTTCGCTTCTGATTCACTCAAAACGCGAGTGCAGACGGTGGATTACCGGAAGGAGCTAGGAATGCGATTCCATCGGGAGATTTGAGGAAAGTAAGGCAACAGCGGCGGAGGAGAGGAGAGGCTTGGAAGTCCTGCTGCTAGAATTGGGAAGTACAGACTCTTTTTTTTTTTTTTTTTGTTTCTAATTGAATTAATCAGTCAAAGGAGGAGATAACATTTCTTTTGGTTTTCTGTTTTTTTTTGTATTCATGTATTAAAGACTTTAATTTCTTTATGTATGTTAAATTTAGAAAATTAAGGGGTTAATTTTATTTGATTTAGTTTGTAGTTTGGTTAAGTTTGATATCGTTTGTATCTCTTTATTTTTTTTAATATTAATGAATAAAAACATTTTAAAATGATTTCAATAAATAATGTAAAAGAATTTCAGCTGTAAACCTAGTTACTCTGACAATAGAACCATAGTGACAATAGGTAAGTTGAACAATTACCACGGTTTCGCTCTACGAGCCATGCTATCCTAGTGCATAGCGCACTAGACTCACGTTTCAAATGTTAGTGGTTCAAATATAGTGTTTGATGAAAGTTTTTTTTTTTCAGAAATTATTATTTTTTTATTTTGTGTTGTTGCCTAAGGTTTATATTAATGAAATTAATTTTAATATTCATATTAATAATAATTATTACATAAATAATAAATATATCAAACCTTAACAAGATTAATTTAATTTTCTCATTAATTTCCTTTTTAATTATGTATTAATTTTCTTTTTAATTATGGATTAATTTTCTTTTCACTCAATTATTAGTTCACTCAATAGTACACTTGGATTTCTTTGATTCTTTGGTTTAATTGCACTAAATTATTTTTTTTTAAATTTAATTCTATCCATATTTTCATTCTTTTCCTCCTCGGTGTATATTTAATTGTTTATATATTTTTATTCCATTTATTTTTTTTATATTTCGTGGATTTCACTATTTTCCATAAACAAATAGTGTGGCGCCTGTTTTGTTTTTATTTTGAATTTATTTTCATACTTAAATATTTTTTTTATTTATTCAGTAGAACCCTGGCGTCGCGGTTGGGCTATTATCTGGGTAATAGATTGCTCACCCCGTTGGAGGAAAAACGTGGTAGTAACTTGAAGAAAAGCAAGGATCTGCTCAAACCGAGACTGTGGTAGCGCTGCCATGATAGGGTTAGGAGGACTAGGCTTACGACGGCGACAAATAACACATGCCCGGATTCTCCCTTTTATGTATCTTAGTGCAGAGGGTACCCAATATTTTAAGCGGAGGAGTGATAATGTAAGATTTGCTCCTGCATGGAAGTTTTTGCTGTGAATGTCATCCACAATCAGAGCCGTGAGGCAAGATGTCTTAGGTATGATGATTGGATGACGGGCTGACTTCGAAATGGGTGCGTGGACCAATCGACCGCCCACCCTAAGAATATCATCTTTGTCAGGAAAAGGACTAAGGCAGCTGAGCTCAGGCGTGTTGAGACCTCGGGGGTAGGCTGCTTTCTGAACCATTAGAATGCACCGCTTTAGGGCTGTATCAAGCTCAAAGGAAGTGATTGGAGATGAATGAAAAGGCGATGATCGTCGCTTTGGGGGAAGACAACGCAATATTCTGACGATGGTCCGAAGCAAAATTTGAAAATTGCTGAATTTTTGTAGCCAGTCTGGTTCTTCCTTGAGGAGAAGCGTAGCGACAAGCGCTGGTGAAGAAGTGTCAAAAACATGGGCGCTCTGAATTAGTGGCCTTCATTCAAAAGGCAAAGTTAACCACTGCGCTCCTCGCCACCAAAGATCAGCATTTATTATTTCATTAGGTTTGAGACCTCTTGATGCGATGCCTGCTGGATTCTCCTTGGTGTTGACGTGATACCAACTGTGAAGAACTGTGGTCTCTAAAATGGCTGAGACGCGGTTAGCTTCAAATGTAGTTAATAAATGAGGTGGTGATCGTAACCAGGCTAACACGACGGCAGAGTCAGTGAAAAAATAAACCTTTGAAGGAACTTGAAAAGGTTCAAATAGAAGGGAGGTAAATAGCTTGGCTAGAAGATATGCACCGCAGAGCTCGAGACGGGCAATGGAATGAAATTTAGTTGGACCAACTTTAGTTTTGGCCTTTAATAGGTGAACCAAGACTCCATTAGAAAACTCCGTGCGTAAGTAAAACACTGCAGAGTAAGCCTTAGACGAAGCGTCACAAAAGCCGATGAGTGTCGTTGAAATTGCTTCTTTGTATGGAATATATCGAGGGATGGTTACGAGCTCTAATTCATTCCACTGACTGATAAATTGCAGCCCCTGGTTTTGGAAAGGCTAATGTAGGATCGAATCCCAGTCGACCTTAAGGCTCCACAATTTTTGAAGAAATAATTTGGCCGCAAGAACTACTGGAGCCAGGAATCCTAAGGGATCATATATTCGTGCATCTTTGACAATACAGATCGTTTGGTCATAACAGGGGATGGTTTGGATATGGAGTATGCAAAGATGTCGAGTGCAGGATCCCATTTTAAGCCTAAAACTTTTATTGATGGAAGATCTGTAGGTTCAATAGAAACCGGAGAGCTGCTTCTTTTCTGTTGAGCGGGAATGATTTCCGGATGATTGAATGACCATTTGTCAAGAGCAAAATCTCCGCATGCGAAACAAGCTACGAGTTCTTGACACAGAATCTTGGCTTCCTCGACCGAAGACGCGCCCGAGACAATGTCGTCCACAAACATGTCATTAGACATGCATCGGCTTGCTAGGGGAAACCTGTCCTTTTCTAGGTGCGCAAGCTGCTTTATTACTCTTAGCGCTTGGAATGCACTAGATTTAATCCCATAGGTGACGGTATTGAGCTCGAATTCGCGTACTTCTTTGTTTGGGTTTGATCGCCATAATATATGCTGATATATTCGATCGTCTGGATGCAATAAGATCTGGCGATACATTTTGATGATATCAGTGACAAATCCTACTAGGTGGAATCGGAACCTAAAAAGAATGTCCCCAACATCTGCTTGGAGTTTAGGCCCGGATAGGAGCTGATCATTGAGACTAGAAGTAGTGGGAGAACATGAAGCGTCGAATACGACCCTTAGCTTGCCCTTGACAACGGCATGATGTGGGATCAGATAGGGGTTTGAATTTGTGGCCAAGCTCATATGACCAAGCTTTTCATACTGGCTCATGAACGTTTTATATTCTTCGTGGAGCTGAGGGTTGCGAACAAATCTGCGTTCTAGAAGAAAAAACCTGTTTTTGGCTTGGACAAGATTATTTCCAGTGTTGGGATGACTGTTAAATGGAAGCCTGACAACAAATCTGCCGGAGGGTGTTCGACTGTAGGTGTCAAGAAAGTGTTGCTCACAGTAAACATCTTCAGGGGAAATGCGTGCGACAGGCTTGGGCTCTTCGAGCTGCCAAAATTGTTGAAGCTGCTGCTGAACTTCTACTATAGATGAAGAAAAGAAGGAAACATCCTCAGGACAGAGAGATTTGGAGCATGGTCCTGATATAACATCCCCAAAGATGGTTGGAGTTACTATAGAAAGACCAGTTCGCACCATCTGAGGAGCGCCAGTGATTATGAAACTCCACACATCAGCACCCAGGAGTATATCAATTTCCTTAGGAGTTCCAAAATCGGGATCAGCTAACTTGTAGGTTGAAAATAACTCCAGGACTTGAATAGGAACCTGGCAGGTTGGTAATCGACCTGTGATCTGCTGAAGGATAAGAGCATCCACGGGGAGTGAAATATCATCGTCAAAACGGGAGTACAACTTGCAAGTTACCCGACCTAAAATTGGAACAGTATGATCGCCTCCGAGTCCTGTGATGCAGTGAGATGCACCAGAAGTTGGAAGATTGATGCGAGAGGCGCATGCCTGAGAAATGAAGGATCGAGTACTTCCGGAATCCAAGAGAGCTCGAACTGGGTGTAACTTCTTATATTCATCTTCGATGAGGAGGAGAGCGGTACCCAGAATTACTTAATCTTGCTCCAAGGAATGAGCAGACACCATAAAGTTTTGATTTGTTGATTCAAGGGCACAACCGCTAGTTTCAGCAGGTTGGGGGTTGGCCTGTGTAGAGGGTTGACATGGATTGTCGAATTGATGGAGCAAAGTGTGGTGCCGTTGATTGCAGTAGCGGCAACTAAGCTTTGAAGGGCATTCCTTAGTCGAATGGGTAGACCGCAGACAATTGTGGCAACCTTTCCATTGAGTAATAAATTCCTGACGCGAGTGAGGTTGTAATTGGGCAATGGTCTTGCAATGAAGTAGGTTGTGACGGCCCTGGCAGAATGGACAAGGATGGAGGGTCTCATTCTGACTATAAAATGGTGCTTTAGGTTTTTGAACAGGCCTAGGAGAAAAGGACTTTGATTCCCGTATAAACAACTTTTGAGTGGACCCATTGCCTGATGAGGGTAGACATGGATGCTTGTAATCACCAGACATATGTGAGGGGTCATAACGACGAGAAGACCTACTTGGAAACTTTGAATGGGATGATTTGGCTGATGATGATTGTGAGTTAAAGGGTTTAGAGTCGGACATCTCTGAAGAGAGTCTCAAGGCTTGATATCCGTTACGAACAAATTGAACCAAGTCGATGACAGAGGGGAATTCTTTGCCCAGTTGACTTGTCTCGAATTTGTGACGAGTTTCTTGGTCCAAAGTTCTAAGAGCGAGAAAAGTCAAAATGATGTCTTCAGGATCCTTTAAGCCTAAAGATTTAAATGCAGAAATACTGTCTGCTACATGTGTAGTAAAGCCAAGAAGATTTGATAGGGTTGTGGCAGATTTACTACATTTCTAGTTAAGTATATTGTCTAAATAGGCGTAAGCAAGAACCCTATTATTGTTATAAGCCTTATTTAAAGAATCCCAGGCCAGGGCATAATTATTATCAGATGATTTCAAGTGAGAAGTACGGGATAATGCTTCACCGAAGAGGCTAGATAACAAATGGTAAAAATTTTCCACCGGTTTAAGAGACGGCTCTGTGTGAACAAGACTAATGAAAGTATCTCTAAATTGAACCCATGATTGAATATGGCCCGAAAAATGTGGTAGGGAAATTTTTGGTAATGACGATTTAATGACACAAGACTCAAGAAGTGGTGTTGTTTCATGAACTGGGTGAGGCGGTGATTGGTGGGACTCGAGTTCGATACGTTTGGCTTCAGCCTCAAAAACTAAATCAAAAATTTCAGCTCTTAGCTTCTTATCATCTTCAGAGGCCAAATCATCAACATTGCTTTGAATATACAGTATCTATAATTTTTCCCAGAGCTCATTGAAATTATTTAAATATGACCGGGTAGCATTAAACTTGGCCAAAAATAAATTTTTAGTAGATATATCAGCTTTAACTGAGTCTAGTACTTGCTTAATTGATCTAATGTCGTCTGAAACCCTATGAAGCCGTTTTTCAAAAATTTGTACCTTGGCCGTAAATTCATCAGTCTTAGGAGGAGCCATAATGCCACTAAATGATTCCCTATATTAATAAAATAGCATACAAAGGTAAAGATAGGAGAATAATAGAAGTATCTGAGGATAAAATCTAAAGTAAAATAGGAAAAATATACATAAACAAAAATTAAAAGTATCCCTGGACCGGAGGACCACTTAAGATGTTTGATTTGAAAATTATAAAGTTTAATTATCCAGAGTTGGTCTAAGAAAAAATAAATGTTGTGAAACAAAATTATATTTCTAACAAAACATAATAAAATTCCCTCTGATGGGCTAAAAAAATAAAATGAAACTTCTTATAGCTGATAAAAATGATAAATAAATGAATAAATAAATTTCTTGGATTGCAATGAAGATAGAAAAAAATAAATAAAAAAAAGTCTGAGCAGAAAAAATATCAGTGACCGTGTTTGACTTGACTGAATTTTGACTTTACTCACGGCATGGACGAACTGGACGGCGACGTCTTACTCTGCATAATAGGCATGATGTGGTGATTGGGTGCACCCATATATTGAATGTCTCTGGCCGTAATTGAAAATAAAAAAAAACTTGATTTCCTCACTTTACTTGATTCTGTAGTAGGCCTACGACGACTGCTACCTTTTTCATATCATTACGCGTGACATCACAGGGGTAGTTCCAAAAAGTAGTTCCATGGTCTGGATAGTGCTGCCCACTGCGTGGCATGGGCTTGAATTTACTCAATGAATATTTATTACCTGCGGCCTACTATCAACAGAGATAGCCAGAGGATTAGGCCGCAGGTAAAGTCCTCAGCTGTGTTGACTAAGAGCTCGCCGTGAGTAATGCCGTATTTTGGTCACGTTAGGTTTTTATAGTAAAAATTAATTTGCATTAATTATTAAATAATAAATGAAAATAAAAATTTTGGTCCTGAACAGGTGGTATCTGTTAAAATTCCATCGGGCAAGGTCATAGTTTTTTTTTTTTTTTTTTGTGGCTTTGTGCACTGCGACCTCCTGGGTCTATTGTGCGCCTTACCTGTCTGAGTTCTAAATTGCTATGTTTAGAGCCTCAGTGAATTTTAGCAAACTTGTTGGGTTGACCAGTTCATTGGTACTTGGGTCAGGTAGATTTACCTCTCCAAAGATGCTGAATCTTAGCCTAACAAGTCGTTCGCACCAGCTTATAATGTGATAAGCTGTCTCATCCTCTTTGCCACAGAATCTACAGATTGGTGAGTCTGCGAGTTTGAGCCTGTACATATGTTTGTTGAGTTTACAGTGTCCTGTATAGATCGCTGTAATTTTTTTAAGTGCTTTCCTGTCCAAGTTCAGTAGACTGTCACTTCTTTTGGCGGAGTAGCCTTTTAGGAAGAATTTGGAGTGATACTGTGTTTTGTCATTCCAATTCCGTTTTTTAATTGCACCATAGATTTCCCCTATCCTTCTTTTGGCATAGCTTAGGCTTATGCCAATTACCGGTTCTGGGGTTATGGGTCTTTTGGCTGAGCCTTTCCTTGCTAGGTCATCAGCTTTTTCATTGCCCTGGATTCCAGAATGTCCAGGCACCCATTCCACTCTAACTTTATTGCTTTTAGCTAATTTGTTGAGCGCAATATTGCAGGCTTTGACAATCTTTGAATTGACTGCATGATTTTTAATTGCTCCGATGGCTGCTTGGCTGTCAGTGAAAATGGTTATATTTCTGTTAAGGTCATAGTTAGCGCTGTTAGTTCTCTCGCCCCTCTTTTTTATCCTGGTCCATGAGATATTATCATGTGTATGCATACGTTTGTAAAGTTGCTCTCTACTTGTAACATACCTATTTATTACGAACCTTTCATTTAAACTATTTATGTTTGTTGAACCCATCTGTTATAACCTACCTTTTCTACTTTTGCATTTGGAAAAATATCTTGTAATTTAATTATTCTTTCCAGGTATGTTTATTGTTCCTATTTTTGTGTAATGTGTTTAAAAGCTCTCAACAAATGTTTTACTATTTGTTAATTCTTTCCCGAATAATAAAATCTGTTATTGACCCAACCTATCTATCAATCTTACAAATTAAATTACAAGATAGGAATCATGGATGAAGCTAGATTATTCGTCCACGTAGTAAAAAGAGGTGAAGCGGAGTACGAGCTTTCTAGACTGTCTGAAGATAAAGAGCTCTGGTTTGTACTACCTGAGGAGTACAGAAACATGGCGATACATAAGGTACTCTTGTCTAAATCAACTATTAAAGCAGCTCTCTCAGCTATCAAACCTATAGATGGCTACCGTAAGGTGGGAATAAAACTAGATGACAATATTAAGAATGAATACTTCGATGAGGATGGTAATCTGAGTTTCAGGTCCATTCCCCTCGAAGAAAGCCAACCAATATCTGAGTCTAGATATCAATTGAGAGAAAAAAATTTAATTGAAAAGATAAATTTGTTAGAAAATAAATTAAAAGGTAATGAATTAGAATTACATGAAGTAGAAAAAAAATTTCTTATCGATAAATTTGATAAAACATGTGATCCGAATGAATGGTTAGGTAGATTTGAAAATGAATGTACAAGACACTGTATAAATTCCGTTGAAAAGAGGATCGAAATTCTTAGGATTTTTGTGACTGGCTCATCGAAGGATTGGTATGAGGCGAACTTAAAGAAGATAGGTTTAAATGACTGGGTTTCTTGGCGTCTTTCCTTCCTCAATGTATTCGTTGATAAGGGTTGGTCAAAAGTGAGAAAAGCTTACAGCTACAGATTTTTAGGTGGTTCCTTGGTTGACTACGCCCTGGTCAAGGAACGATTATGTTTAGAGGTCGAAAGTCAATCAACTGTTATATCTAGAATCAATATGATAGTTATGGGGCTTCCTATTCAGGTACAAGATGAATTGTATAGGGAAAAAATAATTTCAATCGATAAACTGTATACAGAATTAAGGAAACTTGACGGAACATTCGGCAAAATTAAAAATAATAATGGTCATTTTCAAGTTAAGAAACCCTCTGAAAAAACGCGGGATAGAAATGACATAAGAATGAAAACGGCCGACCCAGAGAAGAAACCATGTTCCATGTGTGAAGAACTTGGATGGCCTAATCGATATCACCCTGTTAGCCACTGTAGGAATCAGAACTTGTACAAAATCAAAAGAGAAGTAAATTTTAGTGAACCAATTACTACTTGTAAGATTGATAGATAGGTTGGGTCAATAACAGATTTTATTATTCTGGAAAGAATTAACAAATAGTAAAACATTTGTTGAGAGCTTTTAAACACATTACACAAAAATAGGAACAATAAACATACCTGGAAAGAATAATTAAATTACAAGATATTTTCCCAAATGCAAAAGTAGAAAAGGTAGGTTATAACAGATGGGCTCAACAAACATAAATAGTTTAAATGAAAGGTTCGTAATAAATAGGTATGTTACAAGTAGAGAGCAACTTTACATACTGCTGTGGAAGTAATTGCATGTTTTCTTCCGCTTACCGCATCCGACTTCATACATAGACTGTGATAGTCCGCTTATAATCGGAAATGGCTTGGTCTAACCTTTTATCCAGCATTCTAAAAATTGGTAACACTACAGAAAATCTTAGTACCTATGTAGTGAAGAACAACAACTTTTCTTATGATCTCCTACTTGGTCTTGATGCTATAAAGAAATTTAGGTTAATTCAAGATGAAAATTTAAATATTTTTCAAAGGAATGGTAATGAAGTTGTAGACTTGAAGGAAATAGAGGAAGAGAATAAGATGATTAGAAGTAATGATAAAAAGTATGAATTAAATTTAGATGAAACATTAAATTTAGATGTCACTAAAAAAATAAAAATTGTAGATCATATACAAGATGAGAGTAGGAGGAACCAAATGTTAACATTATTAAAGAAATTTGGCCATCTGTTCGCTAAAAATAAATATGATGTGGGCAGGGTAAAATCAAGAGAAGCTGAAATAAGATTACTTAAGAATGAATATGTTACTTCAAGGGCTTATAAATGTTCAATTTTAGATGAAAAAGAGATAAAGACGCAAATTAAGAAACTGTTAGAAGCAAACCTAATTCAAGAATCTGACTCGCCATTTGCATCCCCGGTAACTCTTGCTTACAAAAAAGAAGATGGCCGCAAAACTAGACTTTGCATTGATTTTAGAAATCTCAACAAGCTGATTGTACCAGAATGTTATCCATTCCCGACAATAAATGATGTAATAGATAAGGTCGCAAATTGTAAATATTTTACGGTTATTGATATAAATTCTGCATTCTGGTGTATACCTTTAAAGGAGCAAGATCGTGAGAAAACGTCATTTATAACTAAATTCGGTAAATTTATGTTTAATGTTCTACCTTTTGGTCTAAAGAATGCTCCGGCTATTTTTCAACGAACTTTATCAAGCTTGCTAAGGAGAAATAATATTGATGACTTTTGCGTCAATTATATAGACGATATCCTTCTTTTTTCTAAAACATGGGATGAACACTTAGAACTAATTGAAAAACTTTTAAAAGCCATTGGACAGGAAGGATTCAAGATTAAATTAGAGAAATGTACCTTTGCTGCTAACTCTGTGAAATATCTTGGTCATTTTATACAAGAAAATAAAGTATCGCCGGCAAAAGAAAATTTGGTCGCGATCCAGAATCTTAAAAGGCCATCGGACAAATCAGGTGTTCGCAGTATATTAGGGTCTATTAATTTCTATTTAAAATACATCGAAAATAGCGCAGAGAAATTTGAACCACTTCATAGGTTGTTGAGAAAGAATGTTGAGTTTAAATGGACCGATGAATGTGAAAATAGCTTTAATTTAATAAAGCAATACTTGTGCTCCTCTCCAATTTTGGCAATTTATGATTTCGGAAAAGAAATATACATTGAAGTGGATGCCAGCTTTAAAGGCTTGGGCGCGACGTTGAAACAGCCGCAGGCTGATGGAATTTTGCACCCCGTGGCCTATTTCTCAAGAAAACTGTCTCCAACTGAAAAAAGAATGGATATCATTCATCTTGAATGTAAGGCTATTAAAGAAGCTATAAATTATTGGCAGTATTATCTGATTGGTCGTCAATTTATAGTCTGCAGTGATCATAAACCTCTGGAGAATCTGAAGACTAAAGCGAGAACTGATGAAATTCTGGGAGGTTTGGTAAACTATTTATCACAATTTAACTTTAAAATTATTTATAAAAGAGGGAAAGATAATGTACTCGCAGACTTATTATCTAGAGAACCAGTTCTTGAATATTTTGAAAATGAAGACGCCTTTCCAGTGATTAACTTAGTCCAAATTAATGAAATATTTGATGACCAGAAGAAAAATGCTATTCAACTAAATTTAGACAAACATATTGAAAAACATAATAACATTATATTCAAGAAGTTGAGAGGTAGATCTAGGATATATGTATCTGTTAATTTCGGAATACGACTTATTGATCGAGTTCATAACTACTATGGGCATATTGGGGTAGCTCAGATGAAAGAAATAATAAGGCCATACTATTATTTTAAAAATTTGGATCTTTTAGTGGAATCGTTTTGTAAAAGTTGTTCAACCTGCATGGAAAATAAAGTTCGCAGACATAGACCCATTGGTTTAATGTCGAAATTGGGGCCACCAAAGGAACCTTTTGAGATCATGTCTATTGACTTGGTTGGTGGGTTCGGAAATAACAGATCTCCAAAAAAGTACATGTATTTACTAGTTGATCACTTCACTCGCTACGCCTGGATTTCGACCACAACAGGTCAATGCACTAAAGACTTCATTAAATTAATTGATCCAATTGCTAAGAACCATAAAATTAAAATAATTTTAGCTGATCAATATTCGGGCTTCAGATCAGGAGAATTGAAGCGATATCTCAGTAAGATGGATATTACTCTAGTCTTCACATCCATAGATTGTCCTCAATCTAATGGACTTAATGAGAGATTAAACCAGACTCTAGTCAACCGGATTAGATGCAAACTCAACAGTAGCAGTAATAAACGTGCTTGGCCAAGCGTTGCTCAAGAGTGTGTCCAAGATTATAACAAAACAAAACACGGCGCGACCAAGTTTGAACCTGAATATTTACTTCTGGGGAAGAAGTCATCAATTTATCCATTACCCGTTCACAATCAAGGAGATCTAGAAGAAGACAGAAGGACAGCTTTTCTTAACTCAATGAAAAGCTTCTACGCCAACAAGATCAGAGTGGATAGGAACAGAATTGAATTTGATTTCAAGATTGGAGACCTCGTCTACATTGAAAACGGCAATAAACTAAACAGGAGAAAAATGGATAAAGTGAGAATCGGGCCATTTCCGATTATAAGCAGACTATCACAGTCTATGTATGAAGTCGGATGCGGTAAGCGGAAGAAAACATGCAATTACTTCCACAGCAGCAAGTTGTCACTTTATAGGGATGATAAAGTGACCAGGGAGGGGAAGGTGTAAAGTTGCTCTCTACTTGTAACATACCTATTTATTACGAACCTTTCATTTAAACTATTTATGTTTGTTGAGCCCATCTGTTATAACCTACCTTTTCTACTTTTGCATTTGGGAAAATATCTTGTAATTTAATTATTCTTTCCAGGTATGTTTATTGTTCCTATTTTTGTGTAATGTGTTTAAAAGCTCTCAACAAATGTTTTACTATTTGTTAATTCTTTCCAGAATAATAAAATATGTTATTGACCCAACCTATCTATCAATCTTACACATTATTATTCTTGAGGTGAATTTTATTTGTGTTATAGTTTGTAAAGAATTTCCTTTTCGTTTCTTTATTACCTTTTTTATTTTCTTCCTTTTGTATATCGAAGAATAATTGTTTTTATACGCATTATATTCAATTGCACTTAGCCATCTCCAAGAAAGTTCTATGTTTTATTTTACTTACCCTTTGCTTTTGACACACATTACACGTGAACAGTTAAATGTTGTTTAGTATAAGTCCATCAATCTTCCTTTCTGCCTCAGCGACCCTGCACATCACCAGCATCTCGCGGCGACAAACGCGTCTTTACTGCCTGGCTCCCTTGATTTGTAGTTGTTGCTGAACAACATCTAGGTGTTTTTCTTAATTATATCCAATATATAATTGGTTTCTTAATTTCCTGTGATATTTATATTATGGGTATAGTGGTTGTTAACCTTATTGGAGCAATCACCAGGACAATCTCAACTTTACCATTTATTGCTTATTTTCAACGTTTCGGCTATGTCGCCATTTTCAAGTCTAAATATTAGTTTTAATCCATTAAACATTATTAAATAATAAACTGCAAGTATAATGAATACCAATATTAAAATTGTAAAAATCTTTTTCCTTAAAGAAGGAAGCACTATCTAATAATTTAACAATTTACTAGCAAAATTGCTCAAGAATGTATTTTTTAATTAAATCTTTTTTCAAAAATATAATTCAAAATTGTAATTTAAAAATTATTAGGTTCACATAATAAATAATTACATTAAAATACAACAAATTAAAAATTAAAAATTAAAATACCTCAATCTGAACACGGATGTAATTTATCCAGCTTTAAACAATGCCTTCATCAATTCAACATAAAAATTCCTTTTTTTATAAATTAAATATATATAACCATTAACTGGTGTCGTCATGCTGAAAGACTTAAATATTGTGAATGTTGGCCACCCAAATCCCTTGTTAACCCATATTTCTTAATACCTCCCTTATTGTGGGCGCCCACCTAACATCTAGGTGGGCGGTTTATTCCGTTCGGAACGAAATGATTACACACTGGCGCTATCTCCAGGCTCAATTAGAACCAATGCGGCCGGCCTGTCTCATGCCACTTGTGCGTAGCCTCATATAAGTGATTCATTGGTGGCCTGGTGCATACATGAACTTTTTCTAATTTATTGCCAAATGGATTCCGGAAATAATCTCATGTCCGAGTAAGACTAGAGCTGCCCAGGGGGAACGGGAGCGAGGCGGCGACTGCGAACCAGTAAAGAGAAGACAACAATGAGGTACCTCAAATCCATCGATAAAACAAATAAAATGAGCTCATTTAATCATTTAATTATTTAATTTTTATTAAACTCAAGTACGAACCAACAATTGTAAAATTTATTTTAAATATAGAAGATTTAGTTCGAATTTATACTAAAGTAGAGGCATTTTCATTAAAATGAACTACCAGTCAATCATCTCCTAACCCAAACAATTACCTTTATTTTTTTCACTTTTTTTTTTAATAATTGTTATCTTGTGTATATTCTCACTTTTATCTTCTTATTGAGTCCAGATATAAACGTTATAATTTTTCCTTCAGTCTCTGTATTAATCTGGACTCAACAAGGCATATATCAGATTTGATTTTATCAATTTATTTAAACTTTTTTGTGAATGTAATCCAGGCCAAATAATTTTATTTTTTAGATTTAATATTACTCATACTTCAAAAAATATTTTCATTATTTTAATTAATTCTCAACAATGTTGATTTACATCACAAGTTTACTGTTTCATTTAATCCAGGGTGGGGATAGTGTTATGGAATGTGCTCATGAACCTGGAGACAAGATCAATGTCTACATGTCTTGGAACAAAGTTGGTGAAAAGTCAAACACCAGGAGGAAAATAGTAAGTATTTTATATTCATATGTTATATATGAAGTATATATTTCTTCTCCCAAATAATCTTGACAAAGAAGTGAACATTCAGTTTTATAAGTCTTCCTGATCGGCTCTTTAGGATTAGAAGAAGTGTAGAAGACATGGGACAGACTTCTTCATTCCTGGTAGATGTCGGGGGAACGATGTTCTTTTCCATCGTATTAGGGATTCCTCTCCTCAGCAAGAAGAAAGGCTGGTTTCACTCTGTCTAAGGACACGGTGAATTTCCTATTTGGAAACTGCAAGGTACAGAGTTTATCTGTACCTGTTTATTGGTCCAAAGATCAGTTTCAAGGGGTGAAGGGCGCTCTTAACTAAACCATTGGACTGCGGGTATAAGACGTGGTTCTAATTCTCTCAGTTCCAAGGTAGCTCACCAGTCGTCTGAATTTTTCACTTTCAAACTGCTTAACCTGGTCGGTGGTTAACTTTCTGGGAGACCAAATCTGCTGACCATCCATTAAAAACAAGAGCTGTAACTGTATCAGCGGTTCTGTCTTACAATGGAATGGCTTCTGGCTGCCGATTATAGTGGTCAATTAGAGTTACGCAGTACTTCATTCCTTCAAACGGGAGGCAGAGTACCAATATATATTTAAGTGGGCATGTTCCAGGTGTCTGACCCCTAGGAAGTTCCCTGTTAGTGGATAACTGTAGATCGCTGACATCCTATACTACAACTGGACCGAGTCCGCATCCAAGTCCAATCGGAGATGTCTTGTTCAGAATGAATGGCCAAAATATCTCTATGCTACCAATTCTCAGGTGGCTTAATTCATGGATAACGTCGAAGACTGGATTCTGACATCCCTGTGGAAGATAAATCCGAGATTGAGATGTCATCGTCTCACAGAGTATCTGCTGTGTTACTCCTGGGAGGGTGAGAAGTTTAAGTTTCAAGTTAGCCTGGGATTTCAAATCTTTAACCTCGTTGCCAAATTTCTGCAGATCCGCGAGTTCTTTTAGATTGTTCGAGAAATTCATTTCCTCAATCTTTGAGAGAGCATCTGCAACTTGGTTTCCTGAGCCTTCTATTGTCGGATATCCGTGCAAAATTGGCTTACATAGTTTAGCAACCTATTTCTGGTGGGGGTTGCAAATGCGGCTTTTGCTGTATTACATAAATTAAGGGTTTGTGGTCAGTAAGAATGCAGAACTTACTTCACTCTAATACTCGTCTGGAACTCTTCATGCTTAAATATATTGCCAGCAGTTCACGATCATAAGCTGAGTATTTCTGCTGTACTTCCATCAGAGCCTTTGAGAAGAATCCTAGAGATACCCATTTTCCTTCGTCCCGCTGTTGAAGAACAGCTCCTACTCAGTGATTTTAGGCTTCATTAACCAGGGGCAGTTTGGCTTCATGTTTAGGATGGGAAAATAAATATCGTCAGATCAACATGAAACAGATATCCTATTAGCAATAGGTACTGGTGAGGTGGGGTTGGAGAAGGCGGGGCTAGCTCCCCACTACTCGTGTCGTTTCTTACGCTGATTCTACTATTCGTGGGCGCAAGCAACGGTGCTGCTTCTTTACTGGACCTAGAGAAACGGGGATAGAAGCCAGGCCAGTACCTGGGATTCATAGGCTTTATTGGCATTTTTAATTCAATAAATAAATAATTATATATACATATATTAATAATAATAAAAACAACAAATATTTCAGGACGTCTATATACGTCCCGCCCGGTTAAAGGGTTAAAATTTATCATTCCCAAAAATCTTCGAATCGATTTCACATTCTTAGGCTTGGGATAATATATTATAGGATGCATTTTCTCCTTCTTGGGCGTGATAGCATTAGGAGATATGTGATATCCCAGGATTCAAATTTTTTTGAAAGCTTAAAGAGTTTATTGTTAGTCCATTATCTTCAAGTCTTCCAAATACTATGGTGAGATATTGCATGTGCTCTTCCTGATTTTTTGAGGTGATTAACATGTCATCTAAAAGAATGCAGACAAAGTCTTAAATTTTAAGATCTAATCCATGAATCTCGGAAAGATTTGGGAAGCGTTATGCAGATCATCTTCAACGAGCAAATTAAAATGGTATATAAGGTCTGCCCCAATCTGCCAGTTTAAATGTCCAAGAAACATCCCTTCTTAAACCTAGGTTGAGCTCTAATAACTTCTCTCCATATGCTTTAATGGTTCCATTGACTGCATATAGATAAAATGCCTGAGGACTAGAATTCCTGTGAGGACCAGGAGGCAAAACGGAAATGGCAGCCCCATTGTCTATCAGAAACATTTGACCCATCAACTGATCTCGGATGAAAAGGCAGCATTAGGCTTCTATGACTTCCGATCCACTATCTAGTTTCCTGCTGGTTTGTTTATATCTTCTTTCCAGGAGCAGGGCTGCACAGACCTTTTGGCTTTGTCTTTAAATCTGTAGTAGAGTAGTAAAAGGACATCCAATTTGGGCTGCTGGAGTTTTTTCACTGCCAGCTATTAGACCTGTTTCTTCCTCTGTATAGATTTTTCCTTCTATATTGGCCTCATTGTTGGTTTAAGCTAAGGACCTGTGGGGATAACTTCTCAATTTTTTGTTCTAAAAAACTAATTACATTTTTGCTTCCCTCTGTCCTTGTATTTTGGCTCTGGTGTGTGTGTGGACACAGTGGTCACTGAGTATATATCTGCTGGTTGGGTAACCTCCTGTATTTTATCTGCTATGGCTAGTTTTGATACATCCGCCTGTTCCGTTATTTCACTTATAAGGTTTCATATTGAACATGGATGTTTTATATGGTTTCCTAGAACAGCCAAAAGTTTATATTTGTTAGAAAAATTACAAAAACGATTCTTAAGATTTTTATACTATAAAAAACATGGTTCTTATTCGGGTTGGGAAGTTTCGTATAATTACTTAATGAATGAATTTGGTGTAGCCCACAAACTGGAAGAAAGATGTGCCATTTTGTCGATATCTCACTTAGTTAAGCTAGTCCAGGGAGGTCTTGATGATCCTACTATGCTTGGAAAACTAGACTTTAGAGTTGGTAGGATTAATAAGAGGTTGAAGGAGGACTTTTATATGCCTGTGTGTAAGCCTTGTTACAATTCTCCACTAAATAAACTCACTAACCTCTGGAACTCTCTATGTGAGGTACTTGAACTTGATTTCAGTTTTGGATTGGGAAAGATCAAAAGTATTCTGTGGAAGCATTTCTCGCATATTAGTGCCTAATGTATACATAACTGAAATATATGCATTTCAGTTGGATCTGTGCATATATTGTATGCGTATATTATGTATATTTGCGTTTGTGTGTGTGTATAATTATAAATGTATGTATATATTTATATGTATATTGATAGGTTTTCTAAGCCTTTTTTTTTTTTTACTTCACTTCATATCCCTAACTAGACATTAAGAAGTATTAAAGATTACTTTGTTTATATGTGTATGTATATATATCTATGTTTTTTGTTTTGTTTTTTAGATATTGTTTTATTAGGTTATAGTATTCTTAATGCATTTCATTTATAAGTGCACTACCTGATATTATATTTTTTATTGTTTAAGTATGAGTGATATTATCATGAATAAGGGATATTTTCTAGAAGGAATTCGAAAAATAGGTTCAGAGCTTTGACTTGTTTTCTTTTTTTTTTTTTTTCTTTTTTCTATTTCTTTTTTCTTTTTCTTTTTTTTTTTCTTTTTTCTTTATGATTTACGATGTAATCAACAAGTTGTACACATTACCACCTGTAATTGGGCATATGCCTGTTGGTGGTTATGTAAAATAAAATAAAATAAAAATAAATCAATTCCGTACTCATCAAAATAGCCTGCATGTTTGGAGGGATTGTCCGCATCCAGACCGTCTTCAGTCTACCCTCTGCTACTGCATTACCTGCTAGCTGCCTCATATGTCTTAAAAGTTGCGAAGGTTTTTCATTGCCTAGTTGCTTACCTTCTGTAGGGTAACAACAATTTTTAACAATAAAATTAATAATAAGTATTTAAATATATTATACTAGATGTTAGAGAGAGAAATGCTTTATTTTTTGAAATAAAACAATGCTGCCCAAATACATTGGGTTGCTATAACACACAACATACTTATCAATACAACTTTCATACATTAATTAAACCAAAATTATAAAGGAAAGTAATTTGGATCTTCGTCTCTACTACTGTTTATTATATTTTGTACATTACAAACGTTTCGACCTCCAGGGCCGTCTTCAGTGTCTAAAAATTACGTAAATTAATGTTTGGTTAGTCAACTTTTTAAAAATTAATAAAAGATATGTATAATAAGGAGATATTACTTCTTAAATTACTGCATCATCCTAATCATATTACTGCCTTCCCAGTAGTTAACCCTAAACGTACCAAAGAGGTTTAACATGGATGTATATATGTATTCTAAGTATAGTAACTGTCAACTTAAACATATTTACAAGCAGGCCAGTGACTGTGTAGTCAAGTACGACGATGTAGGCCAGTATTATTAAGTGTAAGTCTAAACAATACAGCCAACATTCCATAATATACATGAATTGTCGAAACAAACCAAGCATTATAAAAATAGCTACCATACTAGTTAATTGAAAACATATAATAGATAAATTCCAATAGATTACTAATAAATATTAATAAATTAATAAATAGCAGTTAATAACTAACTTTTTTAAATTAAAAACCATATGAAATTAAATATATCTATCTACACACACACACAAGCACATCATATATACATTTCTATGCAGGTTAATCATAAATTTCTACTTCAACAACAAAAATTAAAATATTCAATATAACAATGAAAACCATAATTTAGTATTTTTAATTTGCTTATTTCAATATCACATTAGTTATCACTCCTATCTTATTTTATTTTTTGTAATATTTCTGCATATGCATGATGTAAAGTATTTGTGTCTGTACGAAAATTAACCGCCTTATCCAGATTTTGAGAAATTATCATTATTTTTCTCTTCGTGCCGTTACCCTCTTTGTGTACAATTATGGGCTCATCATAATCAAATTTATGTCCTGTATCCATCACGTGTTTCACCAATGCTGTTTTGTTTGAATTTTTATTTTTGTTTTTCACATCATTTTGATGTTGATAAATTCTCTTGTTTAGATGTTGTCTGGTTTCACCATAATAAGGTCCCGGACAATGTAAGCAGTTGATCTGGTATACCACCTTCGATTGCTCCTCTTTTATTATTTTATCTTTCAATTTTGTGTATGATTCTTTAATTTTGTTTCCTGCTTTATATCCGAATTTTAAATTATCTATGTCATATTCTATAAATGATTTATATATATTCTCCGAAAGGCCCTGTATGTAGTTACATTTGACAAATTTATGGCAAATTGGTGTTATTTTATTCTCCTTATTTCCTTCACTAGTCGACAATTGTTTGTACCACGCTTTTTTTTATCATTTTCATGGGGTAAAAATTGTCCAAAAACATCTGAAATATTCTAGTTTTAATGGCTGGAATGAAAAGGTATCTGTTATTTTTATCGCTTTATTTATTATATTGTTAAGTACGTTATGTTTTGGATAATATGGATGACAGGAAAAATAGTTCAGAATAATGTCACTAGTACTGCCTTTTTTGGTCCATTCCGTGAAATATGTCATCAACATATTTCATTCATACAATCTACACCTTTATTAATGTACATTAATTCACTTTTAAACATCTTCAGACTTTTATTTGGCGGGAATAATTATGAATACTTTATTAAATGAAGCTTTACAATCGACTGGGATTAGAATAAAAATCCTAATGAAATATGTTGATGACATATTTTGCATAATGAAAAAAGATAAAGTTAACGAATTTTAAAGCTCATTAAATAAGTTTCATAATAAACTAAAGTTCACTATAGAATACGAGAAAATAAGCGAATTCGATTTCTAGATATGAAAATAATAAGAAATAATGAAGGAAGAATACTCACGGAATGGACCAAAAAAGGCAGTACTAGTGACATTATTCTGAACTATTTTTCCTGTCATCCATATTATCAAAAACATAACGTACTTAACAATATAATAAATAAAGCGATAAAAATAACAGATACCCTTTTCATTCCAGCCATTAAAACTAGAATATTTCAGATGTTTTTGGACAATTTTTACCCCATGAAAATGATAAAAAAAAGCGTGGTACAAACAATTGTCGACTAGTGAAGGAAATAAGGAGAATAAAATAACACCAATTTGCCATAAATTTGTCAAATGTAACTACATACAGGGCCTTTCGGAGAATATATATAAATCATTTATAGAATATGACATAGATAATTTAAAATTCGGATATAAAGCAGGAAACAAAATTAAAGAATCATACACAAAATTGAAAGATAAAATAATAAAAGAGGAGCAATCGAAGGTGGTATACCAGATCAACTGCTTACATTGTCCGGGACCTTATTATGGTGAAACCAGACAACATCTAAACAAGAGAATTTATCAACATCAAAATGATGTGAAAAACAAAAATAAAAATTCAAACAAAACAGCATTGGTGAAACACGTGATGGATACAGGACATAAATTTGATTATGATGAGCCCATAATTGTACACAAAGAGGGTAACGGCACGAAGAGAAAAATAATGATAATTTCTCAAAATCTGGATAAGGCGGTTAATTTTCGTACAGACACAAATACTTTACATCATGCATATGCAGAAATATTACAAAAAATAAAATAAGATAGGAGTGATAACTAATGTGATATTGAAATAAGCAAATTAAAAATACTAAATTATGGTTTTCATTGTTATATTGAATATTTTAATTTTTGTTGTTGAAGTAGAAATTTATGATTAACCTGCATAGAAATGTATATATGATGTGCTTGTGTGTGTGTGTAGATAGATATATTTAATTTCATATGGTTTTTAATTTAAAAAAGTTAGTTATTAACTGCTATTTATTAATTTATTAATATTTATTAGTAATCTATTGGAATTTATCTATTATATGTTTTCAATTAACTAGTATGGTAGCTATTTTTATAATGCTTGGTTTGTTTCGACAATTCATGTATATTATGGAATGTTGGCTGTATTGTTTAGACTTACACTTAATAACACTGGCCTACATCGTCGTACTTGACTACACAGTCACTGGCCTGCTTGTAAATATGTTTAAGTTGACAGTTACTATACTTAGAATACATATATACATCCATGTTAAACCTCTTTGGTACGTTTAGGGTTAACTACTGGGAAGGCAGTAATATGATTAGGATGATGCAGTAATTTAAGAAGTAATATCTCCTTATTATACATATCTTTTATTAATTTTTAAAAAGTTGACTAACCAAACATTAATTTACGTAATTTTTAGACACTGAAGACGGCCCTGGAGGTCGAAACGTTTGTAATGTACAAAATATAATAAACAGTAGTAGAGACGAAGATCCAAATTACTTTCCTTTATAATTTTGGTTTAATTAATGTATGAAAGTTGTATTGATAAGTATGTTGTGTGTTATAGCAACCCAATGTATTTGGGCAGCATTGTTTTATTTCAAAAAATAAAGCATTTCTCTCTCTAACATCTAGTATAATATATTTAAATACTTATTATTAATTTTATTGTTAAAAATTGTTGTTACCCTACAGAAGGTAAGCAACTAGGCAATGAAAAACCTTCGCAACTTTTAAGACATATGAGGCAGCTAGCAGGTAATGCAGTAGCAGAGGGTAGACTGAAGACGGTCTGGATGCGGACAATCCCTCCAAACATGCAGGCTATTTTGATGAGTACGGAATTGATTTATTTTTATTTTATTTTATTTTACATAACCACCAACAGGCATATGCCCAATTACAGGTGGTAATGTGTACAACTTGTTGATTACATCGTAAATCATAAAGAAAAAAGAAAAAAAAAAAGAAAAAGAAAAAAGAAATAGAAAAAAGAAAAAAAAAAAAAAAGAAAACAAGTCAAAGCTCTGAACCTATTTTTCGAATTCCTTCTAGAAAATATCCCTTATTCATGATAATATCACTCATACTTAAACAATAAAAAATATAATATCAGGTAGTGCACTTATAAATGAAATGCATTAAGAATACTATAACCTAATAAAACAATATCTAAAAAACAAAACAAAAAACATAGATATATATACATACACATATAAACAAAGTAATCTTTAATACTTCTTAATGTCTAGTTAGGGATATGAAGTGAAGTAAAAAAAAAAAAAAGGCTTAGAAAACCTATCAATATACATATAAATATATACATACATTTATAATTATACACACACACAAACGCAAATATACATAATATACGCATACAATATATGCACAGATCCAACTGAAATGCATATATTTCAGTTATGTATACATTAGGCACTAATATGCGAGAAATGCTTCCACAGAATACTTTTGATCTTTCCCAATCCAAAACTGAAATCAAGTTCAAGTACCTCACATAGAGAGTTCCAGAGGTTAGTGAGTTTATTTAGTGGAGAATTGTAACAAGGCTTACACACAGGCATATAAAAGTCCTCCTTCAACCTCTTATTAATCCTACCAACTCTAAAGTCTAGTTTTCCAAGCATAGTAGGATCATCAAGACCTCCCTGGACTAGCTTAACTAAGTGAGATATCGACAAAATGGCACATCTTTCTTCCAGTTTGTGGGCTACACCAAATTCATTCATTAAGTAATTATACGAAACTTCCCAACCCGAATAAGAACCATGTTTTTTATAGTATAAAAATCTTAAGAATCGTTTTTGTAATTTTTCTAACAAATATAAACTTTTGGCTGTTCTAGGAAACCATATAAAACATCCATGTTCAATATGAAACCTTATAAGTGAAATAACGGAACAGGCGGATGTATCAAAACTAGCCATAGCAGATAAAATACAGGAGGTTACCCAACCAGCAGATATATACTCAGTGACCACTGTGTCCACACACACACCAGAGCCAAAATACAAGGACAGAGGGAAGCAAAAATGTAATTAGTTTTTTAGAACAAAAAATTGAGAAGTTATCCCCACAGGTCCTTAGCTTAAACCAACAATGAGGCCAATATAGAAGGAAAAATCTATACAGAGGAAGAAACAGGTCTAATAGCTGGCAGTGAAAAAACTCCAGCAGCCCAAATTGGATGTCCTTTTACTACTCTACTACAGATTTAAAGACAAAGCCAAAAGGTCTGTGCAGCCCTGCTCCTGGAAAGAAGATATAAACAAACCAGCAGGAAACTAGATAGTGGATCGGAAGTCATAGAAGCCTAATGCTGCCTTTTCATCCGAGATCAGTTGATGGGTCAAATGTTTCTGATAGACAATGGGGCTGCCATTTCCGTTTTGCCTCCTGGTCCTCACAGGAATTCTAGTCCTCAGGCATTTTATCTATATGCAGTCAATGGAACCATTAAAGCATATGGAGAGAAGTTATTAGAGCTCAACCTAGGTTTAAGAAGGGATGTTTCTTGGACATTTAAACTGGCAGATTGGGGCAGACCTTATATACCATTTTAATTTGCTCGTTGAAGATGATCTGCATAACGCTTCCCAAATCTTTCCGAGATTCATGGATTAGATCTTAAAATTTAAGACTTTGTCTGCATTCTTTTAGATGACATGTTAATCACCTCAAAAAATCAGGAAGAGCACATGCAATATCTCACCATAGTATTTGGAAGACTTGAAGATAATGGACTAACAATAAACTCTTTAAGCTTTCAAAAAAATTTGAATCCTGGGATATCACATATCTCCTAATGCTATCACGCCCAAGAAGGAGAAAATGCATCCTATAATATATTATCCCAAGCCTAAGAATGTGAAATCGATTCGAAGATTTTTGGGAATGATAAATTTTAACCCTTTAACCGGGCGGGACGTATATAGACGTCCTGAAATATTTGTTGTTTTTATTATTATTAATATATGTATATATAATTATTTATTTATTGAATTAAAAATGCCAATAAAGCCTATGAATCCCAGGTACTGGCCTGGCTTCTATCCCCGTTTCTCTAGGTCCAGTAAAGAAGCAGCACCGTTGCTTGCGCCCACGAATAGTAGAATCAGCGTAAGAAACGACACGAGTAGTGGGGAGCTAGCCCCGCCTTCTCCAACCCCACCTCACCAGTACCTATTGCTAATAGGATATCTGTTTCATGTTGATCTGACGATATTTATTTTCCCATCCTAAACATGAAGCCAAACTGCCCCTGGTTAATGAAGCCTAAAATCACTGAGTAGGAGCTGTTCTTCAACAGCGGGACGAAGGAAAATGGGTATCTCTAGGATTCTTCTCAAAGGCTCTGATGGAAGTACAGCAGAAATACTCAGCTTATGATCGTGAACTGCTGGCAATATATTTAAGCATGAAGAGTTCCAGACGAGTATTAGAGTGAAGTAAGTTCTGCATTCTTACTGACCACAAACCCTTAATTTATGTAATACAGCAAAAGCCGCATTTGCAACCCCCACCAGAAATAGGTTGCTAAACTATGTAAGCCAATTTTGCACGGATATCCGACAATAGAAGGCTCAGGAAACCAAGTTGCAGATGCTCTCTCAAAGATTGAGGAAATGAATTTCTCGAACAATCTAAAAGAACTCGCGGATCTGCAGAAATTTGGCAACGAGGTTAAAGATTTGAAATCCCAGGCTAACTTGAAACTTAAACTTCTCACCCTCCCAGGAGTAACACAGCAGATACTCTGTGAGACGATGACATCTCAATCTCGGATTTATCTTCCACAGGGATGTCAGAATCCAGTCTTCGACGTTATCCATGAATTAAGCCACCTGAGAATTGGTAGCATAGAGATATTTTGGCCATTCATTCTGAACAAGACATCTCCGATTGGACTTGGATGCGGACTCGGTCCAGTTGTAGTATAGGATGTCAGCGATCTACAGTTATCTGTACTAGCCAAGATCAAGAAGGAATTTTCTTTTATTTTTTCAAAGTAAGCATGCATGCTCAAAATTTAATTCAGGAAGAAATCCTACATTCTTCTTAGGGTGGCGGTATGGCCACGTGGGCAAACGCGTTAGTAAATACGTGTTGCCCATGGCAACATATGATTGGGAAGCTAAAGATAGCAAGTTCAAAACCTGGAGCCAGGGGAATTTTCATAATACTAGGCATTATTATGAAAATTTCCCCACCCACCCCCTGGCCCTGGAAACCCGGCAGACCAGGAGAGCAGATTGCTCATCATTAAGCACTGTTAACTATATTAATAAGTAATACTAACTATATTATATAAGGAAATACATAAAACCTTAGGCTATAAATAAATTATTTTTGGCAACAAAAATATTAGTTTACACCTAAAACTAAAGGTTAAAAAATAAATAAAAAAATGTTTACTTTTTCTTTAGAAATTATAATAATACTGATATAAAATACATTAAAATATAAAAAACAAACTCGAATATTATAGCGTATTTAATCGCTATCTGAATCCTACTTGGGCCCTCCTGAGGACTCACACTTATATTCTCTTCACTATTGGTGAAAGCTGAAGAAGCACCGTTGAGGCTAATAATCAGTTTATTCTTTCATAAACGCGTTCTTCCATCAATCCTTTATTTTTCTATGCTTCTTCTATTACTTCTTTTATGTGTAAAATTACTTTCTTCCATTCATCTGCTGTAATGCTGTTAATGGATCAGTTTTTCAACCTAAAATATCACCATATTAAAAATAAAATACCAATCAAGATTGGTAGTGACTACCTCTTCAATCTCCAGTTCGCTGATGACCAAGTCATTATCGCTTCAGAAGTAGAGGATGTGGAGTACATGATGAGGAAGATCCTTCAGGAATATTCTAGTTGGGGGCTAGAAGTCAGCAAGGAAAAGTCCGTCTACTTGGCCTTTAACGGAACAGGGAGTAATTTAATCCTGGAAGGATGGAATTTAGAGCCACAATGCAAGTTTAAGTATTTAGGAAGCTGGTTGGACTCGCTAGGGTCCAGCGATCTGGACATCCAGGAAAAGGTCGTTCAAGGAAAAAAAATCATCGGGATCTTGAACTCGGTATTATGGAGTAGGAATGTCAGCATGAAAACAAAAAAAATAATGTATAAAGCCTTTTTGGAAAGCGTCAGCCTCTACTCGGCAGAAGCGTGGACATTAAAAGCTAAACAAGCAGGTAGGCTCTTAGCCCTAGAAATGGATTTTTGGAGGCGAGCATGCGGAGTGTCCAGAATCCAAAAAATTCCCAACGAACAAATAAGACGGCGGGTTGGGAAAGAAGAAAACATCCTCCATAGTATAGAAACCATGAGGTTAAAATGGTTTGGACATGTTATGAGGATGAATGAGGGAGCATGGCCAAAAAAACTGCTGAAATGGAAACCAGAAAGAAGAAGGAAAAGAGGTCGCCCGAGAAAACTCTGGTATGACGGAGTGGAAGAAGGAATGATGAACAGAGGGATAAGAGAGGGAGACTGGGAAGACCGAAAGAAATGGAGAGCGCTTATTATTGGGGACGACATATGACTTAATGTTGTAAACAGTCGTAAATAAAAAAAAAAAAATATTAAGTTATCATAGTTTAAGTGCCTTACCTCCGAAATTGTGAACGTTTTGTTTTCTCTCGCTACATATCCTTTTATTTGTGTCCATATGAGCTCTATCGCATTGAAATGGCAATGATAGAGAAGGATCTCATGGCCCATCTTGGCTGCTAAATCGTCGAGCTCATAACATTTTAAGTTATCTTTTGTTTGTTTTTTTTACAATGGCCAGCAATTCCGGTTTTCTTAGTGTTGAGTCGAAAGGAATTTTTTTTGTTCTAAGCCAGTTAACAATGTCTGGCTTCGTTGAAGCAGATATTGGTGCTTTATTACATTAAACACTATGATAAGGAAGGGGCATTATCCATTATAATCGTGGAATTCGGTTTCAGATTTTTTAACATCTTAATGAACCATTGTTTGAATGAATATGAATTCATTTCAGTGCGTTAGTCCCCTTCTTTCTTCGATTTGAAGAGCCAGAGAGCGCCAGAAACAAAGCCGTTAATGGTACCTGCATGGGTCAGGATCAACCTTTGCCCTTTACCTGTCGCTTCCCTAGAAGACTGTGGGCTATCATCGATCAAGGCCTTCCCAACAGTATGCCCACTGTTCACAATTCCCCATTTGATTTACCTTGATATTCTTCTTCCTAGTACTAAAAGATAGTAAAAAAATAAAATAAATAAATGCGTACCTCCAAAGATGATTTGAGGTTTCTACATAAATATTTGGGGCTCTTTAATATCTTTAGTTTGTGCAGTATTGCAGGTCTCATTGCCTGTCAGTGATTTTCGAATCCTAGATATCATGTAACTTCAATATGAAGTATCTAGAATGAGGGCCTGTTGCTGATGATATCAGGAGATTGATATCGTCTGTTGTCAACTGGCCCTTTCAGCCCCTAAACTGATCTCGAAAGATCTGGCAATTCACAACTTTCAGGTAATGTAGCCCGAGGCTTTCCTGCACCTTAACCGTTACGTTGAAGAGGCATATTGGGTGGTACGGCATTGTAGATACTTCTATTGTTCCTAGTTTTAGCACTGCAAACATTTCAAATTCTTTTCAGATACTGGGAAAAAAGCCTTCATGCAAACATCTGTTGAAGAGACGAGACAGAGAGCCAATAAGCGCTAGATACTGTAATTCTTGCTATTTTTCAAAAAAATTACCTCTCAGATCATGTTTGGTCCTGGTACTCCGCCTGGACGGAGCTTGACCAAATTTAGCTCCTCCTCTTCTTCTCATGGAAAGATTGGGCTAGTATCATTGGTTGGGCTAATAAATAGAAGTTGAAGTCTCTCGCTTAAATTATTAAGCGAGAGAGACTTCAACTTCTCATAGATATACTTCTCATATAACTTCTCTATTACCATACTGAGTATGGATTACCATACTTGACTAGCCTTTCTGCAAGTAAATTTTTTTATATCAAAGTATAAGTATTTCGAGCTCTAACAGCCTACATGAACCATAATACCTTCCTCACCTATTCTCCTCTGATCCTGATTCTCCTGGTAAATTATTTCTATCTATATTTTTAACTTTTAGCTAATTTATGAATTATTTTATAAATTAATAAAATAAGCTGGTTTCATAGAAGGCAATCAATTGAAAGAATGCCTAAGATCAGTTTTCTCGTAATTGAAACAATGTTACTTTTTAAAGAGTAAGTTTTAGGATCAAATAAATCGCATAACTTTAAATTAAATAATTAATTTACAAAATAAAGTTATCTAATCACTCTACTTTCCCAATCTATTCATTAGCTATCATTTTCCTGCATGGGCAGCAGCTATTTATAATAGATGAATTCCATTTTCTTCTATTGACGTGATTGTACTAGTTTCTTATACAAAGTTCTCTGCCATTTTAACACATTGTAGTCGGGACACGTAAAATTACGTTTTTTGCAAACTGTGCATAGACGTTTTTTGCAAACGTATTACTACGTGATCCGCTCTCTATGCACAGTTTGCGAAAAACATAATTTTACTTGTCTCAACTACAATGTTTTAAACTTATTATTATTATATAATGACAAAACATTTAACAATGATAAATTTACGATCTGCAAATTACTAGGTATGAGTTAATTTTGTTGACTGTTGCTACATGAGCATTCCTTGTGCAAATAAAAAATTAGCTCGACAAGTCTCTTGGCCACTGCCTGCGTAGTCGATGTGGTGGGCTGTTAGGGTTGTGTGAGCATCTTCTGTTTAGTTTTTTACATTTTAGTATGATGTGAGTTTTTCAAGTCAGTATATTGTCCAGATAAAAACCTAAATATTTAAACTCATCAGATGGTGGTATACATATATTATTAAAATATTTTTCTGGACAAGTTTAATCTCACATGATTAAGTGTGAAAATTACATGAACACTCTTTTTTTCATTCATTTTTATTTTCCATCTAATGGCCCAATCTGCAATTTCATCAAAATGATTTGGAAGAGTATTAAAGGCTCGAATATGGTTTTTATCTTAACAAAGTATAGCTGTGTTAAAATAAAAAAAAAAATCATTTAATGTGAAACTGCAATAAAATATGGAATAATATTGGGCTGATCAAGCCTTTTTTTTAAATACCTCTTCCTTATTTCTTATTTGTTTTATATATGGTAATTTATATTTCAGATTCAAACTGGAATAAATGTGATGAATTCAACATTTATTGATGATACAATTTACTGCAAATTTTCACGTGACGTTAACACAGTAATAGAAAATGAAATATTTGACCTTTCGAATGATAAATATTTTCTTTTATTAGCTGCAGGAAACTCTCTAAAAGGTAAACATAGATCTGAACTTTTAGAAAAATTTATTTCATTACAATTGAATAAAGAAAGTGTGATCAAATGCTTTTCTGTTATAAATAAGTATTGAATCATGTTTAATATTTAATATATAATTTGCTATTGATAACCTGAATTGATAGGGAAGTTCCATTAAAATTATTGATTCTAATCCTTCTCCCTTAGAAGAGAAGAATTTTTCTGACTAACTTGCGTATAAAAATAAAATCTTCCATTTTAATCTTCCTTTCGTTCAGTATATACTACTATGGTTAATGTTTGGTCTTAAACCACAATATTGTAAAAATAATTGAACCCTTTAATAATGAGAATTAACTCAGAACATTTTTATTTTCATAATAACCCAATATTTTGAATGTAATATTAACAACACATGTTGAAAAAAGTCATATGAGTTGCAAAGCACCACATACTCCCTCCCCAGTGATAACGGAGAGGTAGTTTGAAGGAAATGTTACCCTGCGTCCTGAACGCGTTCGGTTGTTCTTGGGAGGCGAAGTTGCTTTAAAAACGGGAGCACTAGATGAATTCTGTTGCGATCCTTCTGTTGTTGAATTCTGTTGCTGCTGGTGGTGCGATGTTCCGTCCTCCGATAACAAATATGCCGGTTTAAGGCGGTCAATAGAGATCCTTTTCGTGCCTCTGGGAGTTTCAAGATCAAAGAATTTGTCGGTTCGTGAAATTACCTTAAATGGTCCTTCATAAATAGGTTGTAAGGGTTTTCTCACAGCGTCTTGTCGCACGAAAACATGGGAGGTTTTTTGACTATCCAGGTGAATGTAGGGTCGCTTAGCTGAGTTATGGCGTGTAATTACCAGTCTCAGCGCTTGTATGTATTCCTTTAATTTATGTACCAGTATAGGTAGGTCATTTGATGTTGCTCCATCTTCAAAGAAGTCTGCTGGGTGTTGCAAAGGTTCTCCATACACTATTGACGCTGGTGTCGCTTCGAGGTGAGGTACCAAGAGGGAACGTAGACCAAGAAGAACTGTGGGTAGTTTGGTAATCCAGTCACTTACCAGCTGAGCACGTAGGGATGCCTTAAGCTGCCTATGCCATCTTTCTATTTTGCCATTAGACACAGGATGATATGCTGTAGTTTTACAATGTTGGATGCCCAGAAGAATTGTTAGGTGTGCGAAGAGTGAGCAATTAAATTGTCTGCCGCGATCTGTCGTGATCTTAGATGGAACTCCAAATCTAGCGATCCACGAAAAGAGAGAGCGTGCGACTGATTCCGCTGAAATGTCCTTTAAAGGTATTGCCTCCGTCCAGCTAGAAAAACGGTCAATGATTGTTAGCAAATAGATATACCCATCGGAAGATGGCAGAGGACCAACAATATCCAGATTTAGGTGAGAAAATCTACTACTGGCTGGTTCGTAGGTACCTATTTTGCTAAAAATATGTTTGGTAACTTTTGAACGTTGACAACCCATACATGTTTTAGCCCGTAGTCTGACATCTTTTTTAAGGGAAGGCCACACATATCGTTGCTTGACGAGCTCGATGGACGCTTTTACTCCAGGATGTGCCATGTTATGGAGAGAGTCGAAAGCTGGTTTCCGAAATGATAGCGGTAAGTAAGGCCTCAAACGACTTGTAGATGTGTCTACTATCAATTCTGCTCCTGATGTTAATGCGATTGGTGCAAATTTAAGGGAACAATTTTTATTAGCCTTTAGCTGTTGTAGTTCCTCGTCCGTACTCTGTAGTTTTGCTACGTCGTCGAAGGAAATCACGGATGGGACAGATATAGCGGATAGGCGAGAAAAGAAGTCGGCTGGAGTGTTGGATTTGCCAGGAAGGTGCTGGAGGTTTGTGGTGAACTGCCCTATGAAATCCAATTGTCGTAATTGGCGTGGGGAAGCCTTGTCGAGCCGTTGCTTAAACGCGTATGTCAAAGGCCTATGATCCGTGTATAATACAAAATCCCTACCTTCTAATATGTAACGAAAGTGTTTAACAGACATATATGCGGCAAGTAACTCTCTATCATAGGTACTATACCTCTTTTGAGTGCCGGTTAATGATTTTGAAAAGAACACAAGTGGTTCTAAAACACCGTTACGAAGTTGGTTGAACGACGACCCGACTGCAAAATCCGAAGCATCAACGAGAAGCGCTAATGGTAAGTCGTCTGATGGGTGGGCTAAGAGTGTTGCGTTTGTGATTTGAGTTTTAAGTTTCTCAAAGGCACACAAAGCCTCAGGAGTCCATTCCACGTTGCGTTTATCATTTTTGGGCTATCTTTGCAAAGGTTAAATAACAGCTGTTGCGTTTCGGCGTTGGCAGGCAACGATCTTCTGTAGAAATTTATTAACCCAAGAAAACGTCTGAGATCGGCAATGGTTTTAGGTTGTTTGTACGAAACAATCTTGTCAACTCGATCAGGTAATGGCTCAATACCCTCGACAGATACAGAGTAACCTAAAAACGAAATTTTTGTTATCCCGAATTCACATTTTGCTATATTAATGTTTATGCGGTATTCGTTCAAGCGTCTGAATAGTGAGGTGAGATGAGAAATATGTTGTTCTCCACTATTTGAAAACACGAGAATGTCATCTAAATAACAAAAGACAAAATCTAAATCTCGCAAAATGGTATCGATGTATCTCTGGAAAGATTGAGCGGCATTTCTCAATCCAAAAGGCATCTTTAGAAACTCAAATAATCCGAAAGGGGTAATCACCGCTGTTTTAGGTACATCTTCCAGTGTAATCGGAATATGGTGGTAGGCGCGAACTAAATCGATTTTAGAAAAGAAAGTCTTACCGGAGAGTCTGGAGTTTTTTTTTTTTTTTTCTTTTATAGAGGCAAGTGCACCGCGGCCCACATGGGCCTATTGTGTGCCTAGATTCTTGCCTGGGTTCCAAGCTGCCCTAGAGGCTGATTTTCAGAACCTCAGTAAACTTAAGAAGGCTGCTTGGATTGATTACCTCATGCGCCTTGGGGTCAGTATTGCGGTCCAGGCCAAACAACCTGAATCTAAGTGCTGCTAGTCTGTCACAGAGGCAGACTATGTGAAAAGCTGTTTCACGCTCTTTCTCGCAGTATCTACAAATTGGTGATGCTGCTAGTTTGAGCCTGTACATATGGCTTCTAAGCTTACAGTGTCAGGTGTATACAGCTGTAAGTCTTTTAATAGCATTCCTGTCAAGATTTAGAATTTCACTACTCCTCTTGGCAGAAGGACTCTGTAGGAACAATTTGGAGTGTCGTAGGTTTTGCGTCATCCAAAATTGTTTTCTTTTTGCTCCATAGATCTCCTCTATCCTCCTTTTGGCAGAGCTTTTGCTGATGCCACACACCGGTTCGGGAGTGATGGGTTTGATGTTGGATCCTTTTCTAGCTAGAGTGTCTGCATTCTCATTTACTGATATGCCAGTATGGCCTGGCACCCATTCTACGCTCACTCTGTTATTGTTTGCTAGGCTGTTGAGTCTTATTTTACACTCCCATACAACCTTGGAGTTAATGTCTATTGAGTGCACCAAGTGCAGCTTGGCTGTCTGTGTAGATAGTGATTGTCTTCCTAGACAGTTGTTCCCTCAGCAGCTCAAAGGTGCAGTGGCTGATTGCCAGCACCTCTGATTGGAAGACAGTGATGAAATTCCCCAATGAGGCATATATACCTTCGTTGGGTTTATCTTTCCTCCAGATGCCCGCACCCGACCCGCTTTTGGTGAGTGAGCCATCCGTATAACAGCATATGCAATTGTTTGGTATATGTGATGTGCTGACCTTTATAATGATATTAAAGTTAGTTTCCAATGAGCCCCTGATCTGAATGTCAGAAAACATGGATAGGAGTCTATCCTTTTCAAGCTCTTGGAATATCTTCCAGTGTCCCCAGTTAGTTTGTACTTTTGAGGTTAGATTTAGCTTCACGATTCTGTAGCAGGCCTTAAGGGCTTGCGCTTCCACCTCCATGTGCAGTGGAGCTAAATTTAGCATCAGTTCCATGGTGGCGGTGGGTGTAGTTTTCATAGCCCCAGTTGTCATGAGGCAGGCTAATCATTGCAGTTTGTACAACTGGGTTTTGTTTCTGCTTATCCCTGCCTTGTGCCACCAGACTAGGGAGGAATATAACACCATAGGTTTAATAACCATGGTGTAGAGCCAAAATGTCATTTTGGGCTTTAGTCCCCAGTCTTTGCCTATTGCCTACTTGCAGGCCCATAGACACTTCAGGGCTTTGTTGGTCGTGAGTTCCACGTGTTTAGCCCAATTGAGTTTGTTGTCCAGCGTAACGCCTAGGTGCTTGACTGTTTTGCTTTGGCTCAGCTGGACTCCCTCAATTGTTGGTAGTTTAATGGCTATTTTCCTCTTTGAGCTGAAGATGCAAATGCTTACTTTCTGTGGATTAATGTTAAGTCCATTGTTCTTGCACCAGTTCATTATAATTCTGGTTACATTATTTAGGAGGTCAGATAGGACATTTTGATGTCTACCTCCAACTAGGACTGCAATATCATCAGCATATCCCTGTGCATAGAAGCGTGAGGTGTTTAGCTTTGTCAGTAGTGAGTCCACCACTAAGCACCATAGTAGCGGGGATATCACTCCACCCTGAGGACATCCACCTTTAGGTTTGATTAGTATCTTGCTGAATCCTAATTCAGAAAGTATTTGCCTTTCCCTCAGCATGGTCATGATCCATCTGACAGAAACTTCATCAATTTTCCTCTCCAACAGGGTTTTCTCTATTACCCTGTGAGGAGTTCTGTCGAAGGCACCTTCTATATCGATGAATGTGCCTATCGTGATTTCTTTGTGGTCCATAGATTTTTCAATTCTAGAGACTAAATTATGTAGTGCCTCCTCGCAGGATATTCCTGCTTGGTAGGCAAATTGATTTTCACGTATTAGGTGTGTACCCACAAGTTGTTCCCTCACATGCCTGTCGACCATTTTCTCCAATGTTTTCATTAGGAAGGAAGTCAGGCATATGGGTCTGAACGCCTTGGGGCTGTCATAGGTCCCTTTGCCGGGTTTTGGTATGTAGCAGACCTTGGAAACTTTCCACTCATGTGGTAGGTATCCTAGCGCGAGGCTCCCTCGTAGCAATTCTAGGAGGTAAGGTCTGAGTATGTGTAGTCCCCTCTGTAGGAGGGCTGGTAATATACCGTCAACTCCAGCTGTCTTGTATGGGGCCAGTGTGTTAACTGTCCATGTAAGTTTGTTGCTGGTGATGATAGCCTTTGCCTGTCTCCACCTTGCATATCCAGTATCCTGTTCGTGGTGCAAGGTGACGGGTTCAGCTGTGCTGATTATTTCACAGTCAGGGAAGTGGGTCTTCGCCATGGCAACCTCATTAGTGGTGAATCCCTCAGGCAGCCCTAGCGTGCCCAACATACCCCGCTCTGAGTATTTGTTGATTATTTTGTTAACGCGGCTTGTTTCCGAGATGCTGCTTATATCAGAGCAGAAATCTCTCCAAGCCCTGCGTTGGTTCCAGGCGACACTCTAGGTCTTTTGTTTTGAGTTTGTTGGCTAGGGTTTGGCCTCTGAGGCCCTGCAGTTTTACCTGCTGGCCTGTTCGGCTGTGCCCTTGAGTAATGTGTCTGTGTGTGACCGGAGGGTCTCCCCTTCTGCCCAGCGGCTTTGTGCCAGTGCTGGCCCTTGCGTCCACAGCCGCAGGCTTCTGGGATGCTGATCCCAGGGTATCCCTGCCGGGGGTAGGGTGGCCCAGCTTGGGCGCCCTTCTCTCAGTTGGAGCAGCTTCGTTTGCCGGGCCTCGTTGGGCCCTTGCATCCTTAGCTATCCTTCCTTGGGCAGGCACCTCAGTGGCTGGTAAGTTGTAAAGGATAGAGGCTTTTGCCTTTCTCCTATGGCGCCTCCTCACATTCCTTAGGTTCCTCGACGTGGCAGCATGACCGCCGTCCGTCTGGTCCCCGCTCGAATGTGAATGGCTAGGTATGTGTATTTGTGAGGGGGCCTGTGAGGCTGCAGCTACAAGAGCTGCATGCTCCGCCAGGGGTCCCCTGAATGTGCTTTGTTCTTGTGGCCTTTCGGCTTCGTCGTTGAGCGACTCCAAGGTGTCGGGTTCCGACTGTCTACATGGCTCTGGAGAGGACAAGTCCTCTGCAGATATAGGTTTATAATCAAAATAAAATTTTTCTGACATGATTTAAGTCCCTTCCGTGTATGGCTATCCGCCGGGGTATAGCCCCATCTCAGCGCTGTTAACGTTGAGAGTCCTGAAGTTCCGTCCCGGAGCCGGAATATATGCTCTCACTGCGGGGAGGATGCTCAACACGCTTTTAGCATTCAAGGGTCCTACTACCGAAGCCTCGGACCTCCTATGCTCCGACACATAGGCACCAATACACGTGCTTGCCAGGCCGGGTGCTAGGCGGACACATGTAGGATAGAAGCCACAGCCTTCCCATCCCCATCCATGCCGCTTCGCAGGCTTAGTTTGTCTGTACTATTAGTCTGTGCGTTTGCTGTGGTGCACAGTGAATTGTATGTCCATTCAGGCCAGGTCATAGAGTGGAACTGGTGTTCCACTGTCTGTTTTAGTCGTCCAAAAAGGGAATTGCCTAGAGTGGCTGGAATCCAGACCACTTTTGGCAAGTCCCCCGCCTCTGTCATTCGCGAGTTATAAACTCCTCAGGGGGTACCACAAGAAGGTGACAGTAGGCGTTGATGGGGATAGGGAGGGCGGAGAGCGCGAAACAGTGAGTAGGGCACTATAGTTTCTTGCTCTCGCATGAAGTGAGGAAGACTCCCGCACTCGTCTAACTCTTCAGCCTTCCCGTTGCCCCACCCATTTACCCCCCGAGTCTGGAGTTAAAATCGTTTAAATATGGTATAGGGTAGCGATCCGGAACTGTTATGGCATTAAGTGCCCTATAATCGCTGCAAGGCCTCCATGAACCATCTTTTTTAGCTACCATATGTAAGGGACTCGACCATGGACTTTTGGAGGGCCTACATATTCCCAAGTCGATCATTTTTTGAAATTCTAATTTAGCCTGTTCCAATTTTGTGCGAGGTAGACGTCTGGGCCTAGCAACAACGGGTGGACCGGTTGTCTTAATGCTATGGAAATATTTTATATCCGTGGCACAGAAATTTGGATCTTCGCGGAGTAAAGTTGGGAACTTTTGAAGCAGTTCAGTATATTTGCTAAGTGAATTTCACTCTCGGGTGAGTTAACCGTAGTCAATGTAGAAGTAGATAGCTGTGTTGTATTGTCAATAAGCCGCCTATTTTTTAGATCAATTAATAGTCCAAAATTATTTAAAAAATCAGCTCCAATAATAGGAGTCTGAACTTTAGCGATTGTGAAAGGCGAACAATAAGAACATCTCGCACCTATATTCAGGTTAATTAGACGCTCACCATAAGTGTTTATAGGCGTTCCGTTAGCCGCAAAGAGTACCCGTTTGGTTGGTCGCATTTGGGGAGAGGAAGGAACGACAGAAATATCTGCCCCGGAATCCACAAGGTATTTTGTTCCAGTAGGAATATCGGTGACGAACAGACGGCGAGTAAGTATTTGGCCTGTTCTCTCCTGCGCCATCTCAAGAGAGTGGCCTACTCGTTTTCCGACTTAGAAGGAGATGTTCGTTTATAAGAGCTAGGTTGGTTACATTTTGTGGCTTTTTCACGAAATTTACGGTGGTACCAGCAAATAGGATCACTAGAGGAAGGGCGGGATCGTGAATGAGAGCGCGAACGTGAACGACCTGCAGCAGATAAGCTACTAATAGCAGCGGTTAATTCGGCAATTTGTGATTCTAAACGCGATAGCCTATCAGTGGGTAAGATGCTAGAAGATGAACTATGGGAAGGATCATTATTTATAGAGGTTATGTTAGGCGAGGAATGTGTATAATCGAGAATCCCATCAGCTATAATGGCAGTGTCTTCTAGTGTATCATTGCTAGAGGCTAATATGGATCTTAAATTAACTGGGAGGCGTTGCATGAAAATAGTTTTAAGAAAATCATCATTGACTTGTGAACCTGCAAGGGTACGTATTTCACGTAACAACTGACTGGGCCGTTTGTCCCCAAGATCTATTTCAGTAAGTAATTTGGTTATCTTCCGTTCTTCAGATTCTTCGAATTCGCGTTGCAGCCTTTCCATAAGATGAGTATATGGGGTTGTAGAAAGTTCTTTACCTAAAAAATATGCGATTAGCTCCGCGACGTCTGAATCCAATGAAGCTAAAACATAATTAAATTTGGTTAATTTGGAGGTTATTTTATAATTGTAAAATTGAGCTTCCACTTGCATTTTCCAGATCTTGATATTTTTTCGCCAAATAGGTGGAATTTTAATTGATACCCGGCTAATTTCTTCATAACTGCTTCTTTGGGGTCTTGTCTCCGTGTTCTCGGAATCACACATTATAAATGAAAATATATAAAGTTTTCAACTTACAGAATGTAGCTGTCCAAATCGGTGGTCACCACTGTAGTTAATGTTTGGTCTTAAACCACAATATTGTAAAAATAATTGAACCCTTTAATGATGAGAATTAACTCAGAACATTTTTATTTTCACAATAACACAATATTTTGAATGTAATATTAACAACACATGTTGAAAAAAGTCATATGAGTTGCAAAGCACCACACTACTATTTCTCAGATATTCCATATTATCTTTTCCAAACTACTTTTTTATTAATAATATTTGGTATTTCTTGTGGCAGCATCATTTTGGTTGGTGAAAGATTTAGAAAAATTTGAAATCAATAATATTTTTTCAGTTCTGTTCTCTCCTCTTATCTCTGTAGTGCCACTGGGCATAAAGACCATTTAAGCTATGAGCTCTGCTCTGAAATTGTTCTTTATAGCTCATGTTGATTCCTCTTGCTACTCAAAGCCATTCAATTATTTATAGTTGGTACCTTGAACTACCCCAAGGAACTTTTCTTCCAGTCTGCCTCCATCATTTTGTCATTTTGTGTACAAATGGTTGTAACTTTGATTTTATTTTCAAACTGAAGTTTGAATTTGCTCTAATTCTTTTTCTCTTTTTTCCTTCTATTTGCTTCTTTCAGCATGGTGGAGCCTCTTGCTACTATGAACACACTTCTTTGTCTCTTGCTAATATCTTCATCTCAGGAGGGTTTTCCCCCCTTTCTCTGTTGGTTATGCTAAAAATACATTCGGAAAACTTTCATGTTAAGCTATCTTCTCCCATTCTACATATGTGCTCAAATCTTTAAAGTCTTAGATTGAAGGCGAAAAAAAAAAAAAAAAAAAATTTCTTAAAGTAGTACTGTATGAGAAGGACGTCTCCAATCATCATCATAACTAAAGAATCTGCCCTTGACTTTATAAATAAGCCAGAAATTATAAATGATGGCTATTAAAGGATTAAATGATTACAAAGTGACTCAGTATGAAATAAAATTACAAATATAGGTAATACAATAGCTAACAATATGAGATGATATATAGCATTTCCAGGTCAAATGTAACCTTGTTCAATTCAATTATAACTTTTTCAAAATCAATTGTAACCTTTTGCAGGCTTGAATAAATTTTAAAATATTATGGTTTATTTATGTTTTTCTTTAAAAATAATTATTTAAATTTCTGTTATGACTTTTAAAATAGCTTTTTCCATACTATTTTGATAGTTTTTTCATTTTTCAGATAATTGATATTAAGGTAAAAGATTTAAAAATAAAATGACAATGATTTTTAAATCATTTTTTTATATTAATTGAATATTTTTTGGTAATTGTTTTTTTAAATTAATGGGGGGGGGGAGTAGAGGGGTATCATATAGATTTAGCAATTGTTTATTGAGCTTATGAAATTATTTTTGAAATTTAAATACTTAAGATTACTTCATATTTATACTATGGTTGAAATTTATTCTTTGTATGTGTTTGGGAGCACCCCCCTGAACACAGAAGCAATTGTCAGTTGCTCCTGTGGTGCCCTCTGTTGGCCAGCCTGACCAACCCCTTGGTCAGCCTGGCAGGATTATGTCAGGAAAGTTCAGGACTTAAGCAAGAAGAAGTGGAGTCCTAGGCCTAGCAAGATCTGTCGATATTATGAGTTGTTATTTCTATAATGGAATAAAACAGAAAAGGGACTACCGACCACCTGGGGGAGAATGGGGAGAACTGACCAGCAACCACATCTAGCAGTCAAATCACAATCCAGCAATGAAATGACAGACCAAGAGCCACATACAGTACTTCAATCATCAGGTACTAGATATGATAATTCAAGAACAACCACCATGTAAAACTTTGGGTCTATTGTGCGCCTCTTTTTGCCTGAGTCCTAAATTGTTATTTTTACAGCAACAGTATATTTGAGCAGACTTGTTGGGTTGACTAGATCGTTCGAACTTGGGTCAGGTAGGTTAATCTGTCCAAACATTCTAAATCTGAGTCTTGCAAGTCGTTCACACCGGCTTATAATGTGGCAAGCTGTTTCATCCTCAATGCCGCAGAATCTACAAGTGGGTGAGTCTGCAAGCTTGAGTTTACATGTGTTTGTTAAGCTTACAGTGTCCCGTATAGATCGCTGTGATTCTTTTCAGTGCTTTCCTGTCTAGATTTAGTAGGGTATAACTTCTTTTGACAGAATAGCCTTTTAGGAAGAATTTGGAGTGATATTGTGCTTTATCATTCCTGTTAAGTTTTTATCAAAACTTGAAGAATTTTTATGTTTTAAAAATTTGGTTTTATGTTTATAGCTTTGCTAGAAGACTATGGTTTTACTTTCAATATTTAAACACACTAATTTTCAGTCAATTATTCATTCCTAAACGATTAAACTCTTTAAACATTCTAAATGAACTTTTGGTTTTATGTTTATTTCCTTTCTAGAAGATTATGGTTTTGCTTTTGATATTTAAACACGTTAACTTTTCGTTAATTATTCATTTCCAAATGATTAAACTCCCTAAACGTGCTAATATACTAAATTTTTAACATGTACTTACAACGTGGTTTGCCAATTTTCATTTCCCGTGATGTTTTTCTTATAATAACACATGTGTCATCTATTTACACCATCCAGATCATGTTTCTATAGTTTTTTCATTATAACTCGTTTTATTTGTGGGAATTTAAGCATTTTTCACTACTTATGGTTATCCTTCTGACAGGTTATTCATCCACGTTCAAAAGCCCAGAGCAGTCGCTAAGTTTTTTCTCCATTTTTTTTTCTCGTTTTAAACACTTTTAACTATCCAATTATGTTCAATAAAATCTAAAAATACCTTTAATCACCAGTTTTTATTTCTGCCGTGCTTATAATAGTCATTTTTCTTCATTTTAAAGATTGTGTATTTTAAGTTTTCCGAAGTTTTCGCGCATTGCCACGCAATACCAGCGCCTAATCCCTAGGCCCTATATAAGCTCGGGCAGATTAGTCCCTTCGTCTTTCGCGTTTGAACTCTCCAAGGACCACGTCTCTCTGAGTTTTCCAGACCAGCTGCCAGGTCTCTCTTTGCGCTTTTCTTGCGGTCACTCTTTGTCGACCCACCGCCATCTTGGCTACCACTAGCCCTTCAAAATCGTTTACTTCCGAGGGCAGAGAATCTTCCATGGGCAACCAAGTTACCACCAGATGAGACTGCTGTGTCCAAGCTGCGGAGACCTACCTGTCTACTCTGCAACATCTGCCAGCCTGCAGGTGAACTCACTTCGCAGTCAGGAACTTCCGGTGTACCATCTTGTACTGGCATCTTCCAGCTGAGCTGAACTGGGGGACCCTGCAGAGCTGGCAGATAGCTGCGAATCGAAAACTGTTAGCCAGAACACCATCATCAGCTTGCACCTCCCAGCGAAGGACACAGCATCTTCAGCTGTCTTCCGTTAACCATCAGGGGTGCAGTAATCAACTTCCGGCTAACTGTCCGGTGAGTGCCAGTTTTCTTTACCCTAGGCTAAGTCACACCTCCCCAAGGCTCTGTCTCACGTTTGGTTTCGTTACAGTTCTCAACAGTGTAGGGTTCTCCCTCAGTTCTGATCAATACACTACTGACTTAATTGCAGAGATTTGTGATCACTGTGGGACAGCGGCAGAAGAAGAGCCACACATCTTTTGTTTAGATATTATTTCCTTTTTTGTAATAAACAGGTTGTATTTTGTTTACATTTTGGTTCTTCTTCTTATTACCCCAAAACCCAACAATTCCAATTCTGTTTCTTTATTGCACCATAAATTTCCCCGATCCTTCTTTTAGTATAGCTTATGCTTATCCCAATTGTTGGTTCTGGGGTTATGGGTTTTTTGGCTGTGCTTTTCCTAGCTAGGTCATCAGCCTTTTCATTTCCCTGGATACCAGAGTGTCCAGGTACCCATTCCACTCTAACTTTCTTGCTTTCAGCTAATTTGTTGAGTAAAATGATGCAAGCTTTGACAATCTGTGACTTGATTGTATGGTTTGGAACAATATTCCAATGGCTGCTTGGCTGTCAGTAAAGATAGTTATTTGTTTGTTGGTTATCTTTTCCATCAGCAGCTCTGAAGCGCACTGGTAGATTGCTAGTACTTCTGTTTGGAAGACTGTAGCGTATTTTCCCAGTGAGATGGATATTCCTTCTTTGGGTTTATCGTCTCTCCTGATTCCCGCTCCAGATCCTGTCTTGGTAAGTGAGCCATCTGTATAGCAGTTGATCCCTCTATATTATCTATGTGGTTTCAACTTATTTATTGTTGTTTGATAGTTAATGTCCAGGAATTCACGAGCTTGTAGATCAGAGTGCATGGGCAGCACTTGATCTTTTTCGATTTTTCCTGTATATCCCTGAGTATATCCCAGTGTCCCTCCCCCGAGTTTCTTTTGGGTGAGTTGTTTAGCTTTGAGATCCTGTATGAGGATTTCATGGCCTGTACCTCCACTAAGATCTGCAGTGGTGTTAGATTTAGCATAACTTCCATTGCAGCTGTTGGAGTGCTTTTAATTGCTCCTGTTATCATGAGGCATGCTAGTCTCTGTATTTTGCTTAACAGAGTTTTATTTTTTCCCGTACTAGCTTTATACCACCAGAGTAGGGCTGAGTAAAAAATCATTGGTCTTATGGCAGTTATGTACAGCCAGTAGACCATTTTAGGTTTTAGCCCCCATTTTCTACCTATTGCTCTTTTACAGGCCCATAGGTTTTTTAGGGCTTTATTGGTCGTTGTTTCAACGTGCTTAGACCAATTTAATTTGTGGTCCAGTGTTACGCCCAGGTGTTTGACTTCTTTAGAGGGTGTCAGCTGGTAACCATTTATTTTTGGTAATTTAATGTCCATTTTTTCCTTTTTTGTAAAGAAGCAAATGTGTATTTTTTGTGAGTTTATATTTAGCCCATTTTCTTCACACCAGTTCTTTAGTATTTTGGTTGAATTCAAGAGTAGGTCAGATAGTACGCTTTGATGTTTTCCTTCCATTAGAATTGCTATATCGTCTGCGTACCCCTGTGTGTAAAAGCCTGCGTTGTTTAGTTTTACTAGCAGTGAGTCCACTACTAGACACCACAGTAGGGGCGAGATCACACCGCCCTGCGGGCACCCCCCTTTGGTTTTATCCACAGTTTGGTGTGTCCCAATTCTGTGACCAAAATCCTTTCCTCCAGCATTCCTTCTATCCATCTGGAGGAGATTTTGTCTATATTTCTTTTTCTTATAGCATCCTTAATGATGTTATATAGTGTTTTGTCAAAGGCACCTTCGATGTCTACAAAGGTACCGATTGTTATTTCTTTTTGGTTTAAGGATTTTTAAATCCTTAAAACCAAGTTGTGCAGTGCTACTTCGCAGGACTTTCTTGCTTGGTATGCAAATTGCCTTTTATGAATCGGATTTGTTTCCGATATCTGCTTTCTCACATGTCTGTCAACTATCTTCTCCAAGATTTTCATCAAAAAGGAAGACAGACATATGGGTCTGAATGCTTTAGGATCATCATATGAACCTTTGCCTGGTTTTCCTATATACCTGACCTTGGATATTCTCCATTCTTTGGGTATATATCCTAATGCTAGACTGCCTCTTAATAGTTTTAAGAGATGAGGTCTTAGAATATTTATACCTTTTTGAATTAAGGCTGGAAATATTCCATCCTCACCAGCAGATTTGAATGGTTTCATGGTATTGTCTGCCCATTCCAAAGCACTGCTGGTGACTATTTGCTTGGCATTTCTCCACATAATTTCATCATTTGTTGGCTTAATGTGTGTGGAGTAATTAATTATGGTGTTTTTAGTTTTGCAGTTGGGAAACTGGGTTTTAGCCATGGCTTCAAGGGTTTCCAGTTCATTTGTAGTGGACACCCCTTGAACCTTTAGCCTACCCAAAGTTTCTTGTTCTGTTTTATTTAGTATTTTTTTAACTCGGCTTACTTCTGGAATATCGCTTGCTTCTGAGCAGAAAGTCCTCCAAGCCTCTCTTTTAGCTCTTCTGACCGCTTTGTGATACTTAGTAAGGGCTTCTTTGTAAGTATCCCATCTGCCAGAGTTCTTTGCAGCATTGAACAGTTTTCTTGTTTCTGTTCTTAGCTTTCTTAATTCGTTGTTCCACCAGGAAACTTTCCTATTTGATTTTTTTGTTTTTAGCTTATTGCTATGATGGTATGATTCCATCATTGCGTTTTTAATTGATGAGTTAAGGCAGTCCAGTTGCCATTCGTTATAGGCTTCTGCTGGAAATTGTCCCATCAATTCAATTAGTTTGGAGGAGTACATTTCCCAGTCCTTGTTCTTAGGATTTCTGTACTCCTCATTGTGACTTAATCTGTTCAGTAGGTCAAATCTAATGTATTTGTAATCTGAGCATGTCTCCTCATTGGAGACATGCCAGTTTGTGATTTTCCTACTGAGTGTTTGTGATGCCAATGTAATGTCTATTACTTCCGATCTTTGTTTATTGTAAAAAGTGGGTTTGTTGCCATTGTTTAATATTTCAAGATCGTGTTTAATAATAAATTCAAGCAATAGCTCACCTCTTTGATTTGTATTGCTGCTTCCCCAGATTTCATGAAGGGAATTGCTATCTAGGGCAGCAATAATGTTCTTTTCCTTGATTTCCCCCAGTATTTTTTCCATCATTGATGAGGGGTCCTTGTCCTCGAATGGAAGGTATCCTGCCAGCAAAATGGTGGGGTTTCCATCTTTCGGAGTATATTTGACTGAACAGAGTTGCCAAAGAGGCAGCAGTTATAGTTTATCATTTTTATATAATATGCAGGCTCTGGGACTGTCTTTTGTGGATACTATGCTGTATCCGGGTAGTTTCAGTCCCTTGAGCTCGCCTTTTAGTAGGTAAGGTTCTTGTATAAAGATTATATCTATATTCTTACCTTTTATATACTGGTGCAGAACACCATTTCCTGCTATGCAATGGTGGGGATTTATCTGGAGCATTTTCATTTTTTTTTTTTTCCTCCTTAGCTTCCTGATGGCTCACTAGGTGGCAGCGGTGGTAGAGTTCCACCCTCTGACCCGGCTGTTGCCGGGACTTTGGGTATAGCTCTTTCTCCTGTCGCATCCCTAGAAGTTACTTCAGTGACTTTGATTTTACCTTCCAGTGAAGCTGGTTGTTGGGTTTTCCTCTCAGATTCAGCCTTAGCTTCCTCTTTTGATCTACCCTCTTTTGATTAAGGCTTCACCGTGATTGTTTCAGAGTGGCATTCTGACGTTCCGGCTGCCTCCTCTGAAGTCTCCATCCTTTCCTCCTCTCCTTCAGTTATAGTGATTGGGAGTGATTCTCTATTTGTTTCTTTTATATGTCTGAAGGAGATCATCTTTAATCCGCATCCAACCTTCATGTCTCTGGTTTTGAGACATTCCAGGCTGGATTCCAAAATTTTGAAGATGGCAAAGAAGCCCTTCTCTTGCCCTTGATTAACCGTTACATGTTAAGTTTTCTTTGCAATGGGGTTCATGAGGTTTTTGGGGATGCAGATTCCAAATATCAGATTTTTTATTGTGCATGCGCAATTCAATTTACAATTAATTGTGAAGTTTTCTTCAAACACCACCACTTCTCTAAATAGATATTTATTTCTAACACTTAGCCTGATTAAATGTTAACATGCCCTCATATTGAAGAAATATAATAAATTAAATGAATATATAACTGATCCCTACCCCCACAGAAATTAAATATAGTCACTTTTTCGAATTAAATAGACTCTCACTAGCGTAATTATATTCCTTCATATTAATGATATCCGAAGTTTAAATATAATTCGAATAAATGAGCGATCAAAAATCCTATGTTAAATTTATATTCAGCATCCTAAAAAACCTAATGAACATCCCTTGTATAATTTAAATGAGTGCAATAAGGAGTTTGAAATCAGCATCTCCAAATCAATGCTAAGGAAACCGAATCATCGACTCATATAACAAAGAAAACTGCAAAATTAACAGTAAAACGAATTCCACATACACAATAAAAAATCTGATATACCTTTCGGAAGCAGCGTCAATGAGAACCAGAAAAAAACTCTTTATCGCTCTAAACTTCAATACTTACCAGAAATCTGATATTCAATTCAAAATCAGCTTCCCTAAAGTCCTTATTAACGACCCTCATTACAAAGAAAACTTCAAAATCAACAGTAAATGAAATTGTGCATGCATGAACCAAAATCTGATATTCAATTTGGAATTGGCATCCCCAAAAACCTCATAAGTGACCCTTATTGCAAAGAAAACTTAAAAATTATCAGTAAATCGAATCGCACATGCGCAATCAAAAATCTGATGTCGTTTCCTAATCAGCATCAATGAAAACAACAAAAAAAAACACTTAAACATGTACCAGACTTCAACACTTACAGTTGAAACGACGAGACACATACACAGAGAATAAATTTCAACCATAGTATAAATACGAAGTAATCTTAGGTATTTAAATTTCAAAAATAATTTTGAAAGCTCAATAAACATTTGCTAAATCTATATACCACCTTACTCCCCCCCCCCCTTGACTTTAAAAAAAAAAAAATTACAAAAAATATTTAATTAATATAACAATCTGATATTCAACTTTATCCACAGGGGTTACAATGTTCTGTTTATGAGTTTTAAGAAATAAACAGGTGGAGAAGAGGTCACTAAAAAAGGAGGTGGCCGTATGGGTTGGTGTTAAAGGTAGTTGGTAATTATCTATTGCACTACTATTATTGATTCTTCTTTTATCGCAAGTTTTTTGTGATGCTGGGAAAACTTATTTAGACTGATAGATCCTATCATTTCAAATATTAATTCTCCCTCCTCAAAGTTAGCAAATTATTTCTTCCTTCAAAATTATTCCTCAGTCATAATAACTCCTACAACGTAAAAAAATTCTTTCCACCCATTTGAACAATTAAAAACATTCAATATTCCCAATAACTTTGTCCTAGCTTTTCTTTTGATGCCGAAAGCCTCTGCACCAATATCCCAGACGGACCAAGACCTCCAAATCCTTAAAGAAAATTGGAATCACACACTAAACTCAATCAATCTGTCTATCTGGATTCCCTCGCATTATGTTGCAACTCCGGATATAAAATAAAAATATATTTTTACTCACTTATCAAAAGCTGTACTTTCTGTAAGTGTATTAGATGGTTACTAGGCATGGTTATCACATCCTTTTCTGGCAGTGGAGTTAATAGTTCACCAGCTAAGAAGTTTCTCCCTCTTATTGGGCAATATCTCAAATGAAAATATGACCTAAGAAGTTGTGGTCCAGCATGTAACAGTCTATCCTATTCATGGACAACTATTAACCACATCAAATGATGTCCTCTTGGTATTATTACCGGACATTGTTGTTTGTATGACACGTCCACTGATTCAAGAAAACCTTGAATGTTGTTTTAGAGGTAAACAGATGATCTCCTTCTTCACCCTTTGGGTTCGTTGACATTTACATAAATATGCCTTTTACATATAGGCTCCATATGCTTGTTCTGACTCTTAGCAGAATCCATGAATTTCTGCCTGCTTACCACAGAATATTCCCTTAGGTATCTTACACAAATTCAGATCTTCAGAGAGTTTTCCTCAACATTGTAACAGCCTGTTGACTCCCTATCTTCTTCTGGAATATTATTCATTTTTTAGTATGAATATGACTACTTGTGTAACCTAAAATAACCACTTTGTAAAATCTGAATAAGTTAGGTATGTAGTTCTATCCCATTGTCAAATGAAATGTGTCCAATGAGAATACCATCAACGTAGAAGTCCTTTTCCACAATTTTTGAAACTTTAGTACAGTGGTCACCAAATGGCGGACCGCGGTCCGGATCAGGACTGCCGACTAGTTTTGTGCGGACCGTGATGACATACCGATCAACGACAAAAAACTTAAATAAATCCATTAACAAAAATAAATCCTAAAACAAAAATACACAATATACAAAATAGATACAGAGTAATAACTATCCCAAATATTTGAATAATGATTAAAATTAATGTAGTTAAACTGTTAATTTTTCGAAAGATTTCCGGTTGAAAGACCTCCAGTGGTTTCCCCTAAATGGACCGCGGAAGCTCGGCAAGACTTTGAAATGGACCTTCATGAAACTTAATTGGTGACCATTGCTTTAGTAGAACCTTCTCCACTTAGTTTTGACATATAGCCCCAAAACTCATAATCATCCATAAAGGTAGAGTTCTTTAAACACCTCATTCATTCATAATTTGGTTTCTATAAAATAAAACCTCTTATTAGCTATCTCTCCTGAAGTACCTAGTTCATTAGTGGTTGCTTTGAGTGGAAGATGAACCACGAAACATATTCTTGTCTTTGAAAATGAGACTCACATTCAACATCCTCTGAAGAGGCTTCTATTTTGTTAGGACCTTTTGTTAGAATCCTATTTCAATATTAATTATTGTCCCATCATTTCAAATATTAATTAATTCTCCTTTATCCAAACTTGGCGAATTTCTCCACCCTATCATTTTTCATTGATTTAAATGGGAACCTATCTGTCCTATCATTTCAAATATTAATTAATTCTCCCTCATATCCCTTAGTCATAATAATCCCTACAATGTAAAGAATCCTTTCCACCCATTTAAAAAATTATAAACGCACAATATTCTCAACAACTTTGTCATACCTTCCTCGGATGCTGAAAGCCTCTTTGCAAAAATGCAAATCCAGGTCCTCAAATTCGTTAAATAAAATTGGAACGCTTAGGAATCACACATTAAACTTAATGAATCTGCCTATCTGGATTTCCTCACAATATATTGCAATGCCGAATATTTTTTTTTGCTTTTCAAATAAATGTTTTCACCAAACTTCAGGCTTAGCAATGTGTAGCTTCCTGCCAACTTCTCTAGCATTGTCCTTAATGGACTGCCTTGACTTTATATTACCACAATTCCTGAAAAAATTCAATTTTTCTCATTTAAAAATTTATCGATGACCTTTTATCTATCCTCAATCCCACGTCCTTCAACTCGTACCTCCCATGACTCTGTTTCACTGTAAATTGGAAACTAATAATTCTCTTCCATTCATTGACATTCTTATCACTAGAAACGTTCACTATTCTATATTGACTAATCGGTACACCAAACCCACCTCTATTATTTCTCTCAACATCAACATCTCCTAAAAATAAACCCGCCAAAAAACCTCATCCATCGTTGCCTGACCTTATCTTATCCACAATTCCATGTCCCTAATATCCAATGATTTTCCCGACCATTTACTAAAAACTTTGATCATTAATACTTCAAACACTCACATTTCCTCTACCAACACATCACAACCTACACTCCCTACTTTCCCATACCGATCTAACCTCTAATAATAACCAATATATCCCTTTCTTTCAAACAAAATGAAAAAACATATTTTCGTCATTTCCCATACATACGCCTGCGCCTGGTTTTAAAAAAATTATAAATTATTGAAAAATCTTTACAGGAAACTAAAAGACACTGCACCACTCCTAGAACAATCTAATTTAGTTTATCGTATCCAATGCTCAACATCAAATTGTAACTTTTGATTTAGTGGTGAAACCATTAAGAATTATTTTAAAAAGTGGGCATACCAAAATAAATATAGTGTTTCTATACATCATCTTTAATTTTAATAAATTACCCATAACCATTCTTTTGTCTTTAAGAACCCCTCCGTTCTAGCTACCCTACCTAACCATGATAAACGGCTCATATTTTCATTCATATTTACTGTGTTATTTATAGATACCTTAATTTTGCTCATATATTTGTTGATGTAGCCTCAAGATGAGGTTCCACATGTTTAGGTCAAAACTGAGGCTGTAAAAATAAATAAAATAGGCCGTGGCGTGGCCAAGGGGATAGCGTCTCTAACTCCCAAGCTGGCGGTGCGGGTTTGAATCCCGCCCAAGCCCGCTCGATTCTGTTCGGTGATAGCCTTACTCAACAGACTCAGCGGCTTGCCATGGATTAGGAGAGGTTGGTTACCCGTAGATAACCCGTCCCAATTAGCCCTCGTGGCATAAAGCGGACGTTAAAAAAAAATAAAAAAATGAATAGAATGTTTTTCACTTAAATTCTTGATTATTAGCCATCCCACAAATATGGGAATCATAAACAAAATAAAGCTTTAGACCTCTATAGTAATTTTTTTAAATGGTTTCATAGGCCAGTAGTATAGAATCGGAATTTAGACGAATCGGAAATAATTGCTACAAAAGGTTTTATTATATTAATGGCCTTTGTTGCCCAATATGACGATCATAGGTTTTCTCCTATTGGTGTAGTTGTGTTCAGGTTGTGGGGCAAAGGTGTATTCTTGTAGGTAGTCTGTAATATCTCCCAAAGGACTCACAATATAGGAAACACAGTCCTATTAAAAGTTTTAGGGAATCAAATTCAGCCTTGAATGAGACCAAAATCATATATTTTTGGCATATCTGTTCCTATACTAGTGCTCATTAATGTTGAATAAGTTTTACAAATTTATGAAATTTTAGTTTTTGCTTTTTGGTAGTATCATCTACACTTCGACCAAAAAAAACCATTCTGTTTCTGAATCGCACCATCCACTCCTCTTTGTTCCCTCATTCCATGCTCTGGTCTAGTTAGACTTCACAGAGTTCCAAGAAATCCATTTTGCTCCCAGTCGATGTAAAAAAAATTAAATTCCTCAATCATTGAATATAAAAAATTAATTTATTAAGAACAGAACAGTTTACTGATGCAAATAGGTAGTAATCGGATGGGGCCAAATCTGTTGAGTAAAACACATGCGGAAGAATTTCCCAACCAAACGCTTGGATCGTTTCCTTGGTCTGTTTAGCCGAATTTGATGGGGCTCTGTCATGGAGCAATATCACTTTGTGTGTCCTTCCTTGATATTTGGGATGTTAGAGCAAAGCTTGATTCAAATTGATCATCTGTTGTTGATAGGGTTCCATATTAACAGTTTCCCGAGGTTTCAGCTGCTTATAGTAGATAACTCCCTTCTGGTCCCACCAAACAGAACATTGTCTTCCTTCCAAAGCGATTTGGCCTTGCAGTCTTGCAGTACACCTAGAGGTGGTTCACCCAGGATTTTTTACGTTTAGGATTCTCGAAGTAAATCCACATTTCATCACTAGCACAATTCGATGAAGAAATTACTTTTTTCTGTACCTGGCCAGCAGCATTTGGCAAGAGGTTTTTCGAGCTTCCTGCTGCCAGTCATTCAGTTGGTGAGCCATTTTCTGACGTTCTGGATCTTTTCCATGGCTTTCAAACAAATGGAGACAGTTTCGTGTGTCACATGTAATTGATCTGCAAGTTGTTGCTGCGTATAAGAGTCATCCTTGTCCAACAAAGCTTCCAAAATAGCGTCTTCAAAATATTTTTGTGGTTTTCCACTTCAACAAGCATCCTATGTGATTCTGCGGCAGTTTTTTTTCAGATGGAAACAGAAAATCAATGCTGTCCGCAAATCATAATTTGTTGGCACAAAAGTTGACATGTCCAATGCCACTAAATACACAGTTGTAGAATGAAACTGTTGCTATCAGTTGGAACTCTTTATCACATTTAAAAAAAAAAAACGGATAGCACTGCTGATGGATTAGTTAAAAGGTTATATTGACTGCTACCCCTTGGGGGGCAGACCCTGGTCTGACCTTGGGGGGGGGCAGACCCGGGTTCGATTCCAGGCTGATCTTTTCTCTTCAAAAATAAATTATTTAAAATATTCTCTTATTGGTTATTGTCTTGTTTAGGTCTAATGAGGCCTAGAAGTTTAGGTCAAACTTGGACACAATTTCATATATATCGTTGACATATAAGTGTTATTTTTTTGACAGCCCCTCCAAACCATTTCCATTTCATTAATTTCTATGGCCATTTATACTGTCTCCCAACATTATTTATTCTTTTTAATAAATTCCTAGTTTTTAAGAATGTCTTAAATAATTATTTATTTAGATTGGCAAATTAAACTTCTAATACTATTTATTCAACCAATATTGCCTTGATAATGATTCAGGGACTCTTGGCCCCATTCTCAGAACATAATTATTTTATTCTTAAGATCAACATATTTTTGTAGGTAACATTATTTTTTATATACATGCACTTCTTATTATACTATTTTACTAATCATTCCTAAGGTTTGCTTTTTTAATACTTTCATTATCTGTGGTTTCCATTATACTTTATTATTATAGTCTAGTATTATACAATAAGTCAGGAGTACTTCAGATCATAAACCTACAACTTTTTACTAAAAAACTGCATTTAATTTGGACTTTGAACCTATAAAATTGAATTTTTAATATTCATTTTATTTTGTTTTTTTACAATTTAAGTATTTTGTTTTTTAATTTTAACTTTATTTATGATATAAAGCATAGGGTGTACAGAGGTTTTTGTATCTGTTTTGAGCAATATTATACTCCAATGATCAATGAATAGGTCCAGGTCAAAGAATCTAAATATAGTAAGAAACTATTTAATTTATAGCAGAAATTTTGGTTCTGGTCTTCTTCAGGGCAGAGGACAAGGTAGAAAACAATTTTTTTAATTTTGCCAGTTTCTCTAGCTCTAAAGAATAGCCCCAAAGTTTATGTTTTGCGACAATACAGTTTTATCCTGAGGAACAGATATGCATATGATTGTTTATAGTTATTACAATATTATAAAAAATATTCTATAAAACAAACAATATATATTGTCACCCCTCTCCTTAAATCTACTTATTCATTGTGACACAGGGATCTTTGGGCAAGGGTTGTGTGGTTATCAATTAAACCGGAGACTATTTACATCATTTATTATTTACAATAAACAATCTACAGGTCCCAACTACCAAAAGGGGGGTCTCATAACATACATAAATACTTGGGGCCACTCATATACTCGATACTTGGGGCTACTATACTACTTGAATCCCACTCCTGGCCTGTCGGTGCCTGCCCCAGCCTCACTCTGCCTGTCCCAGACTGACTGTCTCTCCCAGACTTAGCCTCTTTCCCTCTCAGACTGCCTAACTGTGTCTACCACTCCTGGACTGCCTCAGACTCCTCTCCCAGACCTAGACTGCCCCTCGTACTAGAACCCTCGACCTAGACTGCTACTAAGACTCAGACTGCCCCTCTACTCGCTTGGGCCAGCCTCTTCTAGGAATTCCCCCTCTCTCTCAGGGTCTACTTGGTTCAATGGCCTGCTTAGCTTTTTATCTATGGTTTTCCACGTGACAATATATTTATATATATACCTGGGCAAGATTAAAACACCTGACCATACTGAAATAAACTGGATTACACAACAATGATAAATTAGAAAAAACTAATTCCTAGAGAAAAAACAATGCAGAAAAAAAACAGAGATGCTAAATATTAAAGCAGAATCCAGCATATTTATTATTTTATTGGAAATGATTTATAGAACAAATTTATTATATTATTATTTTTCTCATAATATATATAGCTATCATTTTCAGATTAGATATACTCAAGTTTCCTAATTGTACCATCAATCTTTTTGTGCTTTGAATGAGATGCTTGCTTCAAGCTAGAGTTGGGCATAATTAACTACTGATAGCGGATGATGAATAATCTAGGTTACTCGTTATCTTCTATATAATTTTTAGATATTTGTTATCTTTTATTCGAAAATATTAACATTCAAATGAAGTTATAAGTTATCTTCATTCTTAAAATAATCGTAAGAATCATTTTTCATCCGGTAGATGATTTTTTTATTCGAAGGATATATTTTTTTTATCCATCAGATGATTTTTTATTCGAAAAATACATTTTCATCCGAAGGAAGATTTTTTCGCTTTGTCTACCTCCATTGTGGAGAAAAAAAAAAAAAACGCACACTCAAAAAAAAGAACAAAATCGAAGTCGAGATAATGAGAAGAGAAAAATAATCTTTCAAACGGTGGACTATTTGTACGCTAAATAACCCCATATTTTACATACAGGATTTAAGCATGGGGCCTGAGAAATGCTCCAGTAAGTTTATTAACACCTCTTTGGGCATAGCAAATAATCTAATCTATATAAATAAAGTTGAAATTCTGTTTGTTTGTTTGTTTATTTGTTCTTTATAGAAATCCATACCGTTTGTCCTAAATTCTCCAAATTACGCTCAGTGGTTCTTTGATAACAGGTGCGAACACCTGTCCATATTAAAATTGCGTAACTTCAGCCGATCTTCAGCTGATATTCTTTACTCTCCAAATTTCGCTCAGTGGTTCTTTCAGACCAGGTGCGAACACCTGTTCATATTAAATTTGCAAAACTTTAGCCGATCTTCTTTATTGTTATAAAAATCATAATGATCTCACTTTACAATGTTTTTTTTTACGAAATCGACCGTTTCTTTAGAAAAATGAAATTCCCCGTGTGGAACCGGGATATACAGCTATAATCTATGCATATAAAGGTGAAATTCTGTTTGTTCTTTATAGAAATCCATACTGTTTGTCCTAAATTCACTAAATTTCGCTCAGTGGTTCTTTCAGACCAGGTGCGAACACCTGTTCATATTAAAATTTCATAACTTCAGCCGATCTCTGGGTATATTCTTTATTGTTATAATAATCGTTTTGATCTCACTTTACATTGGTTTTTACAAAATCGACTGTTTGAGTCGATAAAAGTCTCAGTTTATAGATTTAAAAATTGAAATTCCCCTGTTGAAACCGGGACATACAGCTAGTAGTGAATAAAAGTTAAATTATCAGGGATAATAGATAATTTATCATCTGTCATTAATGAAGTTAAAGACAATGAATAAAAAATGATCTCTTATTCATTAATCAAATAAAAAACTATTCGATTACGCCCAACTTTGCTTCAAGCCATATATTGCTTTCTTCAGTTTACAAACTAACATTTTTCTTCCTTTAATAAAAAATTAAATTTAATTTAATTGTCAGGTTGTTTCACAAATACTTTTTTCCTTAAATTCTCCATTTAAAAAGGCAGTTTCTATATCCACATGGTGAATTTCTAGACCTTTTTCTACTTCCTTGGCAAAAAATATTCTGATTTTTAAAAATGTAAGAACAAGTGCGAAATTCTCAGAATTATAAATACCAAATTTTTGTGAACAACTCTTTGCATCTAATCTTGGTATGTAGTGACTTTTCTCTGTATCCTGCCCTTTTATCAAAGTACGCAGGGCAAATACGCATTTTTTTTTTTTTTTTTTTTTTTTTTTTTTTTTTTTTTTTTTTTTTTTTTTGGACTTTAAGGCTTCCACTGAAGCCCTATACTGCCCATACTAACACCCATGGCACTGGGTGATACTTCTCCAACGAAAGAAAAGCACCACCCAGGGCGGGACTCGAACCCGCAGCTCCGGCATAGGAGTACGGCGCTTTACCGCACAGCCACACCGGGCCCCTAAATACGCAGTTGATTTGTATAGTCTTATTACGTTTGTGCAAATCCACCAGGTCCTATATTTAATTTTCCATAAGAGATTCATATTTATTTTTAATTGTATTAAATCAATAGTTTTGACTTTATCAAGTAGTGACCAAATTTCATGAACTGTTTTAGGATATTAGTGAGTAGGGGAGAGTGGGTTGGTTGGCAACAGTTTTCACTTTTTTGATTGTAGAGTCGTTCCTGTTAATATAATCCCAATAGGGATGATACCACTGTAAACTCGAAGTATTAGAGTACTTCAAGTATTTTTTTCAACAGATAATATTTAATACTAAGATCATAAAAAATTGAAGAATTCGTCAATCCAGAGTATGCCAATTAACCCCCAATGTGGGGAAGGTTGGCCTAGAAGGTGGGGATGTTTATCCATTTTATTCAAGTACTGCCTGACACATATTATTGTTATTAAAAGCTGCACTATAATGGTATAATAATTTTGAATCGGTTTTTAACAGCTTTTAAGGGAAAATAGAATGACAACAGAAGAAGATAGAAGTTTAGACTCTCGTATCTTTTTGCATAAGAAAAATTGCTCTCATCTTCCTCGCTGGAACTAAAGACAATTAGTAGTTTCACCTTTGTTTATGTCTACCTTGCTTTTGTGAATTGCTAATGTGCCAACAAACCCCAGTTGAAGAGAGCCAACTAACCCCACAGGAGAGATCATATGAAAGATGGCTCCCAAAACAGGGAAGAACAATCAAACAAGAAACTGGTTAATCGAAAGGTTAGGTTTTTCAAAGGAGTTTGGGGCTATGTGAACAGAATCAGAGTCAAATGTTTTACCATGCCTTTAAACCAAATTTACTGAAAATATAAAAATTTACTTAAATGTTGTAAAATCAATCAATGAAGCACACTCTTCTCTACACTGTTAGCATCGGATTAATAACTCAGGACAAGACTCCCGACATATATTTTGCGCGTGACATGATACAATGGTGGGGCCTTCAAAACAGGTGTGACTGAAACTATAAGCCGATGGCCAACCTACCCCCTATGCTAACCAACCCCGCTCTCCCCTAATGAATAATGCACTATATTTACTATCTTAAAAATAAGTAGGTGGTCTTCTCCCTTATCAGATATTCTCTAGGCTCTTCTGCAGAATCTTCAAAATCAAAAAAATCTTCATTTTATCAGTTTCTTTTTCGTGAGTTTTGTCAACTTTCATTTCTGAGTTTCTTCACAAAAATATAGGTCTTTATCTCCAGCAGCTTCTCTTTCTTTAGGTTGTTATATCTACTTCTTCAAAATAATAGATGAATTCATCTTTGTCAGATTCACCCTCTTACGTGGTTCAATTTATCTTTCTTTAGGTTGGTAATTTATTTCTTCTTTTGGTGAAAATTGTTTCAAAAAATTATAGGATCAATTAATGACAGACTTCCAGGACTCACTTGGGTGGTTATTCTCTTCAATGAATACTATATCATGACTTATCTTTATTTTAGTAGGATCTTAAGGGTCAAATTGTATACTGCCTTTTTTATCTTCCAAATAACCAGTAACTATATATTTTTTTACTATCAAAATCTTTTTTTTTTTTTTCTTAAGATTGTAATTAAGAATCAATTGCCACTGTAATATCCAGTTTTGAGGATCTTATATATCAGAGAGCACAAAGGAATTCACTAAAAAACTACCCGTAAGCTCTTTATACGACAATTTATATTCTCATGAGTCTGATTTTATTAAGTTTAGGTTGAATAGGTATTTTACTAGTTTTACATTGTGACATATTAAATTTGTCAATTATCCTCTTAATCAAACCATTTTGGTTACCTAAAATATTTCCAACTGATTCTAATTACCACCTTCTAACGGGGTGTTTATTGTGCCTTTGAATTGTGCCTGATAGATGATGATAAATAGATGAAGTATGGAAGGTAAAATAAATGGGTGAAAAGGAGGATTAAGGAGTATACATGCAACAATACTAAAAAGCTTCTAAGGTAAATAAAAATATAATTGATGACTGGATAATAAATATAAACACGCTAATTAATAGAGAAAGAAAATAAAATAATAGAAAATAAGCTGAATAATATAAAATAAAAAAAGCTGGCCATGCATTGGAAATAAACTAAAGTTATGTACAAGTAAATAAATTGTAAAGAAAAGAAAATATAAACTTCTAGCAATACAACCAAAAAATAGAGAAAAGAAATTATACTTTACAGAAAGATAAGTTGGTTATACAAATAGCTACTGGATGTTAAATACAGAAGATAAAGTGTGGAGTTGGTAATGTCCTGAATGAAAAATAACAAATAACAGAGTAGAAAATTTTAATGAAGAACTGGTGATAATGGTGAGAAAAATGATGATAATTATGCAGTGAAGAAATATGTGGTGAACATGAGGTAAAAACTATCAGCTGGAGACAGTGAAGTAACCTTCCCCTTATCCCAAGGAGGTCCAGTGAAGTTATCTTTTGTTCTTCACGAAGTTGGTTTAAGTTGATAAAAACATAAAAATATAATATACAATTCTAAATTTAGGAAGAAGGAAAGGTAATAGGATTGGTGAGTATAGGAATTTAATATATGGAATGCTAGGCCTTAACACTGGTCATCCTCAAATCCTGTGAGGACCACACTTTCTTGGTCATTTAATTTATAACCAAACTTATCGGAAAATTCTCGGTCACACAGGTCGCGGTATAGGTGGTCTATGGCCAGGTTGAACAGCGAAGGCGACAAGGGTCCGCCCTGAGGCACTCCTCTGAGCACACTGATCTGGCTGGTCAAGTGTGCTCCTATGCTAATTTAAATTTTGTTAGTGCGCAGGAGAGCTGCTATCACATTTCTGAGGTCTGGGGACACCCCTCTGGCCTCCAGCGAGTTGACTATGTGATTATGGCCAATGTTGTCAAAAGCGCCGACGACATCAAGGAATACCACCGCGCAATAATTTTTCCTTTGTTTTGCGTCTTTTATGATGGTGTCGATGATCCTCTCTGATTTTTGCTGAAGGTGATATGCTTTCTCAATTCCTGATCCAGAACCTTCTCTATGATCCGGCGCACAATAGAGTGAGTATATTGTGATTGGTCTCCAGGAAGAGATGTTTTTAACATCCCCTTTCCCTTTATAGACCAGTATTGTGTGCCCTTGACGAAGAGATTCCGGTACATGCGCCACCTTCAGCATTATCTCCGTAATTGTCTTAATAATATGGGATACATCGAAATATTTTATCGTGCGGATCAAGACTCCATCAGGCACCGGTGATGTGTCCAATGACGTGGATTTAATTGCTTTCTTTACTTGTTGTTTTGACGTCCATTGACATTATATTTGGCACAGGGGCATTTTTCTCCTAATCCGCATGTTTGCAGAGATTTTCTCTCTCAAAGAGGCTTCTGAAGTGGCTTTCTATATCGGCTAACTTCAAATGGCATTGCTTGCCACTTTTTTTCGCCTGTTATAATAGTTGTATTGGGCCACCTCATATTGGTACTGCTCTTGCCAATGACACTTATCTTTTTTATTTGCTCACTGAGGATTCAATGTTTTTCCAGCACCCTTGCTAGCTATATCAGTTTTTTTTTTTTTTTTCTAATATTGTAAAATTTTATAGCAGGGTGCTGTGGGCCAGGCAGTTGAGCGTTAATATTTTTCAGAAAATGTAAAAAATCCCCACTGCTTCATCGAAATCCTCAGTCTTGATATGGTTATCCTTTATGAGTTCTTCGAAGGCAGCCGACCACCTTTTTATCAGTTGTTTGATATCCTCATCCTTATCCTCTCTAATGTTATCTTTTACTTTGTTGCCAAAGAGACCCCTCAGTTTTGCACTATGTGCCTCCCTGGGATGTTTCTTGGCTATATGGGTTCTGAGACCTCTATCGCCCTTAAAACACAGACCGCACATGGGACACACTTTGTCATTAGACCCTAATGCAGCTAGGTTTGGTTGATTTTGCATCATTTCATTCATTTTAATGTTGACTGTCATGGTCCTCTGCGAGTGCTTTGGCTTCATTAGCAAAACGTCTTCGATGGGCACAGGTTTGCCTAATACTGGGCCATCTTTTTTTTGCCATTCTACCTTGACAAATATTTTTTCGGCAGCCACAGATATAAAGGAGGCAACTTCTGCTTCTTCAACGGGTCCTCCCGATCTCAGAACCCATACTCTTTGACCTATTTCCACTTTTTCAACATTACTTTCTTTAGGATATGGTTAGAAATATATACATTGGTTTAAAAAAAAAGAAAGAAAAAAAAGATTTATAAAAAAGGGTTAAAACTCAATAATAAGTTAAAATTAATTAAATATGTTACTATCAATAAAATAAGCAAGAATATACACTTATTAAATTGATATGTCAGAAATTAAAAATAAATAAATAATATATTGATTGAAATGAATAAAAAAAATTATAAATAGCTTAAAAAATAAGATAAGATTAAGTATAGTCAATAAGATTATTGATAAAAAATTGCAGGTAGTTATGTTAATTGAAATATTTCTAAAATTAATTGAAAATTAATATCAATGGCTGTTCCAATGTATTCTTCAATGACAATGACAAATGGTTGCAAAGTTATAATAGAGAGGGGTTTTCTAAAGTGATCACTGACAATGAACTTGCATCATGCCATGTTACAGAAAATGCAAATGAAGAGAATTCAAATGGTGCTGATGAACCAGCTATGGTTATGACTCACGCCGAAGCTGTAGCAAACATATATAAATTGATTTTATACTTTAAGAACCTAACAGAAACATTGCCACGTTATGTTGAATCGGATGCGAGGATCATAGTTCTCATAAGCAAAACACAAACCTGAGGCAGCAAAAGGTCCAAGCCTTTTTACTGCCAACTAGTTTGTACATATATTAATAGAGCTATAAAAAAAAAATGACCGTTTTATCAAATTCCAGAGTTCAAAAGTCTGTAAATATTTTAATGCTATTTATCATTTACCAATACTTAATAATCCCTTTAGAGCATTCTCTAAGCTTGTTTACTAATACTGGACTTCCTCAAAAAAATCCTTAGTTTAGTTATTTATTTTAAAGAAGAAACATGACAGTGTCCTACGAAATTCTTGTAATTTCAAGACATTACTGGAAGAAAAATTTCACAGCCGCTGAAGCAACTCATGAAATTATTAAATATGAAGGGGAAGGTGTCCTTGACCAGCGCACTGTGCAGCATTGATTTAAAAAATTTAAAAGTGGAGATATGACGTTGGAAAGGAAGAAGGGCTCCAGGCGACCATCAATGGATATTGATGAGGTTCTGAAGGAAGCTGTTGAGTCAAATCCGGTCCAAAAAACTGGTCCAGGTTATTTGGACATCTGGGCTAAAGAGGTCTGAGCTAACGAGGTTCTACTGTATTAGAAATAGAATATACCAGGAGGAAAATTGTACTTCAGCTTGTTCTGTGAGCAAATGTAGCTTGTGCTGCACAATGTCATATTCATCTGTTTAGGTCTACTGATCTATCGCTTACAGAAGGTTGGATGGTAGGAAGAATATTTGGGAAGGTCAGGTTATAGCCGAGCAATAGATGGAGAATGAGATAAACCATTGATATAAAGAAGAAAAAGTAATTTTTATTCTATGACATTAAGTCCCCTAAGAATAACAGGCATGAACAAAATTAATGGTCATTTGTCTGGCTACTTAAAGGAAATACAATAAAAAATAAAGAATTAAAATACAAAGTAGACACAAAAAATAAAAATAATAAAATTAAAATAACTGAAACAGAATATTGAAAGAAGAAATAAAAAATAAACATTGGGATGTTAAGTACATGTATCTACATGTAATACTCATCAGCTCAAGGCACGCATCATGTCTCTTAGACGTGAGGACATTTAGGGGAGCCAATGTTGATTCAGACCATTATCTTGTTGTAGCAAAACTAAGAGCTAAACTATCAACAAATCGATCTCAGAGGAACACAAGACATCCTAAATTAAACGTCGAGAGGCTTAAGGACCCTAATATTCGGACTCGATATGCAGTTGTTATGGATGAAAAACTCAAGCAGCTCACCCCTAAAGAAGATGTAGATCAGGATTGGGAAGTTTGCAAAGCCACAATGAAGGAAGTGGCCTGCGAAATACTTGGATACGAATCCCGCACCACCAGGCAAGTGTGGTTCGATGAGGAATGCGAGGAGGTAACCAAAGCAAAGAATGAAGCCTATTGCCTGATGCTACAAAGAAGGCATACACGGAGCTCTTTTGAGGAATATAGGATTAAAAGACGCCATGAGAAACGCATTCATAGAAGAAAGAAGAAGGAATGGGAGGCGAATCAGCTGGTGAATCTGGAAGATCTAAGAAGGAGTAATGATGTGCGCAGATTCTATCAAGTAGTGAACGCCAGCAGAAAACCCTTCAAGCCTTACTTAAGTACATGCAAAGACACTGATGGCACTCTCCTGAATGTAAAGCAGAGCATACTGGATAGATGGCGGAATCACTTTATGAGCCTGCTTAGCGATGTGGCTGTAAATCAGAGTACTCAGGGGGTTCCAATACCAGTTGAAGACCTTGAGCCTCCGGATTTTGATGAAGTTCAGGAGGCCGTCGAAAGCCTGAAAAATAACAAGGCACCAGGAGCTGATGGGCTGCCATCGGAATTGATCAAGTACGGAGGTCAAGAAGCGGTGAAGGCACTTCACAACATCATTATGGATGTCTGGATTGGTGAAAGAATGCCAGTGGACTGGAACAACACCATAATTTGCCCAATTCACAAGAAAGGAGACATCCTGGATTGCGGTAACTACCGGGGTATTTCACTGCTTCCTGGTGCATACAAGGTGTTATCCAGAATTTTGTTCCTCAAGCTACTACCCCACACAGAGAGAGAGATTGGCATTTACCAGGCTGGCTTTATGAGGGGAAAGAGCACGACAGATCAAATTTTTTCCCTAAGGTTGATGCTAGAACGTGCTCGAGAATACAGTGTTCAAACCCACCACCTGTTTATAGATTTCTGTGCCGCATATGACAGTGTAAATAGGGAAGAACTTTACAAAGTAATGCTCTCTATGAAAGTTCCAACGAAGCTTGTGAGACTTATCCAGATAACAATGGAAGCGGTGCTCTGTTCGGTGTGAGTTGATGGTGACCTGTCAGACTCATTCCAGACACATCAAGGTCTACGACAGGGTGATAGCCTTGCATGCCTACTTTTCAATTTTGCTCTGGAGGGCGCTATAAGAAAATCAGGGATCCAGGTGGGAAGAACAATATTCAACTGCTCAGCCCAAATACTGGCGTACGCGGATGATATCGATATCATCGGTAGAAATTTTAATGCCATGGCAAAGGCCTTCAGAAACCTACGAGCTGCAGCTGCATGGAGCTGCATGCAAGGAAATGGGGCTTCAAGTCAACCATTCAAAAACTAAATACATGGTTATGAACCCACAAGGCTTCCTTCCCATGCACAAGTGGATGGGTGTACATTTGAGAGGGTCAAGGAATTCATTTATCTTGGTTCCTTGATAACTCAGGATAACGAAATCACAGCGGAAACTCAAAGACGAATCTTTGCAGCTAACAAATGTTATTTTGGGCTAGTGCGGCAAATGAAAAGCTGTGTATTATCTCGCACAACCAAATTGCGCCTGTATAAAACTCTGACCAGGCCAATACTGACATATGGATCCGAATGTTGGACACTATCCAAAGCCCAAGAAAATCAACTCCTCCGATTTGAAAGGAAGGTCCTCAAAAGAATTTTCGGAGCAATTTTCGATTCCACGACAAGTGCTGGTCAAAGATCACTCCAAGGTTTCTGACATGGGATTGGAAATGAATGGTTTGGTCATTAAGGCGGAGTAAGGGGTAGTAAGGAAGGGAATTAAGAAGGTGCTTGGAGCCAATGAGGATTGCCTTGGTTTTTTTTTTCCATTCAGTTTTAACTCATTTTTCTCTGCCCAGGCGTTGATGCTGTCTATATCTTCTTGTAATTTCCGGATTGTCTCTAGCATTTTGGAAGGATGGAAGGATAGGTAAATTTGGAGTTCCTTGGAAAAGAGAGTTGGTGAAAGTGAGGATCCTTGTGGTACTCCTCTAGTTAATAAGAGAGATGAGGAAGGACGTTTATCAGGAATGTGAATTGTTTGTGAACGTTGGGATAGGAAGGAGAGGAACCACTTTAAGACGCTGTTTGATATGGACAGGTTTTGGAGTTTAGAAAGGAGGATCTCATGATTGACGGTATCGAACTCTTTTGAGAAATCAAAGATGGTAATTTTATGTTCGTCTATGGAGGAATGGAGGTCCTGAGTGATCCTTAACAGAGCAGATTGTGTAGAATAATGGGAACGAAAGCCGGACTGAAGAGGGTTGAGGAGAGCATTCCGCTCTAGGAAGTCATTGAGTTGGGAGTGGACAATTCTTTCGAGAGGTTTAGATAGGTTAGAAAGGATGGAGATGGGTCTATAGTCGGAGGCTAAGGTGGGAATTGGTACTTTGTTCAGCGGACGAACTATCACTTTTTTCCAGGCTTCTGGAAATATGGAATTTTGTAGGGAAAGGTTGTATATGTGTAAAAGAGCAGGGAAGATAACAGGAAGACAGAGTTTGATTATCTTTACAGGAATTTGGTCGAGGCCGTAATCATTGGTTCTGGATTTAAGGACGGAGGAGAGCAAGTCTTCAGGTGAAATATTAAGGAAGTGAAAGTTATCAGGTTTGAAGGTTTGTGTAAATGAGTATGAGGAGGGGTGAGGAATAGTTGAAAGGTTAACAAAATAGGAATTTAATTCATCTGGGTCGATGGGATAATGAGTACAGGATTTGGATTTGACAACTGATAACTTTTTAAGGATTTTCCATTTGGACTTAGGATCTTGGGCTTGTAATATGGAGTTATGGAAAAACTGTGCCTTGGCACGCCGTAAGGATGATTGGGTGAGATTGCATAGGGATTTGAAGAGGGAGTAATCTTCGGTGGTATGGGTGCGTCTGAAACGTCTTCTGGCGGCATCTCTTCTCCTCATTAGCTCTCTGATTTCAAGATTTATCCAAGGAGCGGCAGGACGTCTAAAAGTAAAAGTTTTGAGGGGAGCATGTTGGTTTAGGAAAGTGGAGAGATTAGACGAGAGGTATTCTACCATTTCATCAATAGAGGATGAGGAATAAATGGGATCTAGGGATTGGGAAAGTGAATCAAAATAAGGATTTAACTTTTCGGAGGTTAATGAATCAAGGTTCCGCCAGGAGATTTTGTTAGGACATAGTTTAGGTGTTGGAATATTATAGGAGATTTTGATGAGGTCATGGTTTGATAGAAAAGGTACTGGATGTTGTGAGGAAGACATTTGGTTATGGGGGGTATCTATTATAAAAAGGTCTAACCAGGTGCTGGTTAACTGAGTGTGGTGGGTTGGTTGGTAGGGTACTATGAAAAGGTTGAGTGAATGGATGAGGTCTGTGAGGTAAGATCTGTTAGGAGAATCGGAGAGCATGTTTATGTTAAAATCACCAGTGATGATTACGTTATTGTATTATAACGGGACGTAGGTAAAGAGGGAGGATTCAAAGAAAGGATCAAATTGGGCATGCGGTGGGCGGTAAACTATTAAGTAGAGGAGGGAAAAGGCATCGGAGGAAATTTCAACGAGGAGATATTCCGGATGAGGAAGTTCGGAGGAAGGAGATTCTAGAAGGATTTTTAGCCTCAGACTATCGTGAACGTAAAGACCAACTCCTCATCCAGTTGGGTCCTCACGATCAAGACGAATGAGCGAGTAGTTAGGGATGGATATAGAAGAGGATGGGATATTTGGTTTAAGCCAGGTTTCCGAGACGGCAATGATGTGATAGAAATTGTGGAGGAAGTGGTCTAGGAACTCATCATAATGTGCTGGAAGGGATTGGGAATTAACTTGACAGGATAGAAGAATGTTACTCATATGAATGAATTAGTGGGATTGATCTGAGAAGGGTGTAGGAATGCAGAGGTTTATGGGTACAGTATTGGATATTAGTGGTGACATGAAACAAAACTAATTGATAGTTGTAAAATAGTGAAGAAAAGATACATGAAGATTGAGGCTTATAGTCATTAATGTTATAGAATGAAAAATTCTGAATATTAAAAATAATCAAAAGAAACATATTTGAATTAAAAAGAAAATAAATCCCTCTGAGTTTAAAAATAATATCAGAATTTTGAAGAAAAAAAGAATAAAAATATAACATAAACGAAACAAAAGTAAATTTGAGGTAATGACTGCCCCTATATCAGCCCAAGGCCTCTACATCCTCCTTCTTTATTATGTTAACCGGATAGCCGTCGTCCCGCCTGCACCGGACCCTTCTGCCGGCGAACCAGACGCACTATAGCTTTCCGGCTGCCTTCTTTTGCCTCGCCAGCCAATAGAGGTGCCTATTTCCTGGACTCATCGCCTCGGTCAAGTACACCTTCTCGTCAGTCTCCCATCCCAGGTGTCTTGTCGAGAAGTCCATTTTTACTCTTCGAAGGCGGACGATCTCGTCCCGAGTCGTTTGCCTGACGAAGCGGACTACGATCGGGGGTGGCCGAGTGTCCTCAGATCTGGGTTTTTTTCTTTGCACTGCGTCGATGTCCTCGGCAGTTAACTTGAGACCCAGAGCCGCACCTATGGAGCACACTAAACCTTCCGTTGATTCGCCGGTTTTCATATTCACTCCTCTGATTTCGATAGAATTCGAAAGCTGAGCCTGTTCAGCCTGATTAACTCGCACTTCGAGCACGCTGATTTTTTATTTTAAGTTTTTGTTTTCATTTAATAATTCTTCTATAATTTGTTCGTGCTGTATAGTACGCTCTTCAATTTTTTTTAATCTCTCATTACTTTCGAAAGTCATTTCACTCTGCTTTTCGAGTGTGATTTTAATTTCTTTTAGGTCCTCTGAAAGTTTTTTTATTTCTCTTATTAAATCCTCACTCATTCCATCGCACGTTGCCGTGGATTTCCCGGGTGCTTTTGTGCATGAAGGGCAGTTCCAATTCTTTTTAGCGTCCGATTCCGAAACGTTGCAACATTTTTTGTGATACAATAATTTGCACGATGTGCAAACTATTGCCAGCTTCTCGTCTCTCGCGATGGTGGCGCTGCAAATTGGGCACTGCGTCATTACTGAAGATGCTACGTTACTGGATTAACACTAGGTACTAGTGGTGTGTTGTTTGGAAACAATCTGTTTATTTGAAACAGTTAATTTCATTAAACAGAAACAGTTAAATGTTTCGGAAAAAAATAAACAGATACAACACTGTAGTGAGAAAAAAAATGGTAAATAATAATAAAGATTAAACACAAACAATTAGAACTGTTTCGGTCAACAGGCTGTTTCATTTAACAGCCTGTTAACCGAAACAGATGAAACAGTGGCCTTGAAAAAGAAACAGATTCCTAAACTGTTTCGGTCAACAGGCTGTTAAATGAAACAGCCTGTTAACCTGCTAATTCTGCCTGCTTCTTGAATCTGTTTCAGTGAAACTGTTTATTAAACAGCTTGCGCCCGTACTGTATCTGTTTAATTCATTCTACCATATGCTACTCTGCGTTATGTGGTTCTTAATTTTTTTAATTATTAAATTATGTTTTCTCCAGATTGTTTATTCAATTAAACCATGATTTTTATAAACAAAAAATCAATTAAGCCTATTACAAGTTTTGATTTATTAGTTATTTTTAGTGCTGTTTAATTATTTTACATAAAGAACAGGAATTGGTTGGGGGTGCGGTCAAAGTAATAAGTATAAATATGTGATATTTACATATTTTTATTATTATTATTTATTTTATTATTACATATTAAATATGTGATATTACATATTTATTTTATTCTAGCCAACGTTTCGACCCAAATTTTAGGTCATCATCAGGGCTTTTCTCACTGCTGTTGGGCACTCAGCTCCCAACAGCAGTGAGAAAAGTCCTGATGATGACCTAAATATTGGGTCGAAACGTTGGCTAGATTAAGATATCTAAATATCACATATTTGTACTTATTACTTTGACCGCACCCCCAACCAATTCCTGTTCATTATATCTACGGTCAACTATCTTCCACCATCATTATTTTACATAAAGCTTAATTTTATGTTAAATGTTTTATGAGAAATTGTCATTCGAACTTGTTAGATATTTCAATAATTAAAACATAATTTAAAAGAATGCTCCAATGCTAAGTCGGACCAGTTTTTTTTTTTTTTCCCATATAGTATTATTTTTAACAGTTGTATCTGTTTTTTTTTTAACTGTTTAATGAAAGTAGCAGGAACTGTTGCAACTGTTTTTCAAAATTAACAGTTTTGCCCATCACTACTAGGTACTGTAGAGCTGGTGGGAAGCGGTAGCTATGGTGGGGATAAGCTCACTGTCCTTATCACGGCACTGTCCACAACGGGAACTTAATTTTATATCTTACCTTTATATCTTTTAAGGCTGTAGGTGGCTTCGGATTTTGAGAATTTTTGTACTAATGGTCCATAAAAGCTTCGAAAAAATAAGATATAATTATGATGATAAGAACTATGGAAAAAAACTGATAGCAGAAAAAATAAACAGAAGAGTTGATAACAGGTCCTCACTATAAGACGGCTAGATCCAGACTATAAATGGAAAAAATATGATTCAAAATTGAAAACCCTTAGTTTATCTACTTGGCCATTATACAAAAACCCTATTGGACATATATATCCATCAAGTGATTGTGATACATTGCTCAATGATATTTTTAATTAAGGAATTCTTTAAGCCTTTCTGTGCCTTGCAATAGGTCAGATGATGGTAGGTATATTTAGATTCCATCTACATAGAGGTGTTTGATTGCGATAAATGGAAAAAGTCCTCTCTTTAATTAAGATATAAGAAAGTGTGGGTGATGACACTGAATATAGGGATATGGTCTAATCTCTGGATGGAATCTCTAATATCTTAATGGAATTTAATAAATTAAAAAGAGAAGAAAACAAGAACAAAAGTTTTTTAGTTTATAAGAATTTAGAATTGGATTTAGTGAACATACTAGAACAGTTTTTAAATAAAATCAGTGCAGAAAGGATATTAGTTTGACCTGAATGGCTTAACCATTCCATAGTACATAATTCAGGACGGTCATTGTAAGATACTAGGGAAAATAAGAAGTGGTGAGGATTGAAGCTGGTAGTTTAATGGATTATAGTAGGGAGTAAAAAATCTCAATAAAAGCCATCAAGAATTATGGGGAGAATAGTTTTTAATGATTTTTTCATTAGGAAATCTGAAGGATAATATTAATATAGTTCAAATTAACATATCAGACTAGGATTTCATTTGATTGCTAATTATTTTATAGAATGTGCTTGTCAGAGATTAGTTAAAGAGGTTGCTTCCCTTGAGGGAGGGTAAGATAGATGGCAAAATTGGGTTTGGACTAAATAATCCATTGGCTAAAAAAGGGTGGATCATAAAAAAATGGGACAATAGTCACTTCCTTAGTATGGATAGGGATTTGGCTCAGCAGAAATTGAAATAGAAGATTGATTTCTGGGCTAAAAAGTCCGGTTACAAAGTATAGGGTCTAGAATTATTAAGAGACCAAGTTTTCAAAAACTTAATGGAATTTTATTTAATATACTTAAGTTAGATTTTGGATTTCTGTTCATAGCTTCAATTAGCAGAGTGGGTGGAATTATTCCTCCATAATGGAGGAATAAAAGAATTACTCGTTATCACCTGCATTGGAGGGAGGAGATTCACTGGATAAGATGTAGTACCTGGTATGGTTCTTCATGATAGAAGTGATAAAAATACAATGTCACATACTCTTGTAGTTAGTATAAAATATATCAATCTATGTGTAAGTTATTGTAGTATACACATTTTTCATATAAGTTATATATATTTTTGTAGATTGGCGATAAATTTTAGGGTGAACAATTATACTACACTTAACATCTATTTTTATAATTTATGATTGTTGGATCATTTTTTTGTTTTTAAATGTTACAGATGGTGGTATTGGTTTTCATGATATTTTTTATGTAGCCAGTGGCCAGCAAAGGTTATTATCAGATATAGCAGCATTTTCATCCTCATCAAAACTTCTTTTACGCTTACATGGCTCCTTTATGGCAGCTGCTTGGCTTGGTTGCACAAGCATTGGTATTGTTTTGGCACGTTATTTTAAACAAACTTGGGTTGGTAGCTCACTCTGTGCCAAAGATCTTTGGTTTGCTGTAAGTATTACCATCTACTATGGTTAAGTGATAAAGATACCAATTTACTTATAAATTGACCTAATGTATCTGCTGTGTGTAAATATTTATTTTAAGGCTAAGGAACCTGCTATAAGTACTTAAAGTTAAGCAGTGCTGAGCAAACAGTAGTAAGTAATTAAATTAGTAACTTCCATAATTTGATAATGACCTTGATATTCTCCCCCCCCCCTGGATATGTGAGGGCCATCACTCAGGTGTCCCAACAGGTCGTAGTTGCCTTACACCCTGCACTCATGGGCTTAGTAGGCAGGATTTCACCAAGGGGGGAGCAGGCCTCAATATACAGGGTGTCCCGAATTTAAATGGCAAAACTTCAGGAACTTATAGGGGACCGAAAAACTAAGACAAAAAGTCCTTTAGAGATTTGCTCGTTCTTGCTTAGTTTTAGAGAAAATCGCAAAAAAAGAAACAAAACAAGTTTTCATTATTATGCTTATTTATTTACATTTATATTTATGTTATGTTCTTTTTAATATAAATATTGCTCAAAATGTTGTCCTCTTGCACCAATGCAAGCATTACATCTAGCACTCACTTGATAAATTGCAGCTAAACATTGTTCTGATTGATGCACTGCATCTATGATTCGCTCTCTTGAGTTGATTGACACCGAATAAATTTCCTGCTTCAAGGTTCCCCATACGAAGAAATCCATGGGTGTCATATCAGGTGATCTGGTTGGCCAAGGTACTACTCCTCCACGCCCAATCCATCATTCTGGATAATTTATATCCAGCCAAGCTCGAGCAGCTCTGCTATAATGAGCTGGACATCCATCGAGTTGGAACCACATTTCAATATGCTGTTGTAAGGGAATGTCATCTAAATAGGTAATTAGAAAAGTTGTTCTCCAAAAAATGTGTAAATGTGATTCCATTCAATCTTTCAGGTAAAAAATATGGTCCCACCAGTAATCCGTTCCAAATTCCAAGCCAAATGTTAATAGCAAATTCATGCTGAAACCTATTCTCTCTAATAGCTCTGGGATTTTCAAGAGCCCATACATGATAATTTCTTTGATTAACAATTCCTCCTCTTGTAAAGGTAGCTTCATCGATCCATATAATTTTTAATGGAAATAAATTATCATCGCAAATTTTTTCAAGAAACCAGTTACTAAAATTCAATCTCTTGACATAATCTTGGGGTAATAAATTCTGAACTTTTTGAAGATGGTATGGGTAGCGATTATCACCTTTCAAAGTTCGCCGTATTGCTTGCCGCGATATTCCTAATTGCAGCTAAACATTGTTCTGATTGGTGCACTGCATCTATGATTCGGTCTCTTAATTGCTCTCTTGAGCAGATGCTCTTCAGATGCTAGTCTCAGGATTGTTATCGAAGTGGAGTTGGACACAATTTCTTCTCCGATAATCTGCTCTTATTACTGCCTGGAATTGGTCGCCTTCATTACGTATTAAGAATGACCCAGTCTCTCGTAGTCTATTAAAAGTTAACGAAAAGACTCGTCGATTAGGCACTCTTCTATTTGGAAATTGGCGCGCATACTCCCGCACCGCTTCTAAAGCATTACCGTTACAGAAACCATACACTAAAATCATCTTCTAATGTTGAATACGCTGATTCAACATTAGAATATGTACGCGGCATTGTGGCTGATGCTATTCACACAAAAATATCTGAGTAACTGACTGAAGACTGATTTAGGAATTATAATCCTAGAAGGAAGCCAAAATGTAAACAAATAAAAGAATGTAAAGGATAACATTAAGTGTTTACTAGCATGACGAACTTTGAAAGGTGATAATCGCTACCTATAACATTTTTGTTTTGTTTCTTTTTTTTGCGATTTTATCCATAACTAAGCAAAAACGAGCAAATCTCTAAAGGACTTTTTGTCTTAGTTTTTCGATCCCCTATAAGTTCCTGAAGTTTTGCCATTTAAATTCGGGACACCCTGTATATTCCATTCTGAAACCTTGATTAAAAGAAAAATATGTTATTCCCCATTTCAAGAAATATTACCACCATTATATTTCTAATTCATAAAATTCAACAATAACCTTTTTCAATTTTTATTTCCTACAATCATAATATATTTATTTATCGACTTTTAAAACTTTATTTCATATTTCGTCACCAATATGCCATAATTTTCTATCCTCCCAGTCTCTCTAATGCATTCCCCTGTTCTCCGTTCGCCATACCTTCCTTGGCACCATCATACCAGCTTTTCTTTGGGTGACCTTTTTTTTTAATTTTCCATTTCAGCAATCTTCTAGGCCATATATGGGCAACATCCTGCCTGCTGTAAGATTTGATCCGGCCCACGAGACATTTTGAAAAACCCAATTAAAAAAAATATTACATTAATTGTTCATACTTGCTCCAAATAAGGAAGATTAAGATTAATAAGGGCATCATAACTTCTGTGTGTATCGGTACAGTTTCATTTGAACAACAATAATTTACATATGTTCACCCTATAGTAACACAAACGGTCATAATTCTTTTCAAGTAGAGTAATTGCTCATGTCTTTAAAAGAATAAACAAAACCTGTTTCGACCCAGTAAACACAAACTGCAAAGTTGGAAGTATGAATATTTTAGTTTCACATTAAGGAATTTCTCAAACTTATTCCTAAGGTTTGATAAACATATTCACTTTTGGCTGAGAAAGCTATTCTTCTGAAATGATTTTCAAATGTTTATCGATCTTATCATATACAACAATCTCTCCGGTCATATACAAGTGGATATTATTATGATGTCCACCACAAATTTTAGCATGAAAAAAACAAAATGTATGACATTGCAATATCTTTTTAAATATAGAGTCTTTGATCAAAGCCTTTGATATTTGCCGCCTCACTGGTGGCGCAACTAAAGATTATTGCTTCTCAATTGTTCTACTCTACACTAGATGATTCTAGATCATTCCTTTATTTTGCCTATATAAGTGGGTGGACTTTAGTTCAGTTTTATTTGAGCTACCGTGGTGATAACTTTGACAAGTGATATCATAGCGAACTGCTAGTGCAGTCAATTTGCAATCAACAATAAAATAACAGTATAATAGGAAATCCGTGATAATACAAAATCCTCAGTAAACAAACATCTAAAAATATTGATGAAATTACAATTAACTTACGATGATTTAATACGTCTGTTAATTATAATTACCTTCCCACCTAACCATTTTTTTTTTTTTTTTTAGATAGCGTTAAATAAATAATAACATTACAGGGTATCTCATTAGATATCTTTCTTTTTTCTCACTAATATATTAAGAATATAAGCGATATTATGGAAAAAATTTTATTTTTATAAACCATTTAATATAATCAATAAAATAATATGATGAATATTACGTTATAATGCATTTTATGTACTTACAGTTAATACATTTTATACATTATATTATGTAATCGGTTAATTAAGCAATACACATACTTAATATAGAATATATTTAAGCAAAAGTTTTCTTTATATTGTTCTTTTTTATTTAATTATTCGTAGTGAGCGATAGCTCTCTAAAAACATACAATGCCAGTTGCAATTATTCGTCTACTTCTACGTGTTGTAGAAACGTTAAATCAAGGTGTTAATGGAAAACCATTGGTCTATGATAACTCTTTTTTTGAATTTCGCTATTAAAACTATTAAGATAGATAGATAGAAATAACATTTATTCATGAAAAATAGTATATAATACTCAAAAAACAAAACAAATTATGAAAATACTAAGAGGTAAATAGACAATGGGCGTAAGTCCGTCTGTCGAGATATCCTAGCTTTTTATAAAGATAGGTTGCATCTATATATATATAATAAAAGATATATGATAAGTGGTATGTAATAAAAGAAGAATTATTTTACAGATACATACAGGAAAATTCCTCATTTATAAATGACCAAATTATTAAACTAGCTATAAGAGATTTTTTCCACTGCCGTGTTGGTGAGTCTATTTCTACTGATTATATTCATGAGTCATTTCTTGTCTATATTTTGTTGCAATTTTGAGATACAGGAATAGTTGTTGGTTACATTTGCTGTTTAGGATATCTACGGTTTCTTCCATACTCAGAGTCCGTTTTCCAAAACAGTTTATCCTGATTTCTGTTAGAATGTTGAAATAAAGTGGAATGTGTTTTCTTTTGTAAGTTAATAAACCACTTCCACCTGTTTTCACCACTAAACTTCCAAGCCTTTGTTTTCCTAAAATAAGAAAGAGAGTTTAACAGACATGTATTCACTATGGCGACACAGGATACTCAACTATTAAGATATTGAAACATGTCACATATTCGTGACATTCCCTACCATATTGTATATAATGAAATATATCCTAACTGTTTAAAATAAAATGCGATTGAAAAAATAAGAATTATTCATCAGAGAAACCTTTAAAATACCAAAAGAGGGACCCATTCGCTCTGTTCTGTTTGACCCTCCACAAAGCTCTCACATTCCGTTTGAAGTACCGACAACTGACAGGAAGTTCCACATTCGATGGTCCACATTAGAGCATTTCCGGCCGAATTGAAGCATATTCGGCCCCGAATGCGCTAATGTGGACGTGCCTTTAGATGAGAACACCAATTTGTCTGACACAGCTCAACTGGCTATATTTATTCAAGGTGTTGATAAAGAGTTCAATGTTACTGAGTAATTACTTCCTTTAGAGCCGCATAATGAACCACTACACGATGACATTTTTAATGAAGTTCAAAACGTATTCACAAGTTTTAGCTTGTCATGGTCAAAATTAGTTGGAATAAGCATAGATACACCTTCCATGGTCAGCTTATGTAAAGGTTTCATCGGAATTTTGAATGAAATGTGAAAAAAGATGATTTGATAGTCTTTCATTGCATTATCCATCAACAGAACTTGTGTTCTAAGTCCATTTGACTCCAGAATCTTATGAATGTGGTAGTAAAAATCATTAGTTTTATTCGATCCCAAGTTAGTCCCAGACGTTTTTGGATGAAATATAAGCCAAATATGACGACGTGACATATTATTGTGAAGTTAGATGGCTAAGCAAAGGAAAAATGCTGAAACGGTTTTAGGAGCCTAGAAATGAGATATCAGATTTTATGTAAATAAAAGATTAACCACTATCTGAATTGAGTGACCCAAAATGGATATGTGACTTAGCATTTTTGGTCGACCTTAAAGGCTATTTAAATTTGAAACTTGAAGTTAGTAAATGATTTGTACAGCCATTCAAAAGCATTTCAGAACAAAATCCGCTTGTGGGAGGCACAGATCCTGTGTGGTAACAGTTAACATTTCTCCATGCTCTATGTGTATGGAAATATTGCTTATGCTCAATATGCTGGAAAACTCAAGTTACTGTCGGAGCAATTTTCAAAAACATGGAAGACTGTTTCAATTTATTGGCTACTCCAGAATAAAGTAATCTACTAAATGCTCCAATACACTTGCAAATGGAGTTGATCGAGATTCAAAAAACTCGCTCCTAAAATCTAAATTTGAAGATCTGGAGTTGTGCGATTTCTACAAAAAATACCTCAAAGAAGACCATTTTCCGTAGCTCTTCGCTAAAGATTCAAAAAAAGATGCGAAAAAATTCGCAAGAAGATTGATTTGTGCGTTTAGCAATACTTATAAATGCTAACAGTTCTTTTCAATGATGAAAGTTAATAAATCAAAATATCGTACAAGGCTGACACAATAATTTGAAAAATTCTTTACGTCTTTTTATCAGTGGAAGTAATCCAAACATCGATGGATTAGTTTCCCAAATTCAAGCTCAAATGTCTCATTGATTTCGGTGTTGCCATTTAACTTTCGTAGTTTGTAGTAATTCCAAATTTCACCATTTAATTATAATGTTGAACCTTTTTTTTTTCATTTCATTTTTTTATTTTAATAAATTGTATTACAATAACATTATGGTATTATTTCATGTATCTATCGCTACAAATTATGAATACTATTTTAAAATGCACTACTTTTGAAAGTGGCCCGCAAACGTATTTGCACACTAAAGTTTGGCCCACAACATGTCAAAGGATGCCCATACCCGTTCCAGGCTACCTTCTTTCATCCATCCTCATCACATGTCCAAACTGTTTCAGCCTAATTATTTCGATGAAATGGAAGATGTTTTCCATTTGCTTAAACTTTCATCGTATGTCAATATTTGACACTTTTTGCAGATGAAAGATACCATATGACCCCTTCCAATAGTCCATTTCCAGGGCTAAAGGTCTTGTTGACATAGTATCTTTAATTGTCCACGATTCAGCCAAATATGGTAATATTTTTGAGGAAGTAATTGTATATATATCAAGCTTGAAGTAAAGAATAGGTTTGAAGTATTAGAACCATCTGGCGAGGATGGTGAGGACATTAATAAGTTATGGGTAGGGATCAGGGATAATTTTAAAGAGATTGGTAATTTTTGACTGGGCAAAAGGGGGGCAAAAAAAAAGCCGTGGTTTGTTGAATATTGCTTAAACATGGTATTTGAGTCAAAGCTCGTGGGTTAACTTTTATAATTCGAGATGAATCATGACTTCCTATTAATTAAAATCATACTCTGGTTTGTGGACTGTATACAAAATCACTTGAAAAAGGCTCACAATTATAGAGAGAAATTAAATAGAAGAAATCTAAACCAAATAATATAAAATTGACTAACCAGGGGGAAATCATAGGATACGCCAGTGAAATTCGCCCTGAACTTCCAAATGCATTTGTCCGCACCAAAGAAAGCTTGGGGCATCTTTCGAGATGTTAACCAATCAGTTGAGAGATCTGACTGAATTGACACTTATTTGGAAGTAAAAGTCATAGGAAAAGTCGCTTGACATGAAAAACAATAAAGAGTGAAAAAAGGGAAGCTTGAAAAAAAAAAACTGAAAAACTGGAAGACCAACTGTCTTTAACAAAACGGAAGGGCAAAGCCTTGAACTTGGATGTTACTACAACGGAGTTCAAACAGAAAGAGAGTAAGAGCAAAGCCGAAAAACACATTGAAAATTACTAGAGGGCGCTATCTATATCTCTCACAAAGTGCAGAACTGTTAATAGCAAAACTGAATATTGAGGAAGTCGCTGGGGGCGATAATATTCCTAGTGAACTAATCAAGGCATGCGGGAAAGCAGGAATTTCTAAAATACATTAGTACGTGGGCCAGATCCCCCTGCAGTGCAACCCCCCCCCCCCCCACAACCCTATAAATTGCATATCGTTGTGTTCCTTGTGATAAAAGATTAAGAAAAAGCCAATTTACCCAGAAAAAAAAGTGGCCGCACTAACCCAAAATGGCGTTCAAACATGGCAGAATGACAAATTTGATTTTAGTTAGTTTTTGATTACTGACATTCACCATTATGCTCAATTTCGCCTTTACTGCTCTTTTATTAAATCTAGATTCAGAATAAATAAAGAAATGTTCTAAAATAATTAGTCTAGACAACATAAAATACCTTTAAAGTCAATTTTTTCTAGTCACTCGCGTAAAAGTTAAAATTCCAAGTTAATTTGTGATTAAACGGCCATCGTTAACGAAAAACGCCTTGAAATAAAACATCTGGAGCAATTAGTCTTCTTTAAAAATGAGTTGTCAAATTTCAAAATATATCAACTAGTTTCATAGAAAACGGACCTTAGCGGCGAAAAGGCGCCAGTGACTCTGGCGCATCCAGTCCTCTGCCACATCGTTCAGTTCTCATACATGATAATTACAGCGGGTTTGGGATATTATTTTGAATGTATAATCGAGCCTATGTAACTGCAAGTATTTAATTGACAGAAAAAATAATATTTTTATTTATTTTATTTTTATTTTTATTTTTATTATACAAATCTGATAAATAAAGGATATAAATATGATAAATTATATTTAAATATAATTAAAATAATTATTATTAAAATAATAATTAATTAGTCACAGATTGCACATTATCTAAACCTTACTTATATTGACATACACTGGTTATCTTGAAATGTAATAACAATGCTCTCATAGTAGTAGTTGGGTTACAGACACTAGCTTCTGATCATTCGTGAAATTTGAAATAAATGCATTTTCGCAAAGTATTGATTATTTACAGATTTAAAACCATCAAAATAAAAAAGATAAATAAAAAGTTCTGTTTGTTCGTTGATATGTAGAAATTATTCATAATACAATTTAGGAAGTATATACCTAATACAATTTAATAGCTCACAACAATCAATGAATTTACAGTTATTGGCATATAAATTTATAAGTGGACTGTATAACAACAATTATGAGTTAAATAATTTTCTAACAATCAGCAGACTCCCGAAACATTAAAATTATTGAAAATTAGTTCGGGACTCACCCACATGCGACCTCCAATGGCTGCACTCCTTCTACATCTTTTTCGTTATCTGGATTTTCACTTCTTTGTTGTCCCTAAATTTTCAACAAACCCAATGGTTCGGGAATTATATATTTTAAGGAACTATTAAAAAACTGGTGCTCAACTTAACATTGGCAAGTACAAAGACTGACTGGGGGATGTTTCTATATGCCATATGGGATTAAACAAAAGCAAAACAATTGACAATCAAAACATATGGCCCGACAGAGCCGGACCAACTGTATTATTTATAATATTTAAATAAAATTATTCGTGTTGGCGCGACCACACACCCGCCCCTGAAGTTTCTACCTTCAGCAGATTCCCAGATTGAGAAATTAGGAAAAAAAACTATACATTCAAACATACTACCTAACTTCAACTTTTAAGAATAAATCAAGTTCAATTTTAAATATGAAAAGAAAAAATAAAACTTTAAAACAAACACACAAACAACTTATTTACAATATGTACAAAAAAAAATCCCACTCGGAATCCTATTGAGAAGGCAAGGGGTATAGTTTGATAGCTGGCCTTTTATATACTCCGGACGAGGTCCGAATTACAGCCACGCGAACTACTCCATACTTACCTGCACAAACTTCCTCTACAATACCCAAAGGCCAATGTAAAGGTGGGGCATTCGGTTGATCCACAATTACAAACGTACCAACCTTTAAGGGAATTACGGATTTTGTCCATTTTGCCCGGACTTGGAGTTCGTGTAAATATTCTTTTTTCCAACGACTCCAAAAGGACTGAATCATTTGATCCAGTAGTTGGAACCTTGCCAGTCGATTTTCTGGAACTGTAAGTACATCACTAGCAGGAAGCGATTTCAACGGAGTAAGGGTTAAAAAATGAGCTGGTGTGAGTGCAGACAAGTCTGCTGGATCCGAACTCAAGGGACACAAAGGACGGGAATTCAACAACACCTCAACTTGAATAAGCACCGTATTCAGTTCCTCGATACTTTTTTAACCATTGTTTACCTATAACCCTAAAGAGATGGGACTTCACAACTTTGATGTTGGCTTCCCAAATACCACCAAAATGTGGACTATGGGGTGGTGAGAACTTCCATTCGATACGGAATTCTTCCAACTGTCGACTCAGACTTTCTCTGTAATCCTTTGAACGGACCAAATTTGCCAAGGCATTTAGCTCGGATCTAGCACCCACAAAATTTGTACCACAATCTGATAGCATCATCTGACAACATTCTCTGGGAGCTAGAAATCTCTTGAACGCCACTAAAAATGTCTGGGTAGACAAATCGGTACACAGTTCAAGATGAATAGCCTTCGTCGCTAGACAAATAAACAAACATATATAGGCCTTATAGACGACTGCCTTTCTTATCCGACCTAGCGTTATGTGTATGGGCCTCGCATAATCCACTCCCGTTTGCACAAACGGTTTTACAGCAGCAACACGGAAAGCCGAAAGATCGCCCGTTTTCGGGATCTTGGGTTTAGGGTTGCACTTAAAACATAAATTATAAGCTCGGATCCGTTTTCTCACGGCTTGTCTACCCGCTAACACCCAGTATTTCTGTCTTAATAATGAGAGTACCGTATTAGAACCGGTTTGGCAATTTGTTTGATGGACGTAATCAATAAGCAAATTAGTGAAGTGGTCGTTTTTCGGCAAAATTATCGGATGACATTGTTCATAACTCAAATCAGCATTCGACAATCTCCCACCAACTCGGATGATCCCGTTTTCCATGAAAGGAGAGAGACGCTGCAAAATGTTTTGCTTGGACCACTCGGCATAAATATTGCTCGGCAATATCAAGACATTTGGAATAATTGGAGTGATCTCGAGGAACCAATTTGAGAAATTTGAGCACTCTTACCATTGTATTTAACAATCGTCGAAAGGACGAGCTACGGTCGATCAACTCCAATATAGAATTAGTAATGCCATCTGAAACTGTAGTCAACACTACGTCGGGTTTCGCCTCCGGTACGTCATCGATTTCCATCTCCCGATTAATAGGCCAATTTTCCGGAGTCTCTACAAGCCAGGAGGGACCGTTCCACTATAAATGATGCGATACCAACTCGCGCGAAGTAAGGCTACGCGATAAACAATCAGCCGGATTCATTTTCCCATCCACGTGAAACCAGCTAGATATCGGGGTGTTTTCCTGAATTTGGACAACCCTATTGGCGACAAAAGTTTGCCATCGATCAGGAGAAGCCCGAACCCAATGCAAGACGATCTCTGAGTCCGTAAAACATAGAAAATGATCCACTGGTACCCGAAGCCTCAATGTTTCTATGACTGACTTGACTAATTTGGACAGAAGCAGAGCTGCGCATAATTCCAGACGCGGAGTAGTTAAGATCTTTGTATGGTTTATACCTCCAACTTAATGGTGTGGCACAAGACCAAATTTTTGGAAATAAGTGGACTGTATTTGAAGGTTAGAGATGTTAAAAATGAAATGAATTTAACAGGTTACATGGATTTATTTAGAAAAAAAAAAAAAAAAAATATTGCGTGTTAGTAGTTATTTAATATATTTAAAATTACATGGCCATGCTGACTCACTACTGAGTTTTCTAATATGCCCTATCTTCTCCATATTGGCTCTGTAATTCTTCCAGAAGCTCCCTCTTTACTCTTCATCGCCTCCAGCCGGGGAACCGGCTCCTCTCTTTATTCCCTCATGTCTTCAGTAAGTTCGATTGAAGAGAAAAAAAGAAATGGGCCAGGCCTGGGCTCTTGTAGGAATCTATCACACCAAGTTCGGTCTTAGCCTCTGCCCCCAGCAGAGTTCGCCGGTGGGGCATTCAAATCTTGGCGGTCCCGCCATGTGATTTGCCCACCCCTGCTTCTTCTACTTCAATTTGTATGACCTTTCGGGAAGCCGAAACATACCGCCCACCTAAATCAGCTGCGGATGATTTAATCTTCAAGAACGTGAAGCTGGAAGTGTTCAGGATTTGGATGAATTGTGAGAGCAGTATTAAACGAAGATAGGGGTGTTAGTAAACGTTACAATATAAAACAAAAAACTAGGAAAATACATACATCTATGAACTCTATTCACAGAGTGTTCGAAAAAAAAAGCAGAAGAAAATACATACATCTATGAACTCTATTCACAGAGTGGTCGAAAAGAAAAAAAGAAAATTACTCTTTGTTAAAAAAAAAAAAAAAGGATAAACTTCAGTCACACAGTCAATGTTGTAGACAATGTGTAGAGAGAATGTGAAACTGTGATAAGAAATAACCAAGAAACAAAGAATGTTAAGGAAATTCAATTTCAACCTCTATAGTGTTAAGAAGGAGAAATAAAGAAAAAATAAAAGTAAAGAAGATTTAAATTCTGCAAATGGAGTAAATAACATGGAAACAGATGACAAAAAAAAAAAAAAACAGGGATCACTATTTTTCTGCGTCCCCAGAAAGTAAAACGAAGGAGGTAACCAACTAGGTGATTAAGATGCTTGAGGTAGTACGGGTAAGGGTAGGCGATAATTGTGAGGTCGCCGAAACAAGGAATGGGATGCTTCATAGCACAAGGCAGGAAGGATTCTTCCCAACGTCCGCCCACCGTTAAAATACCCAGCAAGTCGGGAAAAGGAGATAGGTACCAACTGAACTTGTTCACCTAAGTTTTTCAACACCTTTGAAATGTTTGATCTCCCCTTCTTAACATAACTCCTCCTTGCAGTTTAGAACCGGTATGAAGTACGTCTTTTTGGGTCGAACGACGTGTTCGGTCAAGCATTTCTCGCGCAATCCCGTGTTGAGGGATCAGATCCGATGACTTTGATGGGGAACTGGACATAGGTGCCAGTTTGCTATGGTTCGACATGAAGTGCTTATACTTTTCCGAAAGTCCCTGATCCTTTCGAAATTTTGATTTCAAAAAATGATATTGTCGAAGCGCTATTGACCGCTTGCAATCCAGATCTTGATGCTGAGTCTTAAAAGGCAACCTCAATGGGAATTATTTTCTTCTATGCGACCGTGAGTATTAACGTAGAGCTGTTCGCACTGAATATCCTTAGGTTGTAATCTGTCCACGGATGCGGGTTCTTCCAGCTCCCAAGATGCTTTTAACCGCGATTCGATATTGTTCATGGACACCGCCAGAAAAGAACACGAATTACTTGGGGTCTTGTCATGAAGGACTCCGGACACTGCCAACCCAAATGCCGTCGGAGTAAAGTACAAACCTTGTACTCCTGTGGGATAAGGAACTCCGGTGAGGATGCGAGGGAAAATATCTCCCCCGATCAGCAAGTCGATAGATGCGGACTCTTCGAATCGCTGATCAGCTAGTGAATGACGCATCATCTCTTTGATGACTGAGGCAGGAAGATCGCGTGTAGGTAGCGAAAAGGTAATGCGGTCAACGACGACGGGTGAAATATTGTATCCGTGATCTTTAGCACACGGACTAAAGATGCAGGAAGAGGAACCCTGAAGACGCGACCTTGGAATGGCTGTCTTGCCGAGACCTGTGATGCTCCCGCTGAATGGGGTAATTTTAGCACCAATCTTGCTGGCTAGAGCGCTCGTGATGAAATTGTGCTGGCTCCCTGAATCTAATAAAGCACGGACAGAATGGTATGCTCCCCCTGTAGACCTTATAAGTGCACGTACAGTACCCAACAGTACGGTAGTGCTATCTGAAGAAGAAGAGGATTGAGGCGTCGCTCCAAAGCCAATGAATGTGTCCGCAGTTGGCGCTGGTGTTGACTCAACGGTCGTGGTCTCCTTGGTTTCCCCTAGAGCATGCACGAGGGTGTGGTGTCTCCGATTGCAAGTGCGGCAGCAAAATCTTGAGATGCAGGTAGAAACCAAATGCCCTTTTCGAAGACAATTCCGACAGAGTTGGAGCTTGCGGACTTGTTCTAACCTCTTTTCAGGGGTTAAGGATCGGAAGCTCTCACAGTTTGCAATGAAGTGATCCCCTTTGCAAATGTAACAATTTACTATGGAATTGCGGTTACCACTACTCTGCTGCTTGTTATTGGCTCTTCGACCTTTGTTATTACAAAGGATTTTACGGACAAAATCGAGAACATGGTCTACCGTCGGAAATTCCTTATTAGATTTCAGCGATAGCTCAAATTGTCTCCTCGTTTCTGGGTCCAATGGCCTGAGCCCAAGAGTGCTTAATAAGAAGTCCGCAGGGTCTTCAAGGCATCAATGCTATCTGCTACACAGGTCAGGAAACACTCGTACCTTTGGAGTTCGCATTTTACCTGCTTGAAGTCAAAGTCAATAATTTGATGCACCAGAATATTGGCTAGGACTCTCGGGTTCTGGTACGTCTCGACGACTCTTTTCCATGCGAGCTGGTATGATTGTTCATCAACGGGGAATCTGGAAATTACGGCAGCGGCTTCACCCTTCAAGGCCCCTATAAGATAGTGGAACTTTTACAAGATAACAAGATAAATGTGAAAGAGAAAAGAAAACCATGACTACTGTCGGGCCATTTAGAGAAGGCCGAGCTGGGCTTCCCCCACCCTGCTGTGGCAAGTGATGTCATTTCTCAACCCTCCCCAGTGTAAATGCCGTTTCAAAAACATTCCCTCAGTTGCGATTCTCTCTACCCAAAGATTCTATTTGTATTTTATATGGTTATTCTATTTTTTTATTGTTATTAGGCTACTTAAAGATTACTTCTTTAATTGTCCTTCTATATTGCAATTTAAATATTTTGATTGACTTTTTTGGACCTACCACACAGAATGTACGAGAAAATTCTTTAAAAATAAACAATACATTGCAAAAAAAATGCCAAAATAAGTTGAAAAAAATGAGATAGGCTAAATAAAATTTCAATAGTGTTTTTAAAAATATTAAAATTACAATTGAACTTTGAAAAATTGAAATTACATCTGAATAAATCAGATGTCTTCCTTACTCGATATATCATATTCATCACTATCATCACTGGAATCTTCGTTGATATAAATAATGAGCTCATCAATTGCATCTTCAATTAAGCCATCTCTTCTCCAGTATTCGTCTTCAACCTTGCGAATATGAGCACAGTAACCAGTCCAGTCATTCGGTGAAATATTTGATAAACCTAGTGAAATGATTCAATTTTAGCTAAAAAAAGATAAATACATATTCCGATAAAATTAATTTGAATAGTTTTACCTGACTCAATTAATTCGTGTAAAGCTCCAAAGCTTAAATCTCCAGACACATTCATTTCACGAAGCACTCGCTTCAACTTAGCCCCTAGCCAACTCGATGGGGTTCAACTCACACATGTAGGGTGGTAATCTCACGACAATGTGATCATGGGCCACTAATATGTTGTCAATTTTAAATTGTTTCTATTTAGGCGTGTTGCTCTTTACCAGGTCCATTAAGACCGTTTTTCTCATGCTGGTTTCAGCCGAAATTCCATTTTTTTGCAACATCTGCAGTATTTCTTCTTTTCTTGAATTTATGGTGGGTGGTTTATTGCTTTGGACACTATGGTACGGTGCATTGTCCATAACAACCACAGATGGCCCAGGTAAATTTGGTAGAACCATTTCTTTTATCCATTTGGAAAAGTTGCCGAAGTTCATCTGGCCATGGTAATCCCCACTTGCAGTACCAGCTTTGAACACTAATTGCGTGCTCGGTAGAAATCCTTCCTCCGATCCAATACCTACAACAATGCACCGTCTTGTACCAGCAATATTAGTAGTAGCTCCAATAACACCTGGCCCTAGCCAACACTTCCCAATTGCCAAATTATTGTCAACCCAAGTTTCATCCAAATAAAAAATTTTCATCCCTGTTTTTCCTAACTCCTTCATTTTTATTAAATATCGGCATCTCCAATCTATAATATTTTGCCTTTCTGTCATTATTTTCCTTTTCGATTGTAATTTTTTCCACCGAAACCCCATTTCATGTAAAGTTTTCCTTAATGTTTCTTTGCAATATTTAAAATTTATTTTAATTTAAAGTTCATGTAATATTTTGGGTAGAGACGGTATAATCTTCTTCCGGACATAAAATTCTTCCAGAGTGTTACAAATCAAACCTCTGTCGAAATTGTCAATTGCAGCTACGGGTCTTCCTTTTTTTTTGCTTGGAGATTTCAAGGGACTGGAAGGCTGTTGTTTGCATTCTACATTAATTCGTCCAATGGTGCGAATTGCAATTTGTGTGTATAGAGAAGTCCGCTTGTTAGGACTCGTGAGAGGTGCTAACAATTGTCCCTGCTCTATTTCACACTTACACGCCTTCAGCACATTAGAAATTATATTTGAGTGTATAGTCTTCCCTTTCGGTCTTTTAGGTGTTGATGCACCACTTGAACTAGGTGTAGACATTTTCCCTAACTAAAAAAACTGACCTAAAGCGAAACTAACAATAAAACTAAAATTAAACTACGTAACTAACTATATTAAAAAGGGAATAAAAATAGGTAATTACCACTAAACTAACTAGCTAATTAACTAACTACTAAACTAACTAACTATAAATAACAAAAAAACTAATGCACTAATAATAAACATGGAGAGATAGAAATGGCAACTGGTCTGGGCTAGGTTTAAACGCATACTAAAAGGTGAGAGACCTAATGTTTTCGGGAAAGCCATATTTGCCCATATGGCAGCCATCCGCCTTACTCACCCGATCCCCCCTCTTTTCTATAGCTCGGCCTTCTCTAAATTGCGGGACAGTAGAACTGAACAATAGAAAAAATAAATAAATAGCAAGTAGGAATTACATGCAGCTTATAAAATCGTAGATCACAGAAATTAAAATTGCAGCAATATTTAAATGAGTGAAATACGGTGAAGCATCAACAAAAGAAAAGTGTAGTGACGTCACCATGAGAAATGATAGTTAAAGTTGAAACCAACGTATCTAGGCTGACCTCCTTGGAATGAGATAACAGAACAAGCAACCTGGTGAGGTTATCTATAAAGGAAGGCTTCCTAGCTAAGATTTGAAAGGGATGGATTTTCCCTTCAATATTCTTGAAATTTGGGCTGGTGGAAAGGAATAATACTGTCTAATTATCTATCTATTACTCAATAGTATATATTACAAAAGAATATATTAAATACTGATGTAGATATGTGTGAATTTTACTAGTGCATGCCTTATGGTGTGATGTCACTTGCTATTGGTAATTAGAATACTGTAATTTTATCAATAGTTTATGAATAAATGATTAAAGTATATTCTAGTAAATGAGTAAACCATGATTAAAAACAGTTATAACTAAAGTAAGTATTGTGTTCAGTTCGGGCATTTGAAATAGGTTAGGTTAAGGTTATGATATATGCTGCTTTTTATTAACCATAATTAAAGTCTGTTGCAATTAAATTTAATAAATTTACTTTAATGCAGTCTCTGTGAATAAAGCATGCTACATAATTGAGAATTACATTTCTTTTAATGAATACATTATCAATGCTTTACCTGTTCATCTGTGCTCAATTGAAATTATTTGTACAAAGAAGTATTAAATCTTAGGGAATTCCTAGATGGTTACTTTACATTATAATTTACACTAATAATAAGGGAATGGCAGATTGGTTCGAACAGGCTGCTTATAGTGCAATAAACATTGATATATGGCTGTAGCATTTACAGGTTTTATCTTTTGCAAAAATTAACAGAAAACAAATGAAAATTTAACACTATTATTATTTTATTTTTAACATCTCTAATTAATAATGAATTATTAGACCGTTCTGAACCAATTTTATAGTTTAATATCAAGCAAGTGGGATCAAATTTTTGTGGTACATATCCAAGCTGTTTGGATCAAATTTTATGGTTCATATCCAGGCACGGTAGGACCAAAATTTGTATGGTTTATTTTTTTTTTTTTTTTTTTTTTTTCGGTTGGCTCACAGACCTTGAAGATCTTTAGCCGCCTCAACTAGCCTATTCCACCTCTGTCTATCTTGGGCGATGGCTTTCCAGTTCACCACTCGATGTTCAGTGGCTTCCTTCTTGATTATGTCAGCCCATCTCGTTCTGGGTCTCCCTCGCGGTCGGGTGCCGACCACTGTTGCATTCATCGTTATGTTGAGGGAGCCTGATGGGTTGCTTCTTGCCACGTGTCCCGCCCATTTTAACCTCTTAGCTTTCATATCGTGCGCTATCAATTGTTGGGTTTCCACTATAATCTCTTCTTTAGTCTTTCTTCTCCAGAGTCCCAGCTCGTTATCCCACTTCGGGCCTACAATTGTCCTTAGCACCTTCCTTTCGAATCTTTCGATTCTTGCTTGTAAGGTGCTGGTCAATGTCCAAGTTTCACACCCATACATTAGCACGGGTTTGATTATTGTGTTGTAGACCCTGATTTTCAGTGGGCGGCAGATTTTCTTAGATCTGAGGACTCGAGAAACCGAGAAGAACGCACGATTGGCACTGGCTATTCGTTGATCGACCTCTGTTAGTTGGTCGTTTATTGAGGTTACTGTAGATCCGAGGTATTTGAAGTTATCTACTTTAGGGAAGGTATAGCTTCCTACACTTATATCGTCAATTACGTGTAGGTTCCGGCTTACTATCATATACTTCGTCTTATTTTGATTAACTTGTAAGCCGATGTCTCTCGCTGAAGTGATCAGGGAACCGGCGAGTGACTGGATGTCCTCTTTCTTACTGCCTAGCACAGTCACATCATCCGCATAGGCGAGGAACTTATGCATTTTCCCCACGTGCACTCCCCCGCTTGCCTTGGTACAGTCTCGGATAACTTTTTCCAAGGCCAGGTTGAACAGCATCGGGGATAGGCAGTCGCCTTGTCTTAATCCTGACTTCACGTCAAAGCTTTCAGTCATTTCTCCTTGTACCAGGACTCGGCATCGGGATCCATTAATACACGCCCGTGTTAATCGTACCAATTTCCCTGGGAAACCCAGTTCCGTCAGTATTTTCCAAAGACAGCTCCTGTCGACCGAGTCGTAGGCTGCTTTGAAGTCGATGAATAAGGTGTGCACATCTTGATTTATTTCCCAACGTTTCTCGAGTATCTGTTTTAGGATGAAGATCTGATCGGACGTGCTTCTTCCTCTTCTGAACCCTGCTTGGTAGTCGCAGACTTTTCATAGTATGGGTTCATTCTGTTTAGTATTATGTAGGTCAGGATTTTGTATGTGACAGGGAGTAGTGCTATTCCTCTATAGTTTTCGCACTCGTACATGGATCCCTTTTTCAGATGTATGGTTTATACCTCCAACTTAATGGTGTGGCACAAGACCAAATTTTGGGAAATAAGTGGACTGTATTTGAAGGTTAGAGATGTTAAAAATGAAATGAATTTAACAGGTTACATAGATTTATTGAGAAAAAAAAAAAACCAAACAAAATATTGCGTGTTAGTAGTTATTTAATATATTTAAAATTACATGGCCATGCTGACTCACTACTGAGTTTTCTAATATGCCCTATCTTCTCCATATTGGCTCTGTAATTCTTCCAGAAGCTCCCTCTCTACTCTTCATCGCCTCCAGCCGGGGAACCGGCTCCTCTCTTTATTCCCTCATGTCTTCAGTAAGTTCGATTGAAGAGAAAAAAAGAAATGGGCCAGGCCTGGGCTCTTGTAGGAATCTATCACACCAAGTTTCGTCTTAGCCTCTGCCCCCAGCAGAGTTCGCCGGTGGGGCATTCAAATCTTGGCGGTCCCGCCATGTGATTTGCCCACCCCTGCTTCTTCTACTTCAATTTGTATGACCTTTCGAGAAACCGAAACAATCTTCGACGGAGAAACCTTTGATTTACCACTAACGAAACTTATCGTAGGTTTATAATCGGTCTTTTCTACCTTGGCATACAGGACAGCTCCGTAACTTATCATCGAGGCATATGAGAACCCGACCAAAGTAACTCTAGCCTCAGGGTAAATTCCAATATGTCTTGGGATTTTAATGTTCAGCAAACTACCCAACTCCAATTGAAACTGTTGCCATTGATGTGCAAGTAAATCTGAGGGAGGCTCATCCCAGTCCACTCCTTCTTTCCAAAGTCGCTTTATTAAAGCCTTTGCATAGAGTGTGACTGGAGCTAACAGTCCCATCCGGTCGAAGATTCGGGCAACTGTAGACAAAATGTTTTGCTTAGTCCCCTCCTTTGCATCATGATCTAGTTTAAATTGAAGAATGTCATCCGTTTGAACCCATTGCAAAAACCAAGCACTGAAGACGGATTATGATCCATAAATTCCTTCCGTATTTCTCGCGGATTATTATCGGAATGTGAAGATGCGAGTTCAATTACATTAGAGCCCCACTTAGTTAACTCAAAACCACCCCTTCGAAACATGTCCTTAGCTTCTTGAATTATGTCTAAGGCCTCGTTTTTAGATGGAAGGGATGTGACCAAGTCATCCATGTACATATCACGGGGAATCAATTTCGATACGATGGGAAAATTTTCCTTCTCTTCCCTCCACAAGCTGATGTATCGTACGTAAAGCTAAATATGGTGAAGAGGACACCCCGAATACTACCGAATTTAGTTCATACACCTTTATGGGCCCATCCAGTGAATTTCTCCATAAAAACCTCTGAAATTTCCTGTGTTCAGGAGCTATTAGAATTCGCCGATACATCTGCTTGATATCCGCGGTAAGCGCAATTTTGAAAATTCTGAAATTAATCAACAATGCCATAATATCTCTTTGTAATTTGGGTCCTACAAACAAAATATCGTTTAAAGATTTCCCCGAAGTCGTTTTGGCACTTGTATTAAACACCATCCTTAAAGGTGTTGTCAAACTTTGCTGTTTAAAAACCCCATGATGTGGGATAAAAAATCCATCAGCAGGAAAATCCCTCATTGCAACTAAAGAAGCATGACCCTGCTGTAGATAATCCGCAACCACTGCGTTATAAGCTTTCCTCAATTCTGAAGAACGACTTAAATGTTTTTCTAGGGTCATAAGGCACCTTTTGGCCACTTCCAACGATTGACCTAAACACGAAGGTTCTTGCCGCAAAGGTAAATGAACCATGAATCTTCCAGATTCTTGCCTCCTAACCGTAGAAGAGTATATCTCCTCACACTTAAGGTCTTCAGGACTTAAGATAGATTTCAGTGAGGGAGAGACTTCCTCCACTTCCCAGAATCGTTTAACCAAATCTTCGATCGGCGTTTCTCCAACAACTGTACAATAGAGCGCCAAATTTGGTTCAAAGTAACCCCCAATAGAAGCTTTTCCCATCAATACAAATCCAAATGGACTTCTATTGCTATGGGTTGTGTTGTGGAACCTCGAACTTGTCGACCTCCGAAAAAATACGGACAAAACTCAGCCCCAATGATACCATCAAACGAACGAGGTATATCAAAATTTGGATCGGCAAGATCTAAATCCCTTAAATGATCCAAATGCGACCTATCAATCGCAATGGAAGGCAATCTATCAACAATCTTGTAAACAATGAAAGAGTTAATGTCTAACTTGAAATTTTGATTAATTAACGATGACTATTGAAACATTGTTTTGCCTTCAATTGCCTTTGGCACGCCTCCAAATCCCAAAATTGACGATTTAATTTTTTCTATGGGAAGTCGTAATCGTCTACAAGCGCGAAGCGTTATGAAATGGGATTGACTGGGTAGTCAATTCGGGTGAATCAATTAACAAGCGGATCCTTTGCATCCTTTCTGAACCATCCAGTACGTTACCTACCACCGTAGCTAACACAACAGTGCTTTTAGGGCAATTTGAACGACTGACTTGAGTCTGTAACGAACAAAGACTTGCAACCGCGTTCGCTTCTTGTTTATTCGGTGTATCATTAGTGATATTACTAGCAAATTCAAAATGTAGAAGGGTATGATGTGGTAAATCACATTTGGAACAACTTGTCTGAACTTTACACTCTTTGGCTCTATGGTCGCTTGAAAAGCATTTTAGACAAATTCGTTTTTGTTTTAACTGTCTATAACGATCCCAGGGAGACAAAGATGAAAATTTTGGACAATTCTGGACTTTATGTAAACCAACCCCTCACAATGTACATCCTACTTTTCGAATTGTTTCTGATGGATCCGATTATACTACCAGCGAATGACTAAGGCTTGAGTTACGCTTTGAATAATGACTATTTTCCAAAGAGGGCAAAGTCCTGATTTGTTTTTCTAAAAATTTAACAAAATCCGAGTACTCCGGAATATTTATCACAATGCGCTGCCTCGAATTTCCTTCGCGTAATTGGATCTAAAATTTTCAAACCCCTATGTAAGAAAATATAATCCTCCAAAGACGGAATTGAGCTTAACTGTTTCCAAGCACTGATAGGGGTACAAAACTTATCCAAGACCATTGCCAAGCCTTCTCGGGATTCTGATTTAAGGGGCTTAAACCCAAAAATTTGGTCAATATAGGAATCATTTCAGGTAGCGAGTCATTAAACTCAGGTGAAAATTTTTATCTAATTCACATTTAATCTCATTAATGCGAAATTCGGTATTCTCAAATTCTTTTACTGTATCATCAAATACATGAAGGAGTATCTGAAACTGCTCTAGCAATTTTTTACCACTATTCGTAACCTTATTGGCTATATCATATAACCGTTGAATTCTAATAAAATACTTTTCCCTTTTAGCAGTGAGTATTTTTACTTTTAATTCTGACATTTTTATAATTTTAACTATCGAAATTATTAAAATAATTAAATTTACTGATTAATAAAGGTTTTGCTTTGATAAACAAAGACTTATCCTTAACCAAATGGAACGATTGTGCTAGAATGATGTTATAATCGAACGGCCCAACTATCGACCCCTACAAATCACTAGCAATCAATCCGGCTCGGTCAGGACCAATAAATTGTGGCATATAAATTTATAAGTGGACTGTATAACTAAAATTATGAGTTAAATTAGTTCGGGACTCACCCGCATGCGACCTCCACTGGCTGCACTCCTTCTACGTCTTTTTCGTAATCTGGATCTTCACTTCTTTGTTGTCCCTAAATTTTCAACAAACCCAATGGTTCGGGAGTTCTCGTAATATTTTAAGGAACTATTAAAAAACTGGTGCTCAACTTAACATTGGCAAGTACAAAGACTGACTGGGGGATGTTTCTATTTGCCATATGGGATTAAACAAAAGCACAACAATTGACAATCAAAACATATGGCCCGACAGAGCCTGACCAACTGTAGTATTTATAATATTTAAATAAAATTATTCGCGTTGGCGCAACCAGTTTTATATATATATATATATATATATAATTAATTAATTAATTTAAAATTAAACTACTACTGCGGAGAAAATCCAATTAAAACGTGTAAGTATTCATGCATCTAATGGTCTATAATCCACGAAGTTGTTGCTTTTTTCGGTTTCTTGCATATAACTACACATAAAAAAGTTTAATTTCTCTTCTTTTTTTTCGAAAAAAGGGTATACTATTACAAATAAAATGAAATATTCAAAGTTGAAATCTGATTAGTTATTTAGCCAAATTCGAACATAACAGATCGGTAATTTTTACCATTTTAGTGGATACTCATGTTCCAACGCCTATAACTCAACAACATGTCCTCTAAATAAAAAATGTTACGAATAAAAGTTTTAGAACATTAAATTTAGCATAAAACAAGCCCATTTATTTTAAAATTAATTTATTCCTGCGTAGAGATACAAATGAAAACGTGAAAGTATTCGTCGTGTTTACTTCCTGCTAAAACATTTTTGTGAAGAATAAATAATGCATATAACTACAAATCATCCAACTTCTTCCTTTTTTTAAATCCAATAGATCGATTTTGCAAACTATCTACCCACCTAAATAGTTAGTTCTGTGAATATTTTATCATATCCCCTTAGGCTTCCCAAAAAGAAGGAAGTAAGCGCTACGAATACTTTCACGTTTTCATTTGTATCTCTACGCAGGAATAAGTTAATTTTAATTTGTTACATCAACTAACCAAATATTATTTCTCTGGAAAATATTAGAAAAAAAATAATAGTAAACTTAGTGAAAATGTGCAAGACCGAAACCCACGGTTTTATGACCCACGGTTTGGGATGCAAAGAACGTGGGTCATGGTGGATATTTTAATTTAGGGCTGGTGATTAATATAAATGAATTGTGGTGAAATGGACTGTATTTAATATGGTTATTATAAATCTGGTTTGTTTGCCAAAAGGGATACAATATTATTAGTGGGTTAATTATAATTTGGTAAGTTTATAGTAATAATATGATTTGGTATTGATGTGTGGATGGTACCTGTTGACTTTCTTCTCACTTCAATCTGTATCATGGTGATATTTCCTGGGACTGTATTTGTTCTCCCATCATTGGTGGTCCTCCTCCTATCCTCCCCCGGTGGCCAGCAATCCCTTAGGTGACTACTCCATTATTAGGTGTAATGGCAATTACTTATGTGGAAATGAACTTATATTAACCTTTGGTGCACCTAGGCCTAGGACTTTTCTCTCTCTCTCTCTCGCTTGCTTAGGACTTGCACTTTTCCTCCCCTTTCCTGCAAGGCTGGCCAAGGGGTTCAGCCCTTCATCAAGAGATGGCGCCACTGGAGCGCCTGTGTTCAGAGGAGTTCTTTGAACAAACCGCCCACCTAAATTGAGCTTGGGTGAGCCAATTTATGACAGCTTGACAGATTATGAAGATGTTCAATGTTCAAACAGGTACTTTTGCATAGGAAGGTACAAAATGACATTTATGGTGATGTTACATTAGTGCCTGTTTAGTTTAGTGTTGTCATAAGTGATGGGAGTAACTAAACCAAGCTTAGATAAAACTGAATAATTGTGCAAGAACAGCCAACTGATTTAGTGGCAAAGAAATGATATTGAGATTGATTTCATTGATTGATCTTATGATGAATTATATTATATGATTAAAGATTATATAAATTAAATATTATTAATTCAATATTATGTTAATTAAATATTATGATTAAATATTATACTAATTAATTATTAAGTAACTATTAAATAATACACTATTAAACATGATTGATAAGCATTATACATTAAATATATCAAGATATACACAATATAATTTTAAAAAGAACATGCAAAAAAAGAAAAAAAAACAACGAAAGGATGAAAATGATAAGATTCAAGGATTGCCCCTTGGAATCATGGATTAAATAAAGTAAGGATCTATTAGAAGCATGCGAATGATAGCTTCCTTGATGGGGCATTCGAGATCTTGCGTCTCTTTTTCCAATAGAGTACACAGTCCTCTTCGTTGCAAAAAGGAAGTGACCGATTTTTATGAAACCGCTTCAAGGAGAGCATTGTTTTGGTCCCATCTGCCGCCCACCTGGAAAATCCCCTATTTTGTAATAATTGGTGGGAATATTTCTCATCAGGGTGTTTAACTGGCAATGCCTTGAGTTGCCTGAAAGTGTCCGTACTCATCTTGGGTGATAGAATAGGAGGTTTTGGTTGGGCTGTAGCTCCACTGTTTAACAGGGTATTGGATGTTCCTACTGGAATTACAATAGAAGGATGAGACTTGGTGATGACAGTCGAAGCAGTCAACTGAGTGTCTGAATTGAGATTAGCAAAAGCATTTTGTGAGTTTGTGACCTTTGCTGATGGATACGGAGGTATTTCTGTTATACCTGGATTTCCGATATCGGGATTAACGGGTAGGCTACCGCTCAGTTGGGACACTATGAAGCATTGGGACTCAGAGAAATTTTTCATCCTGGAGGCATGTGGGAAGGCTTCCACTCAACCTATTATAGCTGATCCAAACACTGTGGGTTGGATGAATAGTTCACTGATACCTGATTTGTAAGGTGCTCCGGTGATTATTAAAGGATACAAGTCCATCCCGATCAACATGTCAATATTCCCTGGTGTATGGAAGTGCTTGTCCGAAAGGCGATGTTGTGAAAGTTTGCTGCATAAGTCTCCAGGTAGTGAGACGCTGGGTATAGCAGGCGCTATTTTTTCCACCACAAGGGCTTCGGTTGACAGCTCATCTTGAGTGTAGATAGGCTTGATGGTACATTCTATGTAGCCTGATGGACTCGATACTGGTGAGGCTCCTAATCCTTTAATACGTCCGTTAAAACTATGAAGTTTGGCACCAGATTTAACTGCTAATGAGGAAGTCACAAAAGTGTGTTGACTGCCGGAATCTAAAACTTCCCTGAATGGTATAAGGCGACCTTGCTCGCCGACGATATGACCTTGAACGGTTCCCAAAAGTATTGTGCTATGAGATGCAAAAGGTGTGCATCCAAATCCAATAAAGGTGTCTGCATCTTCTTTCTCGGAAGAATTGATGCTGGTACGTGCGCAGCCTTGTTGGGAAGGTAGTTCGTCGTGAATGAGACTGTGGTGCTTTCCCTTGCAGAATCTGCATCTCCATTTCGACCTAGAACCTCTTGTGAAATGACTATCATATAAACAGTTGCGGCAACAATTGATGCTTTGGACGAATGCTTGTCTTTCGTTCAAGGGTAAGTTGCTGAACTTAAAGCAATGCGGTAGGAGATGAAGATCTTGACAGAACGGGCATGCCGGTGGTTTGCGATTGTCAGCTGTCTGACGGTTACTGTTTGCCTGTGCACGAGTGGAAATATCAATCCGTGGTGGCGGAGATCGTCGGCCTTTAAATTTCCTTGCTGCACTGCTTGATGAGTGGAGGGCAACTGCATTGTATTTGCGAGCGGTTCTGGATGGAAATCGGTGTTGTTGGCTTCCTTTTGGTAATTCTTCAGTAGAATTTGAAGACGAGAGTAAGTCCCTAGACATGGTTATAGCCGTCTTACGCTGCCTAACGAAAGTGATAACCTCATCCGCTGTTGGAAAGATGCTGCTGGATGTTCTGCTTATCTCAAAGTTTCTTCGGGTGCTTGCGTCAAGCGCTCTCAGAGCGAGGGAGGCGAGGATAAATTCTTCTGCATCTTGCAAGGCTAGCGACTTGAACCCTTCAATGGTATCGGCTACTTCACCCAAGAACCTGTCGTATTTTTGCATTTCATTCTTTGCTCCTTTCAGATCGCAATCGATAATTTTTTGGATAAAGAGAGACGCCAGCACTCGTGGGTTGTCGTAATTCTCCAACAGTTTCCTCCACGCATGGTGGTAGCTTTTATCTTCTACCGGAAATCTTGAAATGAGCGTTGCAGCTTCACCACGTAAGGCTCCGAGAAGATAATGAAATTTTTCAACGTTTGATAACGTTGGTTCATCATGCACCATTGAGATGAATGTATCTTTGAAGTGCATCCACTTTAACATATTCCCAGAAAATTGCGGTAGAGGGATCTTTGGCAAATGTGCCCTAGCAGAAGCGACGAAGCTCGTGTTAAAGGACTGATGGCCGTATGCTTGGGCAGGGTGCGCTGCTAATTGGGACCTGGAACGTTCGATTGTTATGCGGTGAGATTTCGCCTTGATTATTTCTTTTCTCACGGCGTCATACATTTCCTGCAAATTTCTCGAAGGAAAATCCATGCTCGCTTGATCATAGACGTTCTCCAGCTCGTCCCAAGCGCGCTGAAAATGCTCCCATTCACCAATGGCCGCATCTCAGCCTCAAACAAGGAGACTTGATTTGGATCGCTTATTGGTTCTTCACCGGTAGCAGCAGTTCCTATAATGTTGCGTTTCAAGGTACGCAGTTTTCGCTCCAACGTATTGATTTGTGGAGAAAAATCCGGGATGGATTGAGGCATTGTGACCTTTACAATTCGAATGGAGGGCTAGACCGACCCCAGGGGGTAAACGAGAAGAAGAAGAAACCAACCAATAAACAACGATGATTGAAACATGGGAGAACCAATGAAGACAAGAAATGAAAGAAGAGATAATCAAACAAGAGAGAAATAATGGAGATGAGGAGACCTATATAAAATCAGAATCACAGGCATTGATAAAGTTGATGAAAATGCTTTCCTAGAGCAAAGGTGGAAAGTACAAGATTACAAAATAATACTATGTGCTATTGGCTTAATGATTCAATTATTAACAACAATAATTTAATTACCACATTGAAGGCAATAAAGATTGATATGTGCTTTTATTAACTAAATTCACACATTGAGGTGAATAAAATTTTATTTGTTTTAAAACTGTGAGAAAATAAAACAAAAAACAATGTTGCAAAAGTATGTGCTATGTTTTACGAAAGTTAGCTAACATACTAAGAGGTGAATGTGGTACGACCTCTTTGGTAGTGAACGATCGTTCATGATCGCTACAATGTTCAATCAGCTGATTGTGCACATGGTCTAAGTGGATTCAAATGATAGGTTAATTTTGCTGTTAAAACCAAATAAATGGCACAATTTAATGAATCATTGCGTTAAACATTGTTAAATGAAGAAAGTACTAGTGATTTATATAAATACTAATGATTTAAAACGTTAAATAAGTGAATAAATGTTAATGATTAAACAAAACCTGTTCTGATTCAATGCCTGGTGATTCCTCAATTAAAGAATTGATTTAAATGTGTTAAATATTTAGAATAATTTAAATATTCATATCTAGATAGATAAAAAAATAATAGATAATTAAATAGATAGATACAGCATGCACTATAAATATATGTGATTTGTGATAATCATAGTAGTGAACTACATAGCTCAGTATCTAATTTCTTGCACCGGTGATTTATTATTACAACTAATTTAATGAATTTAAATTATTGGTCTGAGATGGCAAATTAATCATAATTTAAACATTAAAATTTAATTTTAGTTTAACTGCTCTATTAAACTATAGAGCATATCCAATATCCAAGCTTGGCTCAAAACTCTGCTTTATTGAATGAATGCTTTATTTAATATTTTTGTCTGAGTGTTCTATGTGATTATGGTATGTATCCGGCCCGGAGGACCACTTGTTTTATGACCCACGGTTTGGGATGCAAAGAACGTGGGTCATGGTGGATATTTTAATTTAGGGCTGGTGATTATTATAAATGAATTGTGAAATGGACTGTATTTAATATGGTTATTATAAATCTGGTTTGTTTGCCAAAAGGGATACAATATTATTAGTGGGTTAATTATAATTTGGTAAGTTTATAGTAATAATATGATTTGGTATTGATGTGTGGATGGTACCTGTTGACTTTCTTCTCCCTTCAATCTGTATCATGGTGATATTTCCTGGGACTGTATTTGTTCTCCCATCATTGGTGGTCCTCCTCCTATCCTCCCCCGGTGGCCAGCAATCCCTTAGGTGACTACTCCATTATTAGGTGTAATGGCAATTACTTATGTGGAAATGAACTTATATTAAACCTTTGGTGCACCTAGGCCTAGGACTTTTCTCTCTCTCTCTCTCGCTTGCTTAGGACTTGCACTTTTCCTCCCCTTTCCTGCAAGGCTGGCCAAGGGGTTCAGCCCTTCATCAAGAGATGGCGCCACTGGAGCGCCTGTGTTCAGAGGAGTTCTTTGAACACACCCAATTAAGTTAGGATTGTATTTTTCTGAGAGGTTTGAGATTCTTTCTGGTTTTAAACAAGGGGATTCACTGTCACCTGTTTTATTTAATTTAGTCCTGGAATATGCCATTAGGGAGGTGACACGCACCGGAAAGAGTTTGAATCTGGCAGCAAAGATATGCGTGCTTGGTTATGCTAATGATTTGGTTTTGCTTGGTGATGACATGGAAACCTCAAAACTAAATACGGCAACGTTGATGAAAGCAGGTAAAGAACTTGAGCTGGAAATAAATATGGATAAGACAAAATTTATGGTTAAACTTTTGTAGCCATAGAGAAATTTAGATATTTAGGTCCTATGATTACCAGAAAAAAACTAAATTGAAGAGGAAGAGAGAGGTAGATTAAAGTCGGAAAATTCATGTTATTTTTCGGTTTCCAAATTATTCAACTCGCGCTTTCTGTCCCAAAACTTGAAAACTAGAATTTAAAGAAATGTAATAACAACAGTTCTTTACCGCTTTGAAACATGGCTGCTTACATTTATACATGAGCAAGACTTTAAGATCTTTGAAAAAAGAGTGTTGCATAGAATATTTGGATCAAAGAAGTTAAGATGGTTACATATTGCTGAATTTCATGAACTTTACCCTGTTAATATTATCAAAGTTATAACTGCGCTACAGTAAAAGTGGGCGTGCAAAATAGTGAGACTTAGTTGCAAACAGTTACCTCAAAGATTGATAAGCACTTTGTCGACTGGAAAACGTCCGTGTGGTAGACCTAGAAGAAGGTGGGGGCTGTTCATATACAGTTAGGTTTGAAAGGGGGGTGTTGGATGGAGGTGTGTAGGGAGCGATTGATGGTGTTGGCATCAAAGCCTTTATTATTATATATAAAAATATAATTATTTATATATATTATTGTGATTTTTATGAGTAGATTATGTAGATAGATAGATAAATAAAAAACTGTATTTGTGCACCAATAGCATGTTATAGGGAGTTCTAGTATACTGTAGTAACGATTGAGAAATTACATTTGAAACAACACTCAATCACACTCCATAATTACCAACAACTGATATAAAGAAATGCCATTTATACCAACAAATAAATAAAATAAAAAATTGAATCTTTTATGATAAAATTAACAACCAATATAAAAAAATATATATATATACATATAAATAAATCTAATGTTCTCCATGTCTGTTCAAAACTTGTTTATAACAAAAATTTTAAAATAAAATAATAATAAAAAGTTTATTTATTTAATATGAAAGACCTAATCTTTAGGGCTTCAACTGTATAATAAAATAAGTGATTAAGTTTTTGGAAAGAGAGTCGATGTGAAGAAGAGCTGCTAGTTTCTCCTAATCGCCTTCGGGATGTAGATAGGGCATCTCAGGAGGAAGTTTCTTAGTCTTTTCTCTTTCAAGCTGTTGCAAATAGTACAAATAGCTTCACAATCTGTTCTTTAATATATATCTGTAATAATTATGAATATAAAGGCCTTGCCTGCTGTTCTAATTTGACAGACAACTCTCACCTTTTGGAACACTTAAAACTTAAGTACTTCTCTCCTATTCCCAAAGTACTATTGAGATGGTAACTTGGGCAGTACAGCTCACTCAGTTCGGCATTGTGAAAACGCCTAAATTCTCCAGTTGATTCGCCCCTCTTCGGTCAAAATAATCTACACAACACCTTATTTTCAAAAACACTAAGCCTTTGTTCATCCCTCAATGTTAGTGGCCACGTTTCACATCCAAAAAGGACCGTAGAAAGAATAATTGTTTTGTAAATAATATTTTTTAAATTTCTGTACAGAACTATACCTGTTGTTAATGGATGAAGTGGCATTTATTTGTAGGAGAAACTACTGGGTTAAGATTCCTATGTCCCAGGAATGTCCTGTCAGTTCTTCTCCTACAAATAGATGCCACTTCATCCATTAACAACAGGTATAGTTCTGTCCCGAAATTTAAAAATTATTATTTACAAAATAATTATTCTTCCTACGGTCCTTTAAGTATGGATGTGAAACGTGGCCACTAACATTGAGGGATGAACAAAGGCTTAGAGCTCTTGAAAATAAGGTATTGAAGAGTATATTTTGACTGAAGAGGGACGAATCGACCGGAGAATTTAGGCGTTTACACAATGATGAACTGAGTGAGCTGTATCCTGTAAATATAGTTAATAGCAGCACAGTGAATAAAATGGGCATCTGGCTTCTGGGGCGATGGGCCAGGTGACTGCAGATTTTTAAATTTAAATTTTATACGTACCAACAATCCTACTTAAAGGAAGATAAACAGGTAAGCATGAGATTGTCAATATTATATAGAATGACAACTGTATTATATAATCGTTAGCTTTATGAATTTTCATGTTATCTATATTTTTACTTACACTTACCTATATATGAAATATATAGTAAGGGAAAGTATTGCGATCGTGAAAAATTTCGACTTCCAGTTTGCAACGGAAATACACGTTTTGGGGTCCCCTGAATCCAAATAATCAAGTCCCGAGAAATGTGTGTGTGTGTATTTAGTGTGAAATTGGGTATTTAGTATATGTATATACCCATGATGTGACAGCAAAAATTTCATCGAAATTGGTCAAACGGAGGGGCACTTTACTTAATAACTTTTTACGTTTTTTTCGATTTTCTCAAAAATGGCTCTAACGATTTTGATAAAACTGGGTATTTGATGTATGTATATGCCTAACACATGACTGCAAAAATTTCATCAAAATTGATCAAACCGAGGTGGCACTTTATTTCCTAACTTTTTTTCCCATTTTTTTTCGATTTTCTCTTAGAGGGCTTTAACGATTTTGATCAAACTCGTCATGTTTAGTGAGAATCAAGTAATCTTTAATATCAGGTAAGCTTTGTCATCATTAAAATGTTCTGAGGGGGTTTAAATGGGGAAGGGGCTTTTTTTGATTTTCCTATAAAGTACCTGTTTTTTTTTTATATGAAGAAATTATCAGCCTCTCGTTTTGCCTAAAAATAAGAAATGGTTAAATATGAAATATGAAAAAAATCAAGTAAACGTATACAGAAGAAAAAAAGATAAATATTCCGTCAACTCATAAAATACGTTGAGCTCACGCATACGCAGTACGCCTTTAATGACAGACCAATGCTTTATAATTAAAGATGTTCTGTTCATTTAATGGAAATTATTTGTTTCACGGTAACTATATGAAGTTTTCAACAACTACACAGAGAATTATAAAATCATACGACTTGGAGTATTATGCTTGCATTACCGAATCATCACAAGTAAACACTTTTATTTAATAATAAAAAAATTCAGTGTACTTTAAAGAGTAAATACAAACAAAGATAAGTAAATGAATGTGTAAAATTGTGCGACTTTCAGAAATGGCATTTAACAAAACACGTCAATTTCTAATCAAATTAAGTTGGTAAGTGAAAGTTGTGTGTTGCGCGCATCGCACCAGATTTGTTTTGTTTTTTTACCATTGTATTTTTAGATGAATATGGCACTGGACGCCCAAAGCTCCATATTATAAAATATAAAAAAAATAAATTAGTGAAATCGTCCTGGTGTATATACTATTATTAAATATATTAAGCGATCAACCAACTATCAAGAAAGGAAGGATTGTTTAAATTAATCAGTCAAGAAAATTATTGTTTAGTTTTGATATAGGTTAGAGTTAAGAATTAAAAAGTAAAATTAGGGAAATATATACATTAAAATAAGTTAATTTATAAAGCTAAATTCTCATCAAAATGCAATTAAACCCCACAATTATGAAGTCAGGTTTATGGTCATAATCAAACTACGAGAACAAAAAATTGTCATTTGGAAAAAATAATTCTTGACGATCCTGATTTGGGATATGACAAATTTCTACAATAGGGTTTTACAGTATTTGAATAAATATATATTACTATAATTAAATGTTAGTATATATATTTTTTTTTATTTCTTTAGTGGCATAGGATGTTTATGCTAGTTACATGGTGTTTAACATTAGCTGGATTTGTGATTATTTTCGTTGAGCTTGGAGGATGGGTTGGTTCAAACAGTCAATCTCATGCTTTGATGGGATGCATTACTACTATTTTATGTTTTATCCAACCGATTGGTGCAGCTTTCAGGCCACATCCAACTGCAAGGAATAGACCTATATTTAACTGGTTACACTGGTTTATAGGCAACACAGCACACATTTGTTCCAGTAAGTTATGATCTTTTATTACTCTGAATTATTTTAGAGTATAAATAGTTTATTTAATTTTTTTGTATTTAAACAAATAAATAAATTGTATAACCCTGGTCATTCATATGTTAGATAGTTTATCATTATCATCATTACAACTTTATTACAACGACATGAGTCATATATAGTTTTCTAATCACAACCCTTCCTTAATTAAAAAAAAAATTAAAATGGTCACTGCTGTGTGAAGCACAAATTATCTTTGAACTATGTGCCCCATCTACTCTGACACCTGTTATTTATGTTAACTGCCTCAACTTAGGCTTGGTATAGGAAAACTTCTCTGGTTTGTTTGTGATAAATCCTTTCTTTTTTTCATCTTCTTATCTATCGCTTGAATTTGTTACTCAAGTATTTTCTCTTTCATAATTAATTTTTTTTTTCAAGCTGTAAGTCAGTAATGGCAATTTAGCCAAGTTATGCTCCTCTTCTTTTTGGATGTGTACATCCACAAAATTTTATTGATTACATTGTTTCAAGCCATTCATTATTATTTTAATTTTTCTCCAATATGAACCATCATATTTCAGTTAAATGCTTTCCTAAGGTCTACAGAAACATAATTACAAAATACTTGTATGGAACTCATACCTCCAACTAAATGATGAGGCACACGACCTTTTTTTTGTAAAATGAAGTGGACTGTATTGGATGGTAACAAGATGTTAAAAATAAAATTAACTGGTTACATGATGACTTACGGATTTATTGAAAATAACAAAATATTATGTGTAGCAAACTTTAATATTTTCAATTGCATGACCATGCTGACTCACTGGTGGGTTGGTGAATATTATCTAGCTTTTGTATATTGGTGAATGTCATCTTGCTTCTGGCCTCTTCTTCTCTACTATTCGTCCCTTCCAACCGGGGAAACGGCTCCTCTATTTACTCCCTCATGTCTTGGAGTAATTATCGGAAGGAAGAAAAAAATGTAAAAGACCGGTCTCTCTTCCTGGAATATGTATCCACAAGTTTGTTCTCTGCCTCTGCCCCCAGCAGAGGTCGCCGGTGGGGGCATTCAAATCTTGGCGGTCCCGCCATTTGATTTGCCACCCCTGCTACTGCAATTCATGGGAGCTTTCGGGAAGCCGAAACAATACTTACACTTTAAGTTTTATGTTATTAATATCTTTCTAAGGGCTTTATCTTTGTGCGACTGCACCTATTGGTAGTGACAGATTAGTTCAGGCAATTTAAGGCTCAGAATTCTTTTCCGTATTATTATTAGTAGTATTATATCCATTTCACTGTGCAATAACATGTTCCTAATTTCATGCCTCACTTCATCTTTATTATGAAAAGGAATAGGATAGGGTTTCTAAAACTCTAATTGGTTCTTCATCAATTAATTTGAGTTGGTATTCGTAGTTACGGATTGCACCAGGTGAAGTGGAAAAAATTTCTTCATGATCTTCTAATATTTCTTTTACCTGATCAAGAAACTCATGAGCTGCATCTGACATCTTTGATTTCATTTATTTTGTCGTATATAGTAAACTTGGAAATTACCTAAAGGTGGAGGTCCCCAGGGAGGAGTGATATCCCCGCTACTGCGGTGCTTAGTGTTGGACACACTGCTGACGAAGCTAAAAACCTCAGGCTACTATGCACAGGGATATGCGGACGATATAGCAGTCCTTGTAGGAGGTAAACATCAAAGTGTCCTATCGGACCTCCTAAATAGTGAAATGAAATGAAATGAAAAATAATTTTATTATCCTGGGACTGATGTCCCTTTAGAATAAATTTTACAAACATAACATAGAGATCTAGCCAGTGTGGCCATATGTGAATGATATTAAATATTTACAAATATAGTTTACAAATAATATTTACAGAAAGAAAAAATAAATAAAATAAGACAGAAACAAAAAATAAATAAAATAAGACAGAAACAAAAAGTGCATTCCTTCATGAAAATAATCTTTAAGTATAATAAGTGAAATAAAAACAAGAGGAAGAAAGAGAGAATACCGATACATTTAGACAACGGGATATAATAAAACGGCCTGAGTACATCGATAAGATATTTTCTAATAGAAATCATGCTAAAAAGAGTTGCTTCCAAAGCTCTATTAGGTCCCTTCAGTGATCAGTAGTTGGTTTGGGAGTTGAATAGGAAATCGAAGAGGAGGGATTTGAAAGTGGATGCAGATGAAGCGTGTCGGATATTAGAGGGGATAGAGTTCCAGAGGGATACGGCTTGCATTATGAAGGATTTTTCATAAGTTTCAGTTCGATGAGGAGGAGGATAGAGATCGGAGGTACGGGACCTGGTTGGGCGGGATTGAATGGAAGATTTGAATTGCAGATTCTGTAGGATGTAGGAGGGTTGTTGAGCTCTGATGGCCTGGTATAAGAAGGAAGCCAGTATGTACCGACGACGGTAGGAGGGGTAGAGCCACTTTAACTCGGCGTAGTACTGGGTTATATGCGTATCTCTTGGGATCCCAAAGACAAAACGTATTGTGCAATTCATTAGGCGTTTAAGTTTGGCTTCGAGTTCCCCGGACAGTCCGCTGTACACCATACAGCCGTAGTCAAAGTGGGGAAAGATGAGAGAAGAGACTAGGAGTTGGCGGGTTTTGAATGGAAGAAGATATTGTAGACGGTTGAACTGTTTTAGGGTAGAGACAGTACGACGGGAAATTTGTGAGATGTGGGGTTTCCATGAGAGGGATTGATCAAAGGTAACGCCTAGGTTTTTAACGGAATTGTGGAATGAGATAGAGGTGTTGTTTAGCACTAGGTTTGGAGCAAGAGGGGTTGATTTGAGGAGAGAGGGAGATCCAATCAAGATGGCTTTCGTCTTCTCGGCGTTTAAGGTGAGGTTGTTGAGGTTTGCCCAAGCGCAAATTCCTTCGATATCTTCCTGGAGTTTTTGGATGGCACCTGGGGAATCAGCGGGGTCAAAGGAGAGGTAAATCTGGACGTCATCGGCATACATATGGTATTGACAGTGGTGGATGGAGGATGGGAGGTCATTAATATAGATAGAAAAAAGGGTGGGGGATAAAGAGGAACCCTGAGGTACACCTTTAGACAATGGCAGAGGCTTTGACGGGGGTTTGTCAGGGACTGCCACAAATTGGGAGCGACTGGTGAGGAAAGATTGGAACCATAGGAGGGCATTATAAGACATGTGAAAGTTTTTGAGTTTGTTTAAAAGGATGTTGTGGTCCACTGAGTCAAAGGCTTTGGTGAGGTCGAGGAGAATAAGGATGGTGAGTTTCTTTTGGTCTATTGCAGTGTGGAGATCTTGGGAAATTTTAATGAGGGCGGATTGCGTGGAATGGTTAGGTCTGAAACCAGACTGAAGATGGTTTAGAAGGTTGTTTTGCTCTAGGTATTTGGATAGCTGGGATTGAACTAAACGTTCCAAGGGTTTGGATAAGTTGGATAACAGAGAGATGGGACGGAAATCATTAAGGGTTTCTGGATTGGAGGTTTTTTTCAGTGGGCGTACAAGAGCGGTTTTCCAGGTACTGGGAAAAGAGGCAGTTTGCAGGGAAAAGTTGTAGATATGATAAAGGATAGGGAGAATAAAAGGTAATGAGGCTTTACTCAATTTAACTGGGATGTTATCTGGTCCAAAATCATTTGTTTGAGACTTACGGATGGATTTGAGCAAGTCGTCAGGGGTAATATGGGTGAAATAAAAGTTGTTGGGGTTAAATGAGGAAGGAATAAGAATCGGTGATGGTGTTTGGAGAGGATGGGAGGTGTTGGAGACAAAGTGGGAGTTGAGTGAATCGGCTGAGATAGGAATTGATTGGTTTTGCGTGGGTTTACCTAAGGATAGTTTACGGAGAATTGCCCATTTTGTTTTGGAGTCGGGGGCACTGGATAAGGATTGCTGGAAGTAGTCGGATTTGGCGCGGCGTATTAAGGATTGGGTGCTATTTCGGAGGAGCTTGAAGGTGGTATAGTCTTCGGGAAGTCTGGTACGTTTAAATCTTCGTCTGGCTGCGTCTCTTCGTTTCATGCAATTCCTTAGCATAGGTGTCAGCCAGGGTGCTGGAGGATGCTTATATGTCTTGGACTTGAGAGGAGCGTGATGGTCAAGGATAGTTTGAAGTTGAGTGCTAAGGATTTCTACCATGAAGTCAATTGAGTTTGAGGTGTATATAGGGTCCCAATGGATCATTTCAAAATCGGGTGCTAGGATTGCAGATGATAAGGAATCTAGGTTTCGAAAGGAGACAGTTCTGGGGGAAAACAGTGGTATAGGAAGATTATAGGATATTTGTATGAGGTCGTGGGAAGACAGGTGCAACCAGAATCATATTGAACTGGTGCAAAAATAATGGATTGAACATCAATCCAAAAAAAATAAGTATTTGCATCTTCAGCACGAGGAGGAAGATAGCTATTAAACTACCAACAATTGAGGGGGTCCAGTTGAACCAAAGTAAAACTGTAAAACATCTAGGAGTCACACTGGACAATAACTCAATTGGGCTAAACACGTGGAAGACACGACCTACAAAGCCCTGAAATGTCTATGGGCCTGCACATGGAAGCGGAGGTGCAAGCCATGAAGGCCTGCTACAGGATCAACAAGCTAAATCTGTCCTCTAAAGCTACCACGAATTGGGGACACTGGAAAATATTCCAGGAGTTTGAAAAGGATAGACTACTATCCATGCACTCTGACATTCAGATCAGGGGCTCACTGGAAGCAAATTTTAACGTCAAAATAAACGATAAAGAACTGCACATACCAAACAATGGTATCTGCTGCTACACGGATGGCTCACTCACCAGCAAAGGGTCGGGTGCGGGCATCTGGAGAAAAGATAAACCCAATGAAGGAATCTATGCCGCATTGGGCAAATTCACCACAGTATTTTAATCAGAGGTACTGGCAATTAGCCACTGTGCCTATGAGTTGCTGAACGAAAAGATGTCTAGGAAGACAATCACTATTTACACAGACTGCCAAGCTGCACTTGGTGCCCTCAATCATATAGATACAAACTCCAAGGTTGTATGGGAGTGCAAAACAAGACTCAACAGCCTAGCAAATAACAACAGAGTGAACTTAGAATGGGTGCCAGGCCACACTGGCATAACAGGAAACGAAAATGCAGACACTCTTGCCAGAAAAGGATCCAATATCAAACCTATCACCCCTGAACCGGTGTGTGGCATAAGCAAAATCTCTGCCATAAGGAGGATAGAGGAAATATATGGAGCGAAAAGAAAACAACTTTAGAGGATGCAAAATCTTAAACACTCCAAATTGTTCTTGGACAGTCCCTCTGTCAAAAGAAGTAGAGAACTACTAAATCTTGACAGGAACGCACTAAAAAGACTTACGGCAGTATACACCGGACACTGTAAGCTCAGAAGCCACATGTTCAAACTCAAACTCGCGGCATCGCCAACATGCAGATACTGCGAAAAAGAGAGTGAGACGGCCTATCATATAGTCTGCATATGTGACAGACTCGCAGTATTAAGGTTCAGAATGTTTGGCCTGGACCGCATCACGGACCCTAAGGTGCATGAGTTAATTAACCCAAGCAGCCTCCTTAAATACACTGAGATACTGAAAATAAGCATATAAAGTGAAGCAGTACCCAGGCAGACAACATGGCGCACAATAGGCCCATTTGGGCCGCGGTGCATATGCCACTAAAAAAAAGAAAAACTTGGAAATTTGAACTTCTTCACTTTTAATTAATTGGATCTGTTGACTTGGTTTTAATAAACTTGGTGGTCAAGGTAATAAAATTTGATTTTTTCAATACTTTCATACTCAGCCTTTATTAAGAAATTTTCCTCAATGTTAATTTCATTAAAATCTGTCTTTATGAAGTATTACCCCAAAATGCAACTTCGGCTTAAGTTTGGTACGATCAGGAAGTTTATTTTCAAAATAGAGTTCTGTAACTCTGCATCAACTAGAATTTGCTTCCTGACAGGTGTAGACTTTTTTCTTAAAGCCGTAGTAATTTTAAGGCTTGATAAGGGAAGTGGATTGTGTGGAAAATGATCTTTATTTGCTACAAAAAAAAATTCATCCAGGAAAGTTAATTGACTACCTGTGTCTAACAAAGCATTGACCTTCACTGTTCCTATGTTTAAACTTAATATGGACAATTAATATTCTCAAAGGTATTTTTAGAGTTTCAAGGATCAATGGTGAGAAGTTCTGAAAATTCCTTTAATAGAGAAGATATACTCATATTCGATGTACCTCTTTCTTCTCCTCATTCTAAAGATTTGATATTATAACCATTATCTAAACCTATTTGATCTTCATTAGTCTGAGAGGGTGAATATTGTCCTGAAGACTTCTCTATTTGAATTTCTCGGACATTGCCAAGGAACTTCTCTGATCTTTCAGGTTCCATTTTTCCTTCATAATTTTTTCTATAATTTAGGGGTTTACTATAGTATGGGTTATAGTTACTATAACCAAGATATATAGATAGAGGATATATAGATATATTATAGGACAAGATATAAAGATTTGATATTATAACCATTATCTAAACCTATTTGTTCTTCATTAGTCTGAGAGGGTGAATATTGTCCTGAAGACTTCTCTATTTGAATTTCTCGGACATTGCCAAGGAACTTCTCTGTTCCTTTCAGGTTCCATTTTTCCTTCATAATTTTTTCTATAATTTAGGGGTTTACTATAGTATTGGTTATGAATGAATGAATGAAAATATAACTTTACTCTGGGACTTTTAGTCCCCTAAGAATAACAAAAAGGAAACATATAGTAGTACATTTGTCTGACTAAAATTAGATCAGTGGGATGAAATTATACATTATATATATATATATATATATATATATATATATATATATATATATATATATATATATATTTTCCACTTGGATTTAGGATCTGAGGCTTTAGAGAGGACGTTTTGAAAATACTGTGCCAAAGGAGGTTTGGGTGAGGTTTCGAAGGATTTTGAAAGTAGAATAATCTTCAGGTACATCTATAACGTCTTCTGGCAGCATCTCTTTTATTCATTAGTTCTTGTATTCCTTGATCCAAGGGGCTAGGGAGCGTCTGAAGGTAAAGGTTTTGACGGGTGCAATTTCATTTAGGAAGATAAGGAGATTGGTTGGCTGGAAAGGGACGATGTTATAGTTATAGGTTATAGTTATTATACTCCTGGTGTCCAGGTCCTTTTTCTTCTTTTTGGATCTGATTTACACTGGGATCTTTATGTTGATTATTCTGAGATGAAGATGATTTTTCTATCCATTTTTGATATGGTTTCTTTCTTTCTTCTTCTCTCTGGTCTTCAGCATTATATGGATTCTTATATACCGCACCTCTAGGTTTTTCTTCTTGGTATTTTCTTTTTTCAGCTACTGCAGGTTCGGGTCTGTAAATATTCGGCATTTTCACTTGGCTACAACTTCTATCTTTTCCAACATCTTCAAGAACTTGAATAAATCGATCAATGTTTGTGGACTTGATGACCGAACTGTTCTCCAATGTACCTACAGATATATTCATCTTCTAATTTAGTAGGGCATGCTCTGGCTCTCATTACCATTCTACGGAAATATTCTGTGGGAGATTTACTCATCTAGTGGGCATTGTTACTTGATTCAGTTCATCCTGAAATTGATACTAATAAGTTTGCCTTAAAATTTCTGAAAAATCTGCTTTTGAAATCTTCAAAACTGAAAATATTATCTTTGTTTATTGAGAACTAGGTAGCTGACTGTTCTTTTAGGTGATCCATAATAAAATTCTCCAAAATCATCCCCTTACCATATACTTGTTATTCAACTTCTAATCTCTTGATGAAATCAGTGGGTATTGTTAAGGTCGGGCATTCCCAATTCCCTGTCAGGAGGGAGTTTGCCATCCCTTAGTAGTTGTTAGCTTGTAATGAGGGAATTTCAATGATCAACATTTTAATACAATAAAGAAAGAAAAGGTTTATTTTCTTTTGGTAATACATTTTCAGACAAAACATGAAGATAAAAAATGAACTGAACATTTGACTTGCTTAAATTTGACAAGTGCTGGCCCGAGTGTCTATAATTTTGTGTGTTGATGCAGCTGATTAAAAAATATGTTAAAAGGTTTTAATTATTTATTTTTATGTAATTTCTTTTTTTTTATTATTCTCAAATTAGTGAATAGTATGTAAAAAATTGTTTTATTTTATTTTAAATATTTACGCGCGGACCGCTTTATGCGCGGCCGCCGGCAATAAACAAAGGGAGCCGTACCTTGTACTCTCGTATAGGGTACGAGCGGCCCTAGGTCAGTAGTAGCCTGATGCGACAACAAGCCACACCAGGGCATTTCTCCAGGACCTTTCCTTTCTTTAGTACGACTACGTTCCATGAACAAGGGCCCACGGCCACCAGTCATTAAAGGGAACAACGTCCTACGGCCCAGCCGCCTAACAAGTGAAAATTCAGCTCGCAGAGTAGCGAATAAACAGGGGGGTACCAGGTACCATACGTCCACTTCAATGTTCCTCAAAACCTTAATGAACATTTTCAGTTAACTCTTAAGTGGTTGCACATGTGCCAATTATTCAACTTCATAGTGCAATACGACAGTTGGAGTAGCGCATTACTCATTATTAGTTACAACTTATATCAGCTTCAGTGGCTAGACCGTTAAGTGCCAGCTTCTAAGTGAAACTATTAGAGTTCAATACTCATCTTACAGTGAAAACTTTTGTTTTCTTCTTTCTTATGAAACACTCAGTGTATATAATTAATTTTTTTTTGGGGAGAATTATTTTAGTTTATTATTTATTTTATAAATAGAATATAAATTATGTTAAGCTATTGCGAAATTAATTTAGTAATTGATGTATATATGTATTAATTTTTTTTTTTCTTTTTCTATTCTATTCTCTTGCACTATTCTATTCAAGTAAAATTTTATTTATCATTTTATCTGGTGCATAACATAATATTTTATATTTTACTTGATATTTTGTTAGCTGTTCTATAGTATATATATCATTTCTATAAATATTTTTATTTTTAATAATTTATTTCTTTACTTGCATTTAAAAATTTCATGCTTTTAATTTTTATTTAAATGCTAATATGCTTTGGTCATTTTTATCTATAATAAATAAGGTCATTATTTTGTTTAAATAATTTTCCTGTTTATTCTTAATACCCAGTTGCACGTCAGTCACAACATATTAACGATTGTAAATAGGAAAGTCTTCTTGTGAAACTCTATCACATTCGTAACATTGTGCCTCTCCTTTCTCTGCCCTTCATCCTGGCCACCTTTGTCCCCTGGTTGTCCTTGGCCGGACATGTCCTCAATGGATTGATAAAGAAAAAGGGGCGGCCCAAGACCCATTCTTCTTAGGTCTGGTGGCTGTGCTGACCCTATAGATATGACTGCCCAACTACTACTGCCTTACTACTGATTGATTGCCCACCTGGCCACCTGGAGGCATTGTGCATGTTACAGTATTTTAAAATCCCTTCGCGGGTTGGTGCGAACAGGTATTTCTGTTTTACTATTTGAAAAATACATAATACTGCATAAGTTATGCAGCATATATACAGATGAACTTCATGCCATAGCCTCGGCTCTCCACTTCGCTATGTCCATAGTAATAATAACAGGCTCATTGAGTTCTTTAAAAGGTATAAACAATATTTATCCAAGACATCCAACCATTATGAAAATTCAAGCTTATTTAAATATATACGAAAACTTGGGAAAGTTTATTTATTTTATCTGCGTACCGGGCCATGTAGGAATCGTCGCCAACAAGCTCCCGGACTTAGCGGCCAAGCAGGCACTTACCCTCCCAGGCCGGGATGCTGCGATTTTAACTCCACACGATATAAGCCTTCCTCTCAAAAAAGAAATTTTCCTGGCTGTCTGAATGGAATGAGAGCCCTCCTAGTAAATTAACACGTTGAGCGCCAGGGAAAAGATGATGTATTTTTGCATGGGGCCAAAGCATTTTTTCTTAATTTATAACTTTAATATGATTAGAATGATACGAAAATTGCAAAAGAAATAAATAAAAAGTTTAATTTTGGCAATTAAACAATAATTTTGTGAGCGGTACATATGTACCGCCCGGCCCCAGGGTAAAGCCCGCTACCTGAAGTAGTACGGGGGCTGCCCGGTTATGACCGCAAAAATGCAACGTACTGTCCTCATTGCCCGGGAGAACCATTTTATTGCCGCCCGTGCTTCATGGAAGCCCACAAGTAAATAATTATGAATATTTTATTAGTGCCTCTATTCCTTATTTTGTATAAATTTGTTGTGATATTATTTTAATAAATAAGATATTTTGTTTTGTAAAAAAAAAAAAAAAAAACTAAAGCAAGTATCACACACAAAAAAATAAAAACCTAAAAGAAGTAAAAATAAAAAAATTCTAAAGGAGGTGGCTGAGATCATGGTTGCCATCACTGCTTGGAGCGAGGTTGGGGCTCCATGCACCCCCCAAATTAAAAAAAAAAAAAAATTTTGGGCCAATTGCATTGGCGAATTGTTCGGGGCCGAAGCGGTTCCATATGCCTTGAAATCACTCTCGGCAGGCGGTCCCCTGGCCCAGAACAACCTTTTAGCTGGCGGGAGCGGGCGGTACCTGGGGACCGCCTCGGCCCCAGCCAATAGTCCAAGAGCGGTACGATCGTACCGCTTGGCGCTCAACGTGTTAAAAGAAACCAAGCAAACAGTTAAGCCATGGTCCACTTCAAGCTGTAATATTCGCCGAGAGTAAGTTGTTTTGACCAGACTGAAGATAGGCCACACATACCTGACCCATTTGCATCCTATCAACAAAGAGCCACCACCTAAATATCATTACAGTGGTAATACGATCACAGTCAAACACATTTTTGAAGAGTGCCATTTTTATGTTTTAAGTTTTTCTAGATCAGGAATAACATCAAATTTCTCAGAAATTTTAAGCGATCAGAAGAATAAAATAAAATCAGTATTAAACTTCCTGAATGAAAATAATCTGTTTCAAAAAATCTAATTATCTATTTTTTTAAATTTTATGTGAGCCTATATGAGTGCTTTTGTGTATGTATATTCAAATAATCCTTTACTAAGTATTTATTTTATTTTATTGCATTTTAAGGCGATGATCCTAAGGGTTTTACGCCTTAAATCCTTAACAAACTTCTTTTATATTTAACAAAACTCTCTCACTAAAACTTTAATTAATTAAAACAAATGATTTTATATAGACTGATTAAAAAAAGTTTTTAAGAAAATTAACCGTCAGAACCAGAACTTTTTCAAAATATAAGTGCAAATTTCTGCATATTTGTGCATAAGATATAAAGCTGATAATGATATAATCCTTATTACGCAATTGATCATTAATTTTATTGAATATAGCTAATATAATTTATTGGCTAATATAGCTTTTTTATTTTGTTACAGTTATAACAATATTTTTAGCAGTGCCTTTAAATAAAGCTGAATTACCAGACTGGCTTGATTGGCTGCTTGTAGGATTTGTTGCAGCATACGTATTTATTCATTTAATACTTTCAGTAAGTAAATATAAAATTAAAATTTAATTTTCTATTAGGCAATTTTGAAGAAAAAAACTGTTTATTAATATTAAAAGCAAATAGATAAACATAATCTGTATATTTTCGAAATAACATGAGCTCTTGTATATATAAGAAAATAATCCACCTATATATTTCTTAACCTAAATGCTGCTCTTAAAAACTAAACAAACACTTATAGTTTTCTTTTTTTCAAACAAAAAATAATGGATAATTATAGTATGGTAGGGAACCAGTGCAATCATCAGTTACTCTAAATAAATTTAGAACTTATACTAAAAATTAGTAATTAAACAAGTTATAGGTTGCTTCTTTTGCTTCTATTCATGTTATGTAAAATATAAAGAAAAATGTCATCTGTCTTTGTGAAAAATTGCAGAATTGAATCTTAAATTTACCATATTGATACCATTGATATGCTGGAAAATTATTTAAGTTTCCCGAGATAAATGAAGTCCTTATGTTACAATTAAGTTTAAAAAAATTAATGTGTGTGAACTGCATAGAACTTATTAGGATTAATGAGTAACTTAATATATTCCAATTCTTCCCTCGCTGTACAACCCACGAGGCATCAAGGCAGCTTGAAGCAAGTCCACCATTCATTTCAGTTTTTTACACAGCCACTCTCCAGTCCCAGATACCCAGAATGGTGTGTGCATACTTGGTTACCCTGTCCAACCAGCAAAGCCTGAGTCACCCATTTCTTCTGGTAGAGTGAATTTCTTCTTTGAGAAGCCCCATTGGTACGGAGTCAGCACCCATTCTGGCAACATGGACAAGGAAAGGCCACCTGGGCCGACTAATCCTAATGAATTGTACTACATCGCAATTATTGTACATTTCTGAAATATCGGCATTAGTCTTGATCCGCCAGGTTTGCTCTTTGGCTTCAAGAATCATTTCAAAAACTCTTCTAATGACCTTTCTTTCAAATTGATTTTCTTGGGCCTTGGATAGCTAGCATCTAACTCTGATCCATATGTAAATATTGGCCTGATTTAATTTTCATACAGATGCTATTTGGTTGTGGGAGATAATACACTACGCTGAATCTGGTGCTCTATCCTAAAATAAAATTTGTTGCCTGCAATAATTTATCTTAAAATTTACACTCCCATGTCATTATCATGAGTTACGAAGGAGCCAAGGTATACAAATTCCTTGACTCTCTCAAATGTACACTCAACCACTTGTACATGGAAAGGTAGCATTCCATGTGAATTGATCGCCATGTATTTGGTTTTAGCCTGGTTGACTTGAAGCCTCATTATTGCGCTGCTGCTCGTAAGTTTTTGATGTACAGCCATGACATAAACATTTCTCAAAATGATATCAATAACATCCCCAGTATTTGGGTTGAATTGTTTCATAGCCCAGGCAATCAAGGTTTTGTTGGTGCTCTAAAATAAAAATATTAATTAGACTTTAGACCCAACATTAGGGAAAAAAGCCTTCATGGAGGCTGGAGGGGTTTCCTACTGACGTTCACTTTCCATTAGAACCTAGGAAGGTGTATACCTAGATTTTTCATGGAAAATCTGAAGATAATAGGAAGAAGGTTATCAACTTGATAGCATCTAGCATGCTGGTTCCCCATATAGGTATACACCTTCCTAGATTCTACCGGAATGTGAACTTAAACAGAAAAACCTTCAAGCCTTCTTTAAGTGCTTACAAAGACACAGATAGCTCTCTACTTAATTAGCTCAGGCTCTGAAGGCCAAAAGTAACCGTATGTCGGGAGTAATTAGAGACAAGCTGAATATTTGTCAGTTATTAGTACATGCGAAAAGTAGTATTTTCTCAAAAGTCACCTCTCCTTCCCTTTGCACTAACTTGGGGACCCCCCTTGAACCTCCATTTTGAGACTCTTCTGGTTATGACTCATAATTTTGCCTGTTTTATTTGACATTGATACCTTTTACATTATATTATTCCTCTTTATCTATTCTTTAAAATACTTTATATAATGTTTTTGCATGAAATTAATACTTAAGGTATAATTTGCTCAAATTTATCAAACTTTTGAGCTAAAATTTACATTTGAATTAGTTTTTAGGGAACAGAACTTTCATTTCAAATAATGCCCAAAATACTTCAAATACAAGTTTTTGCGAAAGCCTTGCTGTTTCAAAGTATGTAACTAAAATTATATTTTGAGGGCGGGGAACCCCGACAGGCAGAGCAGAGTAAGCGCACGTTCGGCACATGCATGGTGTGTGATCAGTTTGAAATGGCCAAACATGCTCTTTTTTGATTCTTTTGATGTGGCGAAGATTCTTTTGAGTATTGTATCATTTAGGAAAAAATCATTTAGAAAGGTATGTGCAGAGTAAAAAAAACTATTCCAATTATTAAAAAAAAAATGTTTTAATATAATTTTTTTTTTAATTAATTTTTTTCAAATTAATATTTTGGAGGGGAGTGGTGATGGAAGAGGGAAGGTTTGGTGGGGGTGGTCACCAAGGAAGGAAGGGAGAGGAGGAGGTGTACCTGTTAAATTAAGCTTATCTGAGAACAAGTTAAAATATCATAATTAGGTAGAAAATAGTCCGGGGAGGCGGTCAATAAAATACAAAATAGTATAATTATGGTAGTATAATTATAAATAAGGTAGTATAATTATGCCACTATTTATCCTTGTAACCAATGCTATGTATTTGTGTAAAGTTAGTTTAAGTAAACAAATCCTAACCCTCCTTGCGGCCCACACCTTTTTGCTGACATCCCCACTCCTACAAATCTTACCTTGTTTCGACCCTTTCAGCCCTCACTTTGGCCGTGACATCCATCCCTGTCATAAGGTAAGCTCCTCCATTCACTATATTTATAATCCATCATATATTAATCCCTCTTCTACTCTGCCCCATTTTGCCACCATATCTACCCATAGTACACCACTCTCATAACTTATCCACTACTATGCGCCTTACCCCATCTTACCACACCACCTATATTATCAGTATCAACTGCATCAGTGTTAACAATACCAGTGTCAATAACCATATTACACCATGTGTATATAAATTATATGCTTAACCTTATAGTTTACAGTTATTTATATCTTATATAGTCAGTACATATTCTTTGTTTTTTTTTTGTTTTCATATTTTTTATATTTTATCTAGCCAATTCATATTCTTTGTCCTAATTACTCATGTTGTTGTCTGTGTCTTGTTTATTTAGCCCTGACGAAGACCTGCATAGTTGGGTCGAAACGTCGGCAACAATAAAATAGTTTTATACTATTTTGTATTTTATTGACCGCCTCCCCGGACTATTTTCTACCTAATTCTATATCCGGTCAACTATCATCTATCCAATTAAAATATCATAAATTTCGTATCAAATGCGTTTTTTTTTTATCTCTGGCATTATGCACTGCGACTGCTTGGGTCTATTGTGCGCCTAATTTTGCCTGAGTTCTAAATTGCTATATTTAGAGCATCAGTGAATTTGAGCAGACTTGTCAGATTGACTAGATCGTTTGAGCTTGGGTCAGGTATATTTACCTTGCCAAAGATTCTGAATCTTATGGCTCAGCCATGTTGGCGCACCGCCCCTAGCCCTCGCTAATCCCATGCCCCATCACACCGCCCCTCACCCCTCACCCCAGGCCTGTCCACAATGGGGCACCGCACCTTGCACCACTGTCACCTTTAAAGGGAAGCTGGACCTCTCCATAGATACATAAAAACATCGTGAAGCGCACGCGGAACAGTATCTGATGGAGATAATGGGCTATATCCAATGTCATCTCATCTTTCATAAATATTTAATATTTCCACCAATTTATATCATCGAAGTCTTTTCAGAAATGAAGGATTGTCTTAAATCGTTAGTAAAAATCTGAATTATTTATGAATAATAATTAAATATTAGTATTTACATAAATATCAATCAGCAATATCAGTATGTTATATCCACTAGTATTAACACCCAATTAATCGACAACCGATTCCTGTTGTCCTTGGAAGTAGGTAAAAAATTATACCAGGAATGGCAGTACCTTATTTTCAAGAAACTGCTTATTCTATTTATAAAGATATCTCGTTAACTTGATGCTAGATCAGATAGCGGCTGACAAAAGCAAAATCCAATAATTTTAATATTTTTAGAAGATACCTTATTGTTTCCATTTTTTTTTTATCCAAGTTTTATGGAATATTAACAGAGAAATTATTACTATTATGAACATATTATTGGGTTTCAATTTATATTGTAGCTATAAAAACCAATTTAATAGAAAAAAAATTAAGATGATGCAAATTAATATTTAAATAAGAAATCATTAATATCGTTGTTTAATGATGGGCATCGGCTTGTCCGGTCTGCCCACCATTAATTTTATGTGTGATTTTAATTTACTGAGATAACCACAAAAAGAATTTTATTTTTAGTTGAATGGCCTGAATAACATGAAGAGACTGACTCTGACCAAAGGTCATTGCATACTGTGCATGTTTTGATAAATGAAATATTTATTTTAATACAATAAAAAAAAAAAACAGTTATTTATCTTCTATGTTAATGTTTTACAATTTATGGTATAACACATGAATAGAATACATGAAATTATATGTGGGACTTTCTTGCCCAAGTGATAGTCCATTTTGTGTCCCTGTGTGTTTCTTCCTGCCATCTCAGTCCCCTTGTCTGTCCTTAGCCGGACATGCCCTCCATGAATTGAAGAAGAAAAAAGAGGGGTGGCCCAAGACCCACTCTTCTTAAGACTGAAGGCTGTGTTAGCCCTATAGATATGGCTGCCCAACTTGTACTGTATCTTGGCTCCTACTGACTGATTGCCCACCTGGCCACTAGGGGGCATTGTGCATATTACAGTACTTTAAAATCTGTTCGCGGTTTGGCGCGAACATACCGCCCACCTTAAATTTGTGTTCAAATTTAATATTAAAAATAAAGTAAACTGAGGTGGTGAGCGGGTCTGTGTTTGAGTTTGTGGACGATAGAAAGAACTGTTGAATGTTTTGAGTGAAGAGTGGACATAAAAATGAAAGTTAATGAAAAAATGTAAGTAAAGTAAAATGTTAATACCAATTAGATACAAAAAGAAAAGGATTCTCTTTTGAAAAGAAAAATTTAAAAATGCATGAAAATATGAGAAAATAAAAAATCCTCCTAATTAAATAAAAATATGGCAGTACTTCTCTCCTTTGAGAAGCATGCAAGAAGAGACATTAGAGGGCTTGCGCCTCCTCTTCCAATTGGGTTCACAACCATTTTCGATACGCATATCGAAATGCAGTGTTCGATGGTGACGACACCTAGAAAATCCCCAGTCATTTGAAAAGTGGGGAGAATGTTTTACCCCAAGGTTGACGAGTGTCATATTGTGTCTAAGGGTATGTTTGTATACCTTAGGGTGGCATGAACTTGGTAGTGCGATATTAAAAGATCTAGGTGTGGCAGAAAAACTCTGAGGTATTGATGGAAGTGTTTTTTTTTTTTTTTTTTTTTTTTTTTTTTTTTTTTTTTTTTTTTTTTTTTTTTTTTTTTTTTTTCAGTTGGCCTATTAGGTCTAATGAGACCTTTGGCCGCGCAGTGTGGTCTTCTTACAGACATTTGTTTTGCTTGCGGGAGAACAGACAGCCTGGAGTGGGTAGCCCAACCTCACGTTGCTGCAAGCCATGGTCACCATGATGCAGCGGCAGACCGCTCATAGCTCCATAACCAATCCCATTGGGGCCAATTTAGCAGTGTCCTTCCCACCTATGGTGTCAGCTCTCTCGGGTTCAAGGACAGTGACAAACTAGTCTAGGTCCAAGGATTATGGTAGCTCAGAGTCAGCAGGCCCCGAGGACCTATATTTCTTTCCACGAAGCATACCGTCCTTGAACCAAACCTCCGGGCGGTTACTGACATCCTGGAAAACCACACCACGATTCTCGATGAGATACACGGCCATCCCGGCCCCTTTGGAAGTGTATGTAAATAAAAATAATTAATGGAAGGAGGATTTGGACTCAATGGTTTTGGAATTGATTGGGTAATTGTTGGAGATAAACAGTTAGTTTTAGGGAATGAGGAATAGTCCGCTATCTTTTGTGAGTCCTTGGTGACTTTTAAATTGGGGATCATAGCAGGTTGCTGGGATGTTGATCCATTATTTCCTGAAATGGCTTTGGTTTGCAGGAAATCATTAGAAGTGACTTTGCTGATAGCCGGTGTTGTGGGGAAATTTTCTTTGCGAGTGCTTGAAGAAACAGAGTGCTTCAATGTTTTATAAAGTGAAGTTGTCTTGGCATTGTTGCTTCCATCTGATTTTCTAGCCTAATCCTTTTGAGATCCTTTGGAAACAGGTGGCTCGGGAGAAACCTTGCACCTTGATGTTTCACTAGGGCTCATCATTGCAGGTTGAAGTGCTTGTGCAGCTTCATGTTGCGGCTTTGAAGACCGATCCTGAGAAAATCTTTGTCCTGATCTTTGAGCAGGATGTGCATCTGCTTGACTTGAGGCTCTTGGAAAACAGTTTCCAGCCGGGTTTTCACCTTGCGGTGATTTTGCATATCCATGGAGATTCTGATGAGTCATCTGCGGTGATAGCTTGGTTGCGAGGACTGGAGATCCTTGAAGATTGTTCTGACTTGAAGACTGAAGACTCTTCAAAGGGTCTTCTGCAGCAGCAGCTGATAACATGCCAACTCCTGAAACACAAGACTCCGAGCTTATGGTAGGAGTAGTGATTTGAGGGCCGATTTTATGATTGCTATAAGAAGGTGATTTTGCCACTTCAGGTAATATATGCGGAGTTGTTTTCAGCAGATACTCTTTCTTAGCGCTATGAGCAGTGCAGAGGCTGTTGTTTTCTTGAGTCAACTGGTGTTGACCAGTTTGCTGAGGTGTCTCATCTACTTTCTGAAGCTGTGCGAGATAACCTAGTGAGGTTGAGATCTCCTTCAGAAGCTGTTCGTAGATTAAGTTCCAATGGTCGTTTGGAAAGGTAACCTCTTTACCTTGCTTGAGTTGTACAAGCTTATCAAAATATCCCTTAAACTATAAAAATAAAAGAAAATAATGGAATTTCACAGGTGGATAAAACAATCAATAACACTAAGACATTGACACCCAAATATTTTAAATGCACCTATATAAAAGGCCTGTCAGAAAATATTAATAGATCCTTTATTGAATATGGTGTAGATAACTTTAAAATGGTGTTTAAGTCATCAAATAAAATAAAAAAAGTGCACAATAACATGAAGGACAAAATACCCAAAGATTTGATGACTGGGGTAGTATATAAGATTGATTGCCTGCATTGCCCAGGTTCGTACTATGGGGAAACTTGGCAATATTTAAAAGACAGGATCGTACAACATAAAAGCAACACTAATAATTTACAAAATAATAGTGAAAAAACTGCCCTAGCCAAGCATTTCTACACAGCAAAACATAAATTTGATTTTGACGAGGTGTCTATTGTGCATAATGAAATTAATAACCAAAAAAGAAAATTGATGGAGGCGATACATATTACCCAAAATATTAACAAAGCGGTAAATTTTAAAACAGATACCAAAAATCTAGGCAAATGTTATAAAGAAATATTAAACAAAATACAATAGTATATAACAAAAAAATGTAAAAAACAATTTTTTTTTTTTTCGAATTCCTTCAGAATAATTTGAAAAATAGAAACACAAGTAGGGAAACTTTATTAAATTGTTAGTTATATATTCCTAGTTTATTTACAATAAGGGAGGTATTAAGAAATAAGGGTTAACATGGGATTTGGGTGGCCAATGAACATTTACACAATTTAAGTCTTTCATCTTCATATATGACGACACCAGTTAATGGTTTATGTATATAAAAAGAAGTTTTATTTTGGTTAATGAAGGCAATGTTTAACCCTTTAACTGCTACTAACACAGATATGTGCGGTGGGCAGGCGTGGCTCTGATGCTACTAACACAGATCTGTGATTCTGAACGTCTGCTACTCGCACATATTTTTGTGCCCCTAAAACGGCATCTAGCGATCTCTAAATCAATCTGTGGACTCTTTGAATACCCATTAGGTAGCGTAGGCATCTCCTTTTCATTCTATGCCAGGTCTGAGTGGTCAGACCTTTTTATACCTGGTATTGCCTAGGCGCTGTACCTGTTCAAGTCCCACAATATAGTTCGTAGTAAACACAAAAATAGAAAATTAACGTAGAAAATGTATTGCTGTGAGGTGTGTGAAGTACCTTTGTGTTTATTGCCGTGCTTTGAAACATATCACACGCAAGAACATTATTAAAAAAAAAAAAATTAACTCTACCAATGCCGGTCTAAAGTCTGGATATAATGAGGATGGATTTTTTTTTTTTATATATCGGAAATGACGAATTTGCGATGAAAAACTAGCTAAAAGAACTCAGCACTGGGTGGTTGTATAAAATAATTCTAGAATTTTATTTATATTTTAGTAGTAAGGCCTAATTTATTAATAATCCGTGTAACTTTTACAATTAATTAAACAATTAAATTTATTAGAATCAAAATAGCAAAAAATTTATTCAATGCAATATATTATTTACGTAAAATCAATAATTACATATTTTATGTTATTAGAAAAAGCTGTGTGATCTTAAATATCAGTTAAGTATATACTTATATAAACAATTAAAGAAATGATTTAGGATAGGTTGTTCTAAAACCAGGCATTTATCAAAATATTTCGATAAAAGACAGGGCCGTGAAGCCCGGTGGTGCGATGGTGCTTCAATTGTTGGATTTGGTGCGGTGCGGTGCGGTGGGCGAGGGGGTGGTGCGAGGTACGGTGCGCCGACATGGCCAGTCCCATTGAAAACGCTGTGTTAATTTTTTTTGATTGGTGCGAGGGGCTAGGGTCGGTGCGCCAACGTGGCCGAGGCCTTAGTCTTGCTATAATATGATAAGCTGTTTCATCCTCCTTGCCGCAGAATGTGCAGATGGGTGATTCTGCAAGCTTGAGTTTATTAGCTTACAGTGTCCCGTGTAGATCGCTGTAATTCTTGTAAGTGCTTTCCAATTTTGATAGTTTATATTTTACTGGAAGACTTTTTTAATTTTCTTTTTGTCTTTATTATTCCATATATAATTTTTTCAATACATTAAAACTTCACGTTTCAAGGCTTAATGCCTTATCTTCAGGTGTACATATACATACATTATAACCATATAATATTACCATATAATATAATACATCAATTCATGTTGATGTATTATATTATAACTGTTACTCTGTTAGGCTACAGTGAGGTGGCCTAGAAAATAAGTGTAATCTGACATAATTATTTATTTACTGACGAGATTTTAATGAATTGATGTATTATATGGTTATAATGTATGTATATGTACACCTGAAGATGAGGCATTAAGCCTTGAAACGTTGTGAAGTTTTAATGTATTAAAAAAATATATATATCATAACGAAAGATGGGATTTTTTGACTGTTTTATACATTCTAATTTTGTTTTTCAATTGCACCATAAATTTCCCTGATCCTTCTTTTAGCATAGCTTAAGCTTATGCCAAATACTTGTTCTGGGGTTATGGGTTTTTGGCTGAGCCTTTCCTTGCTAGGTCATCAGCTTTTTCATTTCCCTGGATGCCAGAATATCCAGGCACCCATTCCACTCTAACTCTGTTGCTTTCAGCTAGTTTGTTAATCAAAGTATTGCAAGCTTTGACATTCTGTGATTTTATTGCATGATTTTTTATTGCTCCAATAGCTGCTTGGCTGTCAGTAAAGATAGTTATTTTTTTATTAGTTATCTTTTCAGTCATCAGCTCTGAAGCACACTGGTAAATTGCTAGCACTTCTGATTGGAGGACTGTAGCATATTTTCCCAGTGAGATGGATATGCCTTCCTTGGGTTTATCGCCTCTCCAGATTCCCGCTCCAGATCCTGTCTTGGAGAGCAAGCCATCCGTATAGCAGTTGCTTCCTTTATGTTGTTTATTGTTGTTTGGTAGTTAATGGCTAGGAATTCACGAATTTGTAGGTCAGAGTGCATGGATAGCACTTGATCTCTTTCGATCTTCCCTTATATCTCCCAGTGTCCTTCCCTAGAATTTATTTTGGTTGAGTTATTTTGCTTTGGGGTCCAAGGGGATATAAAGCGTCTCGTACAGCCTCTTCATCTTAACTCCTCTCTCACCTTCTCGCGGTGGACCCTGTTAAGCTGAGTTCCAGCGACCGAGACTGAGGTGGTAACCAACCCCTTCGGTCGATGGCAGTGAACAAACGAGAGATGGAGGTCCTGGCAAAAAGTCAGTATGTTGCAAGTCGGCAGCAGGGCATGCATCTGAGGAATGGTAACGGATGAACTCTACAGGAGTCAATGGTAGCTTCCAAGACATAGTTAGTTTGTTTACTGCGAAAGGGCAGGAAGAGCTCTAGAGCCGAAGTGAAGGCAACTTCCTAGGGGAGGGCACCCCAAAATCACCGGGGAAGTCACCGTTCTTCCTGGCACGGGGGTTTAGAATGGGGCTAACCCCCCCATCTTTTAAAACACTCACGGCCACGATCAAAAGAAAGCCGGACGGATTTAACGGAAACGACCCTGGCGAGAAAAGGAAAATAAACAACAGGAAAGGATGGACTGTGGCTACATGGAACGTAAGAACCATGTTCCAGCCAGGTAAGATGAAGGAAATTGCCGACAAAATAAAGAAATTTAACATCGATATAGCTGCTTTACAGGAAATAAGATGGAAGGGAAGGGGGCGTATCGATAAAAAGGACTACTCTCTTATTTACAGTGGATCAGACGAAAGGAAGGGTCACTTTGGGACAGGTTTTATAATAAGCAAGAAACTCAGAGCCTCTATAATTGATTATGAGCCTATAAACGTTAGAATCTGCAAAGTAAGGATTAAGGGAAGATTCAGAAATATATCTCTTGTCTCTGTGCACGCGCCCAGAGAAGATAAAAGTGAGGAAATAAATGATGAATTCTATGATGAACTATCTAGGATCTTTGATCTAATCCCTAAATCTGATACCGTTCTGATCCTGACCTAAATCTGATCCTGGGAGATTTTAATGCTCAGATTGGGAAAGAGGATTACATCAAGGATTTAGCAGGAAAGTTCACGATACACAACATAACAAACGAAAATGGGCATCGCTTGGCTGAATTTGCGGCATCGAGAAACCTAAAAATTAAGAGTACGAGTTTTCAGCATAAGAAGATACATCTTGGAACATGGAAAGCACCCGGTGGAAGTATCAACCAAATTGACCACATACTAATCTCCTCAAGACACACCTCTTGCATCATCGATATAAGAGAATGTAGAGGAACTAACTGTGACAGTGATCATTATCTTGTGAGAGCAATGTTTAGACACAGGATAGCAAATGCTAGAAAAGGACCTAGGGTAGACAGGAAAAAATGGAATGTGGAAAACCTTATATGTGATTAACTTAAAAAGAGGTTTGAGGAAGAAATAACCGCTAAACTGCAGCAATGTGTTGAGAAGGATGACATTGAAAACGAGTGGTCCAGTATAAAAGGAATAGTGCAAGAGACTGCCGAAAAAGTTTTGGGAGAAAATAACAGTAGGGTTAACTCTGAGTGGTTTGATGCTGAGTCTGCAAAGAAAGAAAAGAATATGGAGAGGATGAGGGTGCTTCAGCGAGACACGAGGAGTAATAGAGAGAGATACACGGCAAGTCGGAAAAAAGCGAATAAGATATGTAGAAAGAAAAAGAGGGAGTGGCTGAGGAAAAAAATTAAAGCAATGGAGGAGATGCGAGAAAATAGGGGAGAAAGAAGATTCTACCAGGTAGTTAGGAGAACGAGAAGCGGCTTTAAGCCCAGAATGAATGTTTGTCGCAGCAAGGATGGATAGATGGATGGAGTATTTTAGAGAGATGCTAAACGAGAGTCAGGCAGGAGAGGAGAACTTGTGCGATAATAATGAGACCATTAATGTTGAGAATGAGCCGAATACTCGGGTTGATCCTGACATCGAACCGCCTTCCTTTGAGGATTTTGAGGATGCATTGGAAGCTTTACAAAATAATAGAGCTCCTGGAGAGGACGGCATATCGGCTGAAGCTCTGAAGTCTGGTGGTGTACATTTTCGCCAAAGACTGTACAATTTATTGCTGAAGGTATGTCTTGATGAGGAAATACCTAAGGAATTAAGTTCAGGTTTAACTTTCCTCATATTTAAAAAAGGTGTCAAAACGTTATGTGAAAACTATCGAGAAATTACCCTTTTAAATGTTGTGTACAAAATATTATCCAACCTTTTGGTGCAAAGACTTAAAATCTATTCAGAAAGAATTATATAATTATAACGGATTACCAATGTGGTTTTCAACCCAACAGAGGTACTACTGACCAGATTTTTATCATAAGACAAGTACTTGAAAAGTGTTATGAACACAACATTGATGTAAACATATTTTTCATAAATTTTAAACAAGCCTTTGACCGAATTAAAAGAAAACAGCTTTTTAGTGCTTAGCAACAATACAACATTCCATATAAACTAATTAATTTAATAAAAATGACCATGGCGAACAGACAAACTAAAGTTCTTGGCAAACAGGTTAGCAATTTGATTCTGGAGTAAGACAGGGCGATGCCCTATCTGCTATTCTATTTAACTTGCATTATGTTAAGACAATTACGCCAAGTGGTAGTTTAGCGTACCGTACAAGACAGATTTTGGGATATGCTGATGACATAACAATCCTAGGCCGTTCTAGTTGAAGTTATGTCAACTTTGAGTATGGAATGTAAGAAGGTTGGCCTGATAGTAAACGACACGAAGACCAAGTACATGGTAGTATTGGCCTCAGACTCTAGAAGAAAACCGGATAATTTTAACTTTCAGGAGTATGTTTTTGAAGAGGTGGATAGTTTCACATATCTGGGTGTACAAATCAATAACGAAAACCTGATCACTCCAGAGATAAGAGGAAGAATAATGGCAGGAAATAGAGCTTACTTTGGCATGTTGCAACTCCTTAAATCGACTTGGGTAGGTAAAAAAGTAACAAGTAAGGTATCCAGTGTCCGTGGTACCACTGTATACTGAGATATGTCGAAGGGATCAAGCATTGTAAAGGACAATCAGAGATTACAACTCATAGCAATAACAAAACATAACATAATAATATTCTCCTGTCCAAGTATACAAAACTAAAGCTATACAAATCTTTGATCCGACCGATTGTGTGCTATGGGGCTGAAACAAGGACCCTGAAAGTAGCTGACCAGCAGGCTCTGAGGATATTTGAAAGAAAAATAATTAGACGAATATTCGGTCCCCTGTGCGTTCAAGGAGAATGGAGGATAAGGACAAATCGGGGATCTGGATGAGCTACTAAAACAGGAAGATATCGTGCGCTTTGTAAAGGCCATAAGAATTAGCTGGATGGGACACGTAGAGAAACTGCCTGATGTCGTCAACACAAAGAGGATACTAAAAGAGGAATTCCCTGGAAAAAGAGGAAGACCAAGAAAATCTTGGAGAAGTGACGTGGAGGAAGATCTGAAGAGAATGAGAGTAAAGAATTGGAGAGGTAAAGCACAGGACAGAGAAGTCTGGCGAAAGATCGTGAAGGAGGCAAAGTCCACCCTGGACTGTAGAGCCAGTCAGTAAGTAAGTAGTTATTTTGATTAGCAATCCTATATGAGGATGTCATGGCTTAAACCTCCACCTCTATCTGCAGTGGTGCAGTAGCATCACTTCCATTGCAGCTGTTGGAGTGCTTTTCATTGTTCCTGTTATCATGAGGCATTCTAGTCTCTCTAGTTAGCTTAACGGGGTTTTGTTCTTTCCAATTCCTGCTTTGTGCCACCAGAGTAGGGCTGAGTAAAGAATCATTGGTCTTATTGCAGTTATGTACAGCCAATCGGTTTTACAGGCCCATAAGCATTTTAGGGCTTTATTGGTCACTGTTTCAACGTGTTTAGACCAATTTAATTTATTGTCCAGTATTACACCCAGATGCTTGACTTCTTTAGAGGGTGTGAGCTGGTGTCCATTTATTTTTGGAAGTTTGATAACCTTTTTTTTTCTTTGATGTAAAGAAACAGATATGTATTTTTTGTGGGTTTATATTTAACCCATTTTCTTTGCATCAGTTTTGTAAAATTTTGGTTGCATTCAAAAGCAAGTCAGAAAGTACGCTTTGATGTTTTCCTTTATTAAAATTGCTGTCATCTGCGTACCCCTGTGTGTAAAAGCCTGCGTTGTTTAGTTTTACTAGCAGGGAATCCACTACTAGGCACCACAGTAATGGCCAGATCACTCCTCCCTGTGGGCATCCTCCTTTTGGTTTTATCCACAGTTTGGCGTGTCCCATTTCTGTTACCAAAATCCTTTCCTCCAGCATTCCTTCTATCCATCTGGAGGAGATTTTGTCTATATTTCTATTCCTTAAAGCATCCTTGATGATGTTATGTGGTGTTTCATCAAAGGCTCCTTCGATGTCGGCAAAGGTGCCAATTGTTATTTCTTTTTGGTTTAGAGAATTTTCAATCCTTAAAACCGAATTGTGCATTGCTTCCTCGCAGGATTTTCCTGCTTGGTATACTAATTGCCTTTCATGTATCGGGTTTGTTTCAGATATCTATTTTCTCACTTGTCTGTCGACTATCTCCTCTTAAGTCTTCATTTGAAATGATGACAGACATATGGGTCTAAAGGCTTTAGGATCATCGTATGATCCTTTGCCTGGTTTTGGTATATACCTAACCTTGGATATTCTCCATTCGGTAGGGATATATCCTAATACTAGGCTACCTCTTAATAGTTTTAAGAGGTGAGGTCTTATGATATTTATTCCTTTCTGAATTAGTGCTGGGAATATTCCATCCGTGCCAGCAGATTTGTTCGGCTTCCATTCCAAGGCACTGCTGGTGACTATTTGCTTAGCTTTCCTCCACATAAATTTCATCATTGGTAGACGTAGAGTATGTGGAGTAGTTAATAATGGTATTTTTAATTTCGCAGTTTCGAAACTGGGTTCTTGCCATGGTTTCAAGGCAAGAATTTCCTATTCGTTTGCCATGGATCCATTGATCCAGCTCTTCTGACAGATTTATGATATTTAGTAAGGGCTTCCTTGTAGATATCCCATTTGCCAGAGTTTTTTGCAGTGCTGAACAATTTTCTCGTTTCTGTTCTTAGCTTTTTCAGTTTGTTGTTCCACCATAGAACATTCCTATTGAATTTTGTTTTGTTTTTAGCTTATTGCTATGATGGTATGATTCCATCATTGCATTTGTTATTGATGTGTTGAGACAGTCCAGTTGCCATTCGTTATATGCATCTATTGGTCAATGGCTTATCATTTTAGTAAGTTTGGAGGAGTACATTTCCCAGTCTGTATTCTTAGGATTTCTGTACTCCTTATTATAGTTTAATTTGTCCGGTAGGTCAAATCTTATGTATTTATGATCCGAGCATGTTTCCTCGCTGGAGACATGCCAGTTTATGATTTGCCTATTGAGTGTTTGTGATACCAGTGTTATATCTATTACTTCCGATCTTTGTTTGTTGTAGAATGTGGGTTTGTTGCCACTATTCCAAATTTGAAGATCGTATTTTATAATGAATTCAAGCAATTGCTCACCTCTTTGATTAGTATTGCTGCTTCCCCAGATTTCATGATGGGTATTGCTATCTAGGGCAGCAATAATGTTATTTTCCTTGATTTCCCCCAGTATTTTCTCCACCATTAAGGTGGGATCCATATCCTCGAATGGGAAGTATCCCGCCAGCAGAATGGTGGGGTTGCCCTCTTTCAGGGTATATTTCACTGCTGCTGAGTCTCTGAAACTAAGTTGCCAAAGAGGCAACAGTTTTAGTTCATTTTTATATAATATGCAGGCTCTGGGACTGTCTTTGTGGATACTATACTGTATCCAGGTAGTTTCAGTCCCATGAGCTCACCTTTTAATAGGTAAGATTCTTGTATGAAGATAATATCTATATTCTTACCTATAATATACTGGTGCAGAACACCATTTGCTGCAATGAAATGGTGGAGATTTATCTGAAGCAGTTTCATTTTTTTTTTATTCTTTGCTTCCTGACAGCTCACTAGGTGGCAGCGGTGGCAGATTTCCACCCTCAGACTTGGCTTACGCCAGGACTTTGGGTATTTCTCCTCCTCTTGTCGCCTCCCAGAGGTTACATTGTTACGTTAAAAAAAATATTAATTGGTCATAAATAAATAAAACAATCGTAACAAAAAAGGTGGTAGCTCAGTGGAGACGGGCGGGTTCTTAAATGACTAGTGATTAAAAAAAATTGAAATGAATTAAGGGGCGCCACGCTATTTATTTTAAGGAAATAGCGAAAACCTAAAGCAATCTGAATAAAAAAAAAATAATTTAAATTTATTAAGTGAAGATTACCTTAAAATCTCGGAGAGGGCTGTACATAAAATACAATTTGCAATTTACACTTATGAACTACTTAATGGTAAGTTAAAAAGAAATTGAACAAAACAAATTAAACTCAAATAAAAAAAACTTTTAATTAAAACTATATTTACACTACGATATTAAAAATAAAATTTACTCACAATTTCTGTAGTCAGGCCTGATCAAAATCTAACTCTATTCACACAACTAGAAACAATTTAAACTTATAACTATACAATAAAAAAAGCAAGGTTTAACAAAGAAATTAAAAGAAAAATATCTCCAGTCGGTTCTCTTAACTCGCCTGTCTTCTCGTAGCTTTGTTGCCAGTAGCCAATCGGCTTGGCGATTCTCGTCACCGGAATCTCTTCCGTGAACGCCACTATTCTTCAATTCTCTGATATTTAGCGATATAGACCACAACTACGTTAATCACTAAAACAGTCTCATTTTATCATCACTCGTCGAACGCTAGCGAACATCTGTTGTATTTTCCTTCGTTGTTTGTTAAAAAAAACAAATGCCTTAATAACAGCTGTTATTCAATTAATTACTTCGGTCCCGTCTCTTCTTTCAAAATAAAACATAATTATTTTTATAGCTAAACAAAAAAATATTATATCAACAAAAAACTAATACAAAGCTTTTAAAACAACACATATTATAATTATATACAAAAATATATTAAGCCCTCTTCGATTATTACTTAATGAGTTTTATTAAATAAAAAAAAATTTTTTTTTTGTTTATTTATTTTTCGTTACAAACTCTCCCCCTCCCTACCAAAAAAATTTTTTTTTTCTAATGCTTGAATCTTAAGTCTTAGGTCGGATGAGGTTTTAGATCTTTGACATGCCAAGTTCCTAAGGGATGACCCTGTAGATCTTCTAGCACGTATAATAAATTTCCTTGTTTTGCTCTGATTCTACATTTCTCATATAGAGGTGCCAATTTATTAGAAAAGTTCTTTGAAGCATCCGAAAGGGTTTGGGTCTTCTTCCACACTAAATCTCCAGCTTGCAGATCCACGTTCCTTCTCCGAAGATTATAATGGTGACTGCTTTTCTCGTATGATCGCCGTAGACGCTCAACCACTTCTTCATATATTACTGGCATCATGTTGAACTTCTGTGCGTAAGCCTTACGATCTCCCATTTCCGGAACATTATCTGAAGCAATGGAATGCTCGTACTCGTCGCCTGAACGTGGTAACTCTCGTCCAAAATTCAAATAAGCTGGCGAATAACCGGTAACCTCATGTACCGCAGTCTGCATAGCAAAAGCCAACTTGTGTAGATCCTTATCCCAGTGCTTATGATTGTCTTTCACATAGGAAGCTAGGAGTGTCTTTATCACTCGATTTGGACGCTCCATCGGATTAGCCTGTGGATGATAGACTGGGGTGAACCACAATTTAACAGCATATTCTCGGGCTTTCTTTTTTAAAATATTGCTCCTGAATTGAGGGCCGTTATCACATATAATAATTTGGGGAACCCCGAACTTAAGAAAGACCTCTCTTTCTAAAGTTTTGGCCACCACTTCGGCTGTCGATTTTGAAATTGGTACTATGATGCTGTATTTAGTGAAGCAGTCGGTAAACGCTAATATGAACCTTTTCCGGTTTGAAGACATAGGAAACGGCCCCATTATATCTGCCGAAACCATTTGCCAAGGTTGGGTAACTATTCGCTGTTTCCCCATTAGGCCCGCAGGCTTAGTCTGTAATGGCTTATTCGCCAAGCACACTTCACATTTCCGTACGTACCTGGTTACATCGGTTGCCATGCCAGGCCAATAGTAGTACTCCTTTACCCGCTGCAAGGTTTTGAAACATCCCAAATGTCCTGCAATTTCTTTATCATGACATTCCCAGATCGCTTCCCTACGTTTTTGTTTAGGAACTACTAATTTCCACTGGTTGCTATCTCCTACCATTTTCCGGTTATTATTAACAAGCTTCCATAGAGTTTGATTAACAATCCTCCAATCCGCATATTTCGATGGATTCTCTTCTACTTGTTTAATCATCCGCTGATACCGCGCGTCCTCTATTGGTTCTCCAATATCAATTCTGGCTATCGGGAATTCGTAAGTCCGTGACAACGCATCGGCTGCAGCGTTTTGTTTGCCGGGACGGTGTACGATAGTGAATTGGTGTTGCTGCAGTTTTAGTGCCCACCTAGCCAGTCGACCTTGAGGGTCGCGAAGACTATTCAACCATTTTAAGGCAATGTGGTCAGTAATAACTGTAAAATCCATCCCTTCCAAATAAGGCCGAAACTTCTCTATTGCCCAGAGAACTGCTAGGCACTCTTGCTCAGTTACACTGTATTTCCTCTCGGCTGTGGTCAAACTTCGGCTCGCATAAGCTATGACCCGATCTCCTTCTGGGTATTCTTGGTAAAGGATAGCCCCTAATCCTGTTTTAGAGGCATCGGTTTGTAGGAAGAATCGCTTACTGAAGTCAGGACATGCTAACACAGGTGCTGTGACAAGCTTCTCCTTCAGTAATCTGAACGCTTCTTCTTGTTCTTGTCCCCATTTCCATCTCTTGTTTTTCTTCAATAGATCCGATAGCGGTGAAGTTAGAGTCGAGAAATTAGGGACAAAGCGGCGATACCAGGAAGAAAGCCCTATAAACTGTCTCACTTGCTTTACGTTCTTAGGTGCTGGGTAGTTTAATATCGCCTCAATCTTTCCCGGATCAACTTGTAGGCCGTTCTCATTTACCACATATCCCAGAAACTTTAGTTCCTCTCTGCAAAACTGACTTTTCTCCCAATTCACCGTTAAGTTGGCTGAGCTCAATCTTTCTAAGACCTTCTCCAATGTTTCTATGTGGGAATCGAAGTCTGATGAGACCACAATGATGTCATCCAAGTAAACAAAGATATTTGGTTCTAAATCTGCTCTCAAAACATCGTCAATCAGTCTTTGCCATGTCGCTGGTGCATTATGCAGTCCAAAAGGCATTCTACAAAAATGGAAGAGGCCGCGGTTGGGAACAGTAAAAGCTGTCTTTTCCTTGCTTTCAGCAGCCATTGGTATCTGCCAGTATGCGCTCTTTATGTCGATGGAAGAAAGTATCTTGGCATCACGTAACCTATCCAATATATTCGAAATGTAGGGCAGCGGGTAGGCGTCTCTTTTAGTCACGGCATTTAACTGACGATAATCCACGCAAAAACGGTAGGATCCATCGGGTTTCTTCACTAAAACAACAGGTGACGACCAAGCACTCTGTGACGGCTCTACAATTCCTTCTACGAGCATTTCATCGAGCTCCTTATTTAAGATATCTTGGATCTTTGGTGAAACAGGGTAGTAACGCTGTTTGACTGGCTTACTATCACCGGTATTTATTTCGTGCTCTACCCTGCTTGTACGTCCTAACTTTGATGGTCGGATATTTCGCCAATGTCCGATAAGCCGATTTAAGGTTTCTTCCTGTTCCTGCGTAAGATTCGGTCTAGTTAGGACAGCAGGGCCATTCTGTGACACAGCTAAACATTCTTCTGTTGGAGCAAAGTGCCACATATTTTTCGATATGTCTGGAACCAATCTAAATTTATTCCAGAAGTCGATGCCCAATATAAGTTCATCCACCATGTTGGAAACTACCAAAAATTGGATAATTCTCATTTTACCTTCCAACTCCACTGGCACGTTTACGCTTCCAAAAACGTTGAGCGCAGTGCCTCCAGCAGCATTTATTTGAATTTTGGGTTTTTTGTGTAGCTTTACACCCAGCCGTGAAAAACGTTTCCAGCATTCCTCACTTATCAATGACCTTGAAGCCCCAGAATCCAGCAATCCCGTTTCTTGTCTTCCCAAAATGTTGACTGTTAAATACGGCCTTCGATCCTGTTCATTTGCTGGATGTCTAAGAATTTTCCATTTCTTTCCAGCGAAAACTTCTTCCACAATCGACAACCACTCTACCCACTCAGCTTTCGTCGTGGAATTCGGGTTTTGTCCAGGCTCCCTTCCACTTAGGCCTGACCCCCTTGATCGTTTCCCTGGTCGGTGGTATTACAACGTTTACATGTCTTTCTATCCGCATCCCTTAGGCCACAACCTACACAGAATTTGGTTTTTACTGAGCGACACTTTTTGAACGAATGATTGGTCCCTCCACAGTTCCAACAGCGAAATGTGTAATTGGGTTTAGCCAAGGCTTCTACAACCATCTTCGATGCTGCTACTGTGTCGTCTTGATTAAGTTGTTTCCTCGTTGGCGGGCGATAGGCCAAGTCGGGTTCGAGTAATCCTTTACTATCTGGTGGCGGTAGATATTCGTTCATTCTCCACCTTACTTCTTCAATCTGCCGACCGATTATTACTAACTCCTTCAATGTTGTTACTTGGTGCAAAGCCATCCTTTCCAAGTAGAGGGGGTTCAAATTCTTCTTAATGACATTCAACATTTGGTCTTCCGTAGGCATAGTTGGTAAACGGTTAAAATAATTCTTCATAACTGCCACGAATGTACCCATCGACTCTGCATGTCCTTGAGTTCTTCTCTTTATTTCTTCCCAAAGGCGATCCTCATAGTCCAAAGGTGTATACTCGGCTTTCAATTCTGAGATAAGTTCAGCCCACGTTGTAACTTCTTTTCGTACAGCTCGAAACCAAATCAGTGCTGGTCCTTTAAACATGTCGTACGCAGCCCTAAAAAGTTCTTCATGATTAGTATTCCTTGCCAAACTTAACTCCTCTACAGTCTCTAAAAACGCATGGACACTGAGACCATCCCCATCGCCTGTGAAGTGAATTCCCCAATCTCTTATGGGAGTTTCAGTTCTTCTGACCACGTACTTAGTTCCAGCAACGTCTGACTCCGACTCAACGGTCGTTACAGGCTTCTTTGTGTCTTCGGTTGATTCGGTAATCACTGATTGTACATTACCCTCCTGAGACTTTCCGGGATTCTGGTTTTCAAAGTGGGATTCTGAAACAGGAGGTTGCCCACTCAATTTTTCTTCTAGTTCCTCAAATAATAGAAGGCATTTTGAAATTGCTTCTGACTTCCTCTCCATTTCGATGGTGTCTTTCGTTGTTATCCGGTTTAGTCTATTAATCAAATGTTGAAGACCTGTATCGATTTTATCTATATCCCCGGTAGAACTAGAGGGTGGGAGAACAGAAATCTTGTTCTCAACAGTGGCAATTTTCTCTTCACACACGCTTAATTCTTCCGTAGGAGAAAGGTCAACTACCGGAGCAACATATTTTCCTGCACTCTCTAGTTTAAAGACGGTCCGAAGTCTTTTCCTCATATCTTCTACAGTAGATATTCCAACTATCCCCCGAATCCTTAATTCGTATTCAAGCTCGTCCTTTAACAACCTATCGACCTTCATCTTTATGATTTCAAAAGAACCAAATAAAAATTATACTACTTTTTCTTAGCAGATAAAATAAAAAAATTCAATATTAGGACAAAAAAATATTTTTATTTAAAAATCACTAAATCAATATTAAATTAAGCATCTATCTAATCACTTATAGCCCCACGTTGGGCGCCATTTTGTTACGTTAAAAAAAATATTAATTGGTCATAAATAAATAAAACAATCGTAACAAAAAAGGTGGTAGCTCAGTGGAGACGGGCGGGTTCTTAAATGACTAGTGATTAAAAAAAATTGAAATGAATTAAGGGGCGCCACGCTATTTATTTTAAGGAAATAGCGAAAACCTAAAGCAATCTGAATAAAAAAAAAATAATTTAAATTTATTAAGTGAAGATTACCTTAAAATCTCGGAGAGGGCTGTACATAAAATACAATTTGCAATTTACACTTATGAACTACTTAATGGTAAGTTAAAAAGAAATTGAACAAAACAAATTAAACTCAAATAAAAAAAACTTTTAATTAAAACTATATTTACACTACGATATTAAAAATAAAATTTACTCACAATTTCTGTAGTCAGGCCTGATCAAAATCTAACTCTATTCACACAACTAGAAACAATTTAAACTTATAACTATACAATAAAAAAAGCAAGGTTTAACAAAGAAATTAAAAGAAAAATATCTCCAGTCGGTTCTCTTAACTCGCCTGTCTTCTCGTAGCTTTGTTGCCAGTAGCCAATCGGCTTGGCGATTCTCGTCACCGGAATCTCTTCCGTGAACGCCACTATTCTTCAATTCTCTGATATTTAGCGATATAGACCACAACTACGTTAATCACTAAAACAGTCTCATTTTATCATCACTCGTCGAACGCTAGCGAACATCTGTTGTATTTTCCTTCGTTGTTTGTTAAAAAAAACAAATGCCTTAATAACAGCTGTTATTCAATTAATTACTTCGGTCCCGTCTCTTCTTTCAAAATAAAACATAATTATTTTTATAGCTAAACAAAAAAATATTATATCAATAAAAAACTAATACAAAGCTTTTAAAACAACACATATTATAATTATATACAAAAATATATTAAGCCCTCTTCGATTATTACTTAATGAGTTTTATTAAATAAAAAAAAATTTTTTTTTTGTTTATTTATTTTTCGTTACAACATCAATATTTTTTGTTTTCTTTTCCTGTGATGCTGGTCGTCAGGTTTTTCTCTCAGATTCAGCTTTAGCCTCCTCTTTAGATCCAACCTCCTTTGCTTTAGTCATCACTGTAGTTTTTTCTGAGGGGCCTTCCATAGTTTCAGCTGCCTCCTCAGAAGCTTCCATTTTTTCTTTCTCTCCTTCTGTTATGGTGGTTGGGGAGAACTCTACCAGTTCCTTTAATGTGTCTGAAGGAGATCATCTTCATCCCGCAGCCAACCTTCATACCCCTGGTCCAGAGCCATTCCAGGCTGGACTCCTAGATTTTGAAGATGGCGAAGAAGCCCTTCTCCATCTCCTTTGTATAGTGCAGCCTCCACTTTTTTATGTCGGTGACTGCCTTATTTTGTAGTCTAATTCTTTTCAGCAGTGTCTCGTCAGATGGAGCTTTTCCTGTAAAGAAAGCTCCAACCTTAACCAGTTTCAATAGTTCCTTCATGTCGCAGAATCGGAGGAGCAAGCCCTCTTTTATCTTCACACTTAGGATAATTTTTTTCAGCCACTGTAAAGTGTGTACATCTAGACAGGAAATGATACAGCCTCCTCTGTTGAGACTAGCTCCATTAAGGGTTGCTGATCGTCACTTTCCTGACCTATTTCATCTACCTTTTCGGTGATGTTTTCTTGTAACTCCTCGCAGTGCTCCCGGGTCAGTTGTGTGTGTGAATAGTCCACAGGGACCACCGCAACCAACTGCCCTCTTGCAGAAAGGGCATAATATACTGTTTGGCCTTTGATCTCTGGGTTTCTTAGCCGCTGGTGCTGATGTTGCTGGAGAGGATCTAGGTCTTTTGCCAGTAGTGTGGGCTCCAGTGGGCTGCCTTCGAGGCCTCACAGTGTAAGCTGCTGGCCCGGTTAGCTGCCCTCCTGTGCCCCGTCCGTATCTGTTATAGTAACGTGGGGTCCCCCTTGGGCGCCGTGCCACGGCTTCGTTTGCCGGGCACTTTTGGACCCTTGCATCCTTGACCTGGCGCTTTTGTAGAGGTTCTCTCTTGTCAGTTTGATGGCCTAGCTTTGGAGCACTTCTCTTGGTCAGGGGAGCTTTGTCTGCTGGGCCTGGTTGGGCCCTTGCATCTTCAGCAGCCCCTCCATGGCATGACTCCGTATCAGCTGGTAAATTGGACAGGAGTAGGGCTTTGGCCTTCCTCCTGTAGCGCCTTTTTACGTTCTTTGTGGAACTCATCGTGGCCGAGGCCTCTGACTGATCCACACAGTGACGTGTAAGGTTAGGTTCGGTACAGGTTCTTGTTGTCATCGGAGCCTGTGAAGCAGCAGCTACAAGAGCTGCATGCTCCTCCCAGTCTGTTTGTCTCGACCCTAAGTCCCTGAACTTCGTCTGTCAGTGCTTCTGGTAAGGGTCCAACAGACGATTCGTCAAGGGTGTCCGAGTATATGTCAGGAATATTTAAAGGCTCCGACTGGTTTGTGTCCTCGTCGGATAATAATGAATTTTTATCCAGATAGTAGATTTGTTAGGTTCGGTCATTGTTTTAATCTCTCTCCACGTATGGCTATCCGTCAGGGTATACCCCATCTCAGTGCTGTTAATGCGGGAGGTGAAATATATGCTTCCTTCACGGGGAAGTTCTCAACCCGCTTTTTAGCATTCCTGGGTCCTACTACTTATGCCTCAGACCTCCTATGCTCCTACACATAGGCACCAATACGTGTGCTTGCCAAGCGGGGTGCTCCACGGCACATGTAGAATGGAATACACAGCCTTGCCATCCCCATCCATGCCACTTCACAGGCTTGTTTTGTCAAGTGTTTACGTCTGTGTATTTGCTGTGGTACACAGTGCATTGTAAGTCCATACTTGCCAGGTTGTGGTGTGAATGCTTCACATTATATTTATAATTTTCCTGAGAGATTCATCTAGTGGCTCTTGCTGAGCCGCCTAGAAAAACCCCGCCTGTGTCGTTCGCGAGTTATAAATAACCCCCCAGGGGGTACCACGAGAAGGTAACAGTAGGCGCTGATGGGGATTGGGTGAGCAGAGAATACTAAACAGTGAGTAGGGCCCTATGGTTTAGTGTTCCCTCATAAAGTGAGTTAGACTACCACACTCGTCCAACGCTTCAGCTTACCCTTTACCCCACCCATTTACCCCCATCAAATAAGTTACTTAAAATTGAAATCATTTTAGTCTTTCCACCAAAAAAAATTACCGGAATTCAGCAATTCATACCTTTTTAGCAGAAAAGTTCAACGGACGGACTATCACTTTATTCCAGGCTTCTGGGAAAATGGAATTTTGTAAGGAAAAGTTATAGGTGTGTAAAAGAGCAGGGAAGATGACAGGAAGACATAGTTAATAATCTTTACAGGGATTTGAACGGGGCTGTAATCATTGGTTCTGGATTTAAGGACAGAGGATAGTAAGTCAGGACCTTCAATCCTCGATGGACGAAAGTAAAATGACCATCATCTCAATCGCGAGATCCTCCTTTCTAAACTCCAAAACCTTTTCATGTCAAACAGCGTCTTAAAGTGGTTCCTCTCCTTCCTGTCCTCACGTTCACAAACAGTTCATATCCCCGATAAACCTCCTTCCTCACCACTTTTACTAACACGTGGCATTCCACAGGGGTCTTCACTTTCACCAACACTCTTCTCTGTTTACATTAATGATCTACCAGATTCCATCAACCACTCACACCAGTACTTATACGCTGATGACCTCCAAATTTACCTATCCTTCCGTCCTACCGAGATGCTAGAGGCAATCCAAAAATTGCAGGAAGACATAGATAGCATAAACGCCTGGGCAGAAAACAATGAATTGAGATTGATTGGAGAAAAAACCAAGGCCTTCCTGATCGGTTCCAAGCATTTCATTAATTCCCTTCCTTACTACCCCTTACTCTACCTCAAAGGCCAAACTATCCATTTCCATTCCTATGTCAGAAATCTTGGAGTGATCTTTGATCAGCACTTGTCGTGGAGTAACCATATTTCCCAAATCGCCAGAAAATCCATCGCTATCCTCAAACAGTTCCGAAGATCCCGTGATTGCATGTCCTCTAAAACCCGTCAGCTCCTTGTCTCCTCTCTTATATTTCCATTATGGTTGCCTTGTATACGGGGGACTGTCTGGCTTACACGAGACGAGGTTGAAGAGGCTGATGAATTGCTTCATTAGATTCATCTTCGGTGTCCCCAGGGGCTGCTATACTGAATTGAAGTGGCTCTACCCAGTTTTTCGGCGGCAATATTTCCTTGGTGTATATCTCTTCCCAACGTTCAGAATTAAGAAGCCTCTGTATATCCTGAATTTATTTAAACCCTGTTCCTCCATACATTCTCTAAATACCAGATCCCAAACCTTAAACCTATACATCCCTTTCTACCGAACTGCCTCCTTTACAAAATCATTTGTAGTGCCTCCTTTTGGAACTCCTTACCCATTTCCATCCGTAAAAATTCATCCCTCACTTCTTTCAAAACCCAATTATTTCTCCATCTCCTTAATCTTCAAACTACCGCAACTATGTAAAATAGTGAAATCTGTTATAATTTATAATACTTATCTGTGTTTGTGGATATAAAATTCTGTTTTTCTTTTATTGCTTTACGTTCAAATGGTTGGAAACCAGTCAACTTATATTCTTATCTCTTTTTTGCTGTTTGTTTTATTTAAGAGACATGCTTTTATTTTATTTTAGTTCTTTAATTTCTATACCAACCTTGTTCTAAACTAGCCAGACAAAGGACTCTGGATCTGTACATATATTGTTATTCTTAGGGGACAAGATGTCCCAGAATAAAAATACTTTCTTTCTTTCTTTCTTTCTAAGTCTTCAGGTAAAATATTTAGGAAGTAAAAGTTATCAGGGTTGAAGGTTTGTGTGAAAAAGTATGAGGAGGGGTGAGGAATAGATGGAGAGTTGGCAAAATAGGACTTTAATTCATCTGGATCAATAGGATAATGAGTACAGGATTTGGATTTGACAACTGATAATTTTTTAAGGATTTTCCATTTGGACTTGTGGATCGTGGGCTTGTGATATGGAGTTATGGAAAAACTGTGCCTTGGCACGCCGTAAGGAAGATTGGGTTAGATTGCGTAGGGACTTGAAAAAGGCGTAATCTTCAGCGGAACGGGTGCGTGTGTAACGTCTTCTGGCGGCATCTCTTTATCTCTCTCTTCCTCATTAACTCTCTGATTTTGGGACTTATCCAGTGTGCGGCAGGCTAAAAGTGAGGGTTTTGAGGGGGGCGTGTTGGTTTAGGAAGGTGGAAAGATTGGATGAGAGGCATTCCACCATTTCATCAATGGAGGATGATGAATAAATAGGATCTAGAGATGGGGAAAGGGAGTCAAAAAAAGGATTTAGTTTTTCAGAGGTTAATGAATCAAGGTTCCGCCAGGAGATTTTGTTAGGGCATAGATTAGGTGTTGGGATATTATATGAAATTTTTATGAGGTCATGACTTGACAGAAAAGGTACTGGATGCTGTGAGGAAAACAATATGTTATGAGAGGAATCTATTGTAAAAAGGTCTAACCAGGTGCTGGTAAACTGGGTGTGGTGGGTTGGTTGGTAGGGTACTATGAAAAGGTCGAGTGAATAGATGAGGTCTGTTAGGTAAGATCTGTTAGGAGAATCAGGGAGCATGTTTATGTTAAAATCAGCAGCGATGATTACGTTATTGTATAACGGGACATAGATAAAGAGGGAAGATTCAAAGGAAGGATCAAATTGGGCATGTGGGGGGCGGTAAACTATTATGTAGAGGAGGGAAAAGGCAGCAGAGGAAATTTCGACGAGGAGATATTCCGGATGAGGACTTTCGGAGAAAGGAGATTCTAGAAGGATTTTTACCCTCAGACTATCATGGACGTAAAGACCAACTCCTCCTCCAGTTCGGTCTTACGATCACGACAGATGAGAGAGTAGTTAGGGATGGATATTGAGGAGGATGGGATGTTGGGTTTAAGCCAGGTTTCTGAGACAGCAATGATATAATAGAAATTATGGAGGAAGTGGTCTAGGAACTCATCATAACTAATGTGCTGGGAGGGATTGGGAATTAATGTGGCAGGATAGAAGGATATTACTCATATGGACAGATTAATGGGAATGATCGGAGGAGGGTGAAGGAGTATAGGGGTTGAAGTGGAGAGGAACAGTAATGGATATTAGTGGCGATATAAAAAAAAGCTAATTGATTGCAGTAAAATAGAAAAAAAAAAAAAAAGATATACAGTGATTAATATAAAATAAAAGAGAAATTGAGATAAAGTTAAAGAAAAAGATATTAGGCCATAGAGAAAAGAGTCCGTTACAGGTTTCAAGTTGTTACCAGACAGTAGACGAGAGCCAGCTGGTCAGGAGAAAATATCAAGGTCTTTTGGCTGGTCGATGAAGATAACCGGATGGCCATCCTCCCTCCGGCAACATACCCTGCCAGCTGCGAACCAGACATATTTTAATTTGCCCGACGCTTTCTTCTTTACGAGCGTCTGTTCGTGGGGGTCATTTCTTTTCCTAGGTATATACAGTGGGAGTCGTTTCTAATGTCCTGTGTGGAAAAAACCCTCTTGACCTTTCTTCTCTGAATTAGATTGTCTCATACTGATTGCCTGACGAAACAGGCTATGACAGGTGGTGGTCTGGTGTCGTCTTTTTTGGGTCTCCAGAGTTCTACCATGTCGAGGTCTTCGACATTAATCTTCATGCCGAGCCCCGCTCCAACACTGGCCACCAGTGCTGCTGTTGCCAGACCACCAGGTGGTGGTCTGGTGTCGTCTTTTTTGGGTCTCCAGCGTTCTACCATGTCGAGGTCTTCGACATTAATCTTCATGCCGAGCCCCGCTCCAACACTGGCCACCAGTGCTGCTGTTGTCTCACCGGCCCGGATTGGTATGCCACGGATCTCCACTGATCTGTGAAGTAAGCCTTGTTTGGCCCTGTTCAGTTTCACTTCAAGGTCCCCGACTCGGGATCTCAGTGCTTTATTTTAAGAGGTCAGCTCTTCCAGATGTTTACCTTGCTCTTCGAGGTGATTGTCGATTTTTGATAATCTTTCCCTCAGTTCGAAGCTAAGCTCACCGTATTTTTCTAATGACGTCTTCAGTCAGTTAATATCATCATTTACTTGCGCTCTTAAAAGGTTTATGGCCGCGAGTATGTCGGCTGAAGAAGGTCCTTTTGCTTGACATTATATCTTCCATTACTAACCTTGACATTCAAATGGCCATTACTGATTACTCACTCACTCACTCCATGGCTCTACGGTCCTTTTTGAGAACCTTGGTCTCCTTTACAATAGTTTTAAGATGTTTTGCCACTCCGCTCTGTCTAGGGCTTGTCTCCTCCATCTTTCAACTCCCAGTTTTTCCAGAGTTTTTTCAATACCTTCTATCCATCGGCTTCGTAGTCGCCCTCTTTGCCTTTGTCCTCCGGGCTTACCATTCAACAGCGTTTTTGGCAGTCTACCTTCAGGCATCCTTCGACGTGTCCTGCCCATCTTAATTGGCACTTCTTGATGTATGTCACCAATTCTTCGTCTTGAAACATGCGTCAAAGTTCTTCGTTTTTCCGCAGCCTCCATCTCCCAGCTTCACAGACAGGTCCATATATTCTTCTGAGTACTTTTCGTTCCCAAACATTCAATAATCTTTCGATTTCATTTGTAAGCACCCAGGTTTCACAGCCATATGTTACTACTAGTCTTATAACTGTCTTATATATTATGACCTTAGCTCAGTAGCTTAAGCTTCTAAACTTAAGTGGCTTCTGTAGTGCGAAGAAACATCTATTTCCCGCGGCCAATCGCGCTTTTATTTCTTCCATTACCTCATTTTTCTCCGTAACAAGCGCTCCCAAATATTTAAATTGGCTCACCGTCTTAAAGATGTATGACCCAAATTTTATTTCTGGTTCTGCCCTTGTTGGTCTTCTTGAGGTCTTCATATATACAGTCTTTTTCTCATTGATTTGCAAACCCAATTTAAACGCTGCACTCTCAAACTCTTGGAAAATATCGATCTTGTCGTTAACACATCATCAGCATATGCTAAATGTTGGGTCATTCTATTATATATGGTGCCATTTGCATTTGTTCGAATTGCACGAATTGCAATCTCAAGCGCCAGATTAAGAAGAGTCGGTGACAAAGGGTCTCCTTGTCTTAGGCCCTCTTTGACTGAGAATTGGCTGGACAGCATTCCTTGTATCTTGACTTTACAAGTGGTACGCGGTAGTGACATTCTGACCAATCTGATTAACTTCTTAGGTATGTTCAGTCTTTCCATAGCCATCATTATTTCTTCTCTGTTGATGCTATTGTATGCCTGTTTAAAGTCAACAAACAGATGGTGCAGATCGACATAGTATTCGTATGACTTTTCCAAGGTCTGCCTCAGAGCGAAGACAGTTGATCGGCCCTCTCTGAAACCGCACTGATAATCCCCCAGACACTTTACCGACCAATTTTTGATTTTTTGATTGAGGAGTACAGCAAATATTTTGTATGATGTTGCTAAATAAGAGCATATATTTTGTATGATGTCACTAAATAAGAGATATTCCTCTGTAATTATCACAATTTGCTTTATCTCCTTTCTTGTGGATAGGACATATAAGGGCTGTACCCCATTTTTTTGGCATTTCTTCTTGGAGCCATACCTTTAACACTATATTGTACAGCTCTTTATGTAGCGTTTCTCCACCTTGCTTGATCATTTCAGCATCTATATTATCATATCCTGGTGCTTTACAAAGCTTCAGTGACTGTATCACTTCCAGAAATTCGTCATAATCCGGTGGTTCCACATCATCTTCTTCAGACTGGCTCAAAGTGAACCCTCCTTTCTCGGGCGGCATCACATTTCTTCTGACATTCAGTAGCTCTTCGAAATAGATGCGCCAAGTGTCAATAACTTTAATAGTTTCTAACACGAGGTTTCCTTCTTTATCCTTGCCACCAAACCTTGGTTGAAAGCCCTTCTGGAAATCCCGTATCCCTTTATAGAATTTTCTGGTCTGTTTTTCTCATAGTCTGCTTGTATTGCTCCCAGTTGTGCCTTTTCCACATTCCTCTTTTTCTGCCTACACAAAGTTTTGGCTATTCTTCGTTTGGCTAAATATATATCCATATTTTGCCTTGTGTTCCTGTTTAGAACAGCCCTCCTTGCATCATTCCTTTCCTTCAGACCCCTTTACAAATACCTAATTTTTATTGTCCTTTTTTTTTATTTATTGTTGTACTACATGCTAGTTAATGTTGATTTTTAATATTGTTACATAATTATACAACACCCAATATCATTAAGGTACTTAATGCGTTCTCTTGGACAAATTGGATAAGTATGATTGAAGTTTTAGATCTTTTGATTGCTATCATCAAATTTTGCTTAATATTATTTTTAGAAGAAATAGAACGATTTAAATGTAAAAAAAGTGGTAAGTATATACTAAAAGTACTGAATACTAATCCACATAATTATGTAACAATATTAAAAATCAACATTAACTAGCATGTAGTACAACAATAAAAATTTGGTATTTGTCTCTAAGCACTGTAACTTACTGGTTATCGGCGCCTTATACTGGGTTTTCAGGGGGATATGCCGAGAAACGAAAGTATTTTCTCCATGCCGTCCCGGACAGAACGTCTGTGACTTTGCTGTAATGTATCAAGGAATCAATAAAACCAGGAAGTATAATTATTTAAGATTTACGAAATTCTTATCAAGGTATAATCAATATGTTGGACCAAAATTACAAACACGTGACAGTAAATCACACAAAACCTACGTTGATCAAGAAACAGGTAACACCTAATCAGTTAAATCAATGTGGGCTAAAGCCAAAAGACTCAGTAAAAAAGAATGTGGTAAACATATCAATATTAGAGCCAGAAATATTGCAATAAATATTTATTCAAAAGAATATTTGTAGACAGAGTTGAATATTGGCCTCAACTTAACTAGTTTTGATCCTAAGCTAAATATAAGTTTACAACACCCAATATCATTAAGGTACTTAATACATTCTCTTGGACAAATTGGATGATAAGTATGATTGAAGTTTTAGATCTTTTGATTGCTATCATCAAATTTTGCGTAATATTATTTTTAGAAGAAATAGAATGATTTAAATGTAAAAAAAGTGGTATATATGTAAACTATCTAAGTTATTACACTATAAAACCATTGAAAATTCTATTACATACATTATTATTCATATTAAATAACCCTTGAAATATGCTGTTTCTAATTTGACACCCTGTATATGCATAAACATGTTTGAAGTTGATTTTTTTTTAATTCATTAATTTATCTTTAATTTTTAATTTATTAAGGTTTTTAAGCAGTCTTACAAATGCTGTTTGAAATTTACATATCTCTTATTCTTATGGGGTTAAATACTCTTGAATAAAGATAAAATGTTTTTCATAATGGATAAGTTATCAATTATTGTACTGATTGTAGTGTGCTGGATGCCTTACTGAAAGAAAATTAGGAAAAAGGCTTAATTCATTCCCAATGAAAGACATTACAACAAGCCGAAATGCTCTAAATGCCGTCGATAGGAAGCAGGATGCCCCAGTGAGTGTTTTATTTATTCTTCACATTAATATTGAATTATAACACCGTACTTGAATATAACACAATCATGAAGCTTATTCATTTTCTTTAAAGATTCATTTCTTGAGGTTCAGCCTACTGCTTTTACATGTTTGGGGTTTATTTTATATATTAGCGTCTATATTCAGTAAAAAAAAAGTTCATACTAAAAATTTTAGATCAGCTTTTATTTTTAATGAAAATCCAGCCCCTAATGTAATCCTACTAATTAAATTTATTGGAAGGTCTGCAAACATTTCTCTAAACCGTTCAATTTTTAGAATTCCTAATGTGTCACATTGATTTTGAAATGTTTATCTTACACGAGGAGCCAACGCACAGCAAATTATTGAGTATTATCATTACCAATATGATTTCAATAATCAGCAGGTTCATGACTTCAAAATAGTCCTACCTCATATTATAGAAATCCAAGAAGTAATGAAGATGGAAATGCTATTGAAGAAATCCAGGAATCCTCAGATTAATTAATGCCCCCCCAACCAAAATTTAAACATAAAATTTTTTTAATTAAATATAGCCATAAAACTATAATCCTATATCTAATAAATCCAAAAAAATAATTTTATTAATATTTTCGCATCACCCCCTCTAAAAAAATTTGTATTTCTTCAAAAACCAGCGCTTGTGATGCCATAATGATAGCCATAAATATCAATGTAATCCGAATACTTTAAAATTTTCAATATAAGGATGCTGCCAAAAAATTCAAAATAGATAGGTATTAATTAAAAAAAAAAAAACACCCTTGCTAAAATTATTAACTTTTTTAATATATTAGCACGTCCCCCCCCCCCCACTAGCATACAAACTGATATTTTTTTTTTAAAAAACGCCATCCTCCATAACAAATTAATTTATTTTAATACTATTAATATATTATTATTATTTTAATATTATTTAATATTCATATAATAATATTATATGAATATACAAGTATCCTTAACTTGATAGCGTATTGTTAAGGATCAGCGTAAAGATTTTATATAGATAGTCTGTAAACAGAACCTCTTTTTATGAATACTATTATAAATGAAGAAAAAAAAAAAAAAAAAAAGGGATGGAAAATAATATGTTCTTTGTCCGGTATAAAAGGTGAAGGAAAAAGATGATTAACTAGAGTTGGGGAAATGTGCACATCCTACCATCTTCTTGTCATGAAAAATCAGAAGAACTGTGAGGCATGTTTTTAATAATGGGAGTATTCTAAAATGTTAACAAAGGAAATTCAGTCAATCTGGGTAAAGTACCTCCTCAGTTACCAGAGTTAGGAATTCTTGAAAGATTTGAAAACGTTTCTCCCACCAACTCTATTTTTACTGTTCATAATTTGTCACATTTGTGGTGAAACATAAGTCTAATAAGGGGAGGCTATGGACATTGGAACACTGACTTCATTAAAACTCATTTTTGAAAAAATGAAAAATAATTTTTTATCCTGGGAGTGTGGCCGTATTTGATATTAAATATTTACAGATATAATGTTGAATTGGTAATTTAGGTATATACATGTGAATAATATAAAACTAAAATAAAATAAAAACAGAAATAGAGATAGTGCATTCCTTCATACCTAAGTAATCTGTACGCACAATAAGCAAGGAAAAAAAAAAAAAAATATATGAGGAAGAAAGAAGACAAAAATATTTGGAGACAACAGAGTAAAATAAAACAACTTGAATAAATAGATAACATAGTATTTGTTAGGGGCTATATTTAATAGAATTATTTCTAAAGAGCCATTGTGTTACTTCAATGCTCAGATGAATTGGGAGTTCAATAGGAACTCGAAGAGGAGGGATTTGAGAGTGGAAGCCGATGGAGCATGTCAGATATTGGAAGGGATCGAGTTCCAGAGGGATATGGCTTGCATTATGAAGGATTTTTTATAAGTATCAGTACGGAGGGGTGGAGGATTGAGATCGGACGTACAGGATCTGGTTGGGCAGGATTGGATGGAGGATTTAAATTGTAGGCTTTGTAGGATATAGGAGGGTCGTTGAGTTGTGATGGCCTGGTATAAGAAGGAAGGCAGTAGATAATGACGGTGATAGGAGGGGTAGAGCCACTTCAACTCGGCATAGGACTGGGTTATATATGTATCTCTTGGGATCCCAAAGATACACCATAAAGCTGTAGTCAAAGTGGGGAAAGATAAGCGAGAAAACTAGGAGTTGGCGGGCTTTGAATGGTACAAGATATCGTACCAATCCAGATAAGATAAGAAGTTTGCTTAGAAGGATATTGTGGTCCACTGAGTCAAAGGCTTTGGTGAAGTCGAGGAGAATAAGGATGGTGAGTTTCTTTTGGTCTATGGCTGTGAGGAGGTCTTGGGAAATTTTAATAAGGGCGGAATGAGTGGAATGATCAGGCCTGAAACCAGACTGAAGATGGTTCAGAAGGTTGTTTTGCTCTAGATATTGGGATAGTTGTGACTGAACTAAACGTTCTAAAGGTTTAGATAGGTTGGATAATAGGGAGATAGGACGGAAATCATTGAGGGTTTCTGGATTGGAAGTTTTTTTCAATGGGCCTACAAAAGCAGTTTTCCAGGTACTGGGGAAAGTGGCACTTTGCAGCAAAAGGTTGTAGATATGATAAAGGATAGGGAGAATGAAAGGAAGTGAAACTTTAATCAATTTAACTGGGATTTTATCTGGTCCGAAATCACTTGTTTGGGAATTACTAATGGATTTGAGCAGGTCGTCAGGGGTAATATGGGAGAAAAAACAGTTGTTGGGGTTAAAGGGAGAAGGAACAAGAACCGGCATTGGTGCTTGGAGAGGATGGGAAGTGATGGAGACAAAGTAAGAGTTGAGTGCATCGGCTAAAATAGGAATCGATTGGTTTTGAGTGGGTTTACCTAAGGACAGTTTACGGAGAATTGCCCATTTGGTTTGGAGTCGGGGGTACCGGATAAGGATTGCTGGAAGTAGATGGATTTGGTGTGGCATATTAGGGATTGAGTGCTATTTCGGAGGAGCTTAAAGGTGGTATAATCTCCAGGAAGTCGGGTGCGCTTAAATCTTCATCTAGCTATGTTTCTTCTTTTCATAGAAATCCTTATCGTAGGTGTTAGCCAGGGTGCTGGAGGATGCTTAAATGTCTTGAGCTCAAGAGGAGAATGACGATCTAGGATGGTATGAAGTTGAGTGGTCAGGGTTTCCACCGTGGAGTCAATGGAGTTTGAGGTGTATATGGGGTCCCATTGGATCATCTCAAGATCAAGCGCTAGGATTACAGGTGATAGGGAGTCAAGGTTTCAAAAGGATACAGTTCTGGGGTAAAACAGCGGGATGGAAAAGTTATAGGATATTTGTATGAGGTCGTGGGAAGACAGAAAAGGAACAGGATGCTGTGACGAGGCAAGGAGTTTTTATATGAATCATAACATAAAGAGCAAGCCAAGTGCTGGAGTACTGGGTATGATGGGTCGGGTCTTAAGGGACTATAAATAAATTAAGGGAGTATAGGAGATTTGAAAGATAGGCTTGGTCAGAATAAGGTATCTGGAGATTGGTGTTGAGATCTCCGGAGAGAATATTGTTGGAATATGAAGGGATCAAGGATGGTCTCGAATGCTTTATCAAAGGGAGCTTTCGTTGGACAGTAGATGACACCGAAGAGTAACGAATGTGTGGAGGTGGATATTTCAGTAAACAGATATTCAATGTGCGGGGAAAGGGAAGTGGGGGAAAGAAGGAGAATTTTTTATTTAAGGCTATCGTGGACAAACAGACCTACTCCACCACCGGTTCTATTCACTCTATCATGACGGAGCAGGGTGTAGTTAGGGAGGCTAACTTGGGAGGATGGCAGGTTTCAACCAAGTTTCGGAGGTAGCAATTATATCGTAAAAGTTGTGGAGGAAAAAATCTTGGAATTCATCAATATGGGCAAGAAGGGACGGGGGCGTTAACATGGCAGGTTAGAAGGACATTAGTCATATGTGATAGGAGACTGAGATATGACGGAGGGAGGGGTTAAATGGTGGAGTATTGTTGAATTGATCTGGAGTATACTGGAACACTGAGATGGAATACAACAGAAATTATGAAGTAGCAAAATCATTTAAGAAGAGAGTAGAATAAGTAGTAACAGTCATTAAAACATGAATAATAAATAAAGTTAAAGTTGGGCAAGCCGAAATTACATAGTATGCTTGAATTGTGGCAACGGAAAAAATAATTAGTAGGTAAATAAAAGTTAATAGGTAAATAAAAGTTATGATAAGTAAAAGAAAAAGTAAAAAGAAAAGAACTGAATAAAGCTGCCTGCGTATGAGGGGCTGAGATCAGGGAACCAACACGAAAACGTCGAGGTCGGTAGGTGAGTTGATGATGACCACGTACTGACCGTAACCTTGCCGGAAATTCACTCGGCCTCCATTAAACAAGACATACGTTATTTTGCCTGCCGCTTTCTTTTGTCGCGCTAGCTAGTACAGGTGCCTAATAGTAGTGGTCATCGATTCGTTGAGGTATATCTTGTGGGCATCATTTTCCTGTCAGCCCAGGTGACGGAGAGAAAGGTCTCTGAACACCCTGCGCTTTTGGATGAGTTCATCTCTTAGAGATTGGCAAACGAATCTCGCTACCATTGGGCCTGGTGTATCATCTTTCCTTGTCCTAACTCTCTCCACGTAATCGATGTCCTCCACCCGCAGGTTCAGCCCCAGGGCTGCACTTACATTCATTAGAAGCCCCATAGGCGTTTCTCCTGGTCTTACTGGTATTCCTCTTATCTCGGTGGTCTTAACTAAATGCTGCTGATTAGATTTGTTCAGTTTCGCTTCAAGCTCCGAAATGCGGGACTTTAGGGTTGCATTCTCCAAAACTAGGCAGTCGATTTTTGAGTTCTGGGCTTCTAGGAGAAAGCCCGAACCCAATGCAAGACGATCTCTGAGTCCGTAAAACATAGAAAACGATCCACCGGTACCCGAAGCCTCAATGTTTCTATGACTGACTTGACTAATTTTGACAGAAGCAGAGCTGCGCATAATTCCAGACGCGGAATAGTTAAGATCTTCGACGGAGAAACCTTGTAAATCGTAGGTTTACAATCGGTCTTTTCTGCCTTGGCATACAGGACAGCTCCGTAACCTATCATCGAGGCATCTGAGAACCCGACCAAAGTAACTCTAGCCCCAGGGTAAATTCCAATATGTCTTGGGATTTTAACGTTCAGCAAACTACCCAATTCCGATTGAAACTGTTGCCATTGATGTGCAACTAAATCTGAGGGAGGCTCATCCCAGTCCACCCCTTCTTTCCAAAGTCGCTTTATTAAAGCCTTTGCATAGAGTGTGACTGGAGCTAACAGTCCCATCGGGTCAAAGATTCGGGCAACTGTAGACAAAATTTTTCGCTTAGGTCCCCTCCTTTGCATCATGATCTAGTTTAAATTGAAGAACGTCATCCTTTGGAACCCATCGCAAACCTAGCACTGAAGACGGATTATGATCCGTAAATTCCTTCCGTATTTCTCGCGGATTATTATCGGAATGTGAAGATGCTAGTTCAATTACATTAGAGCCCCACTTAGTTAACTCAAAACCACCCCTTCGAAACATGTCCTTAGCTTCTTGAATTATGTCTAAGGCCTCGTTTTTAGATGGAAGGGATGTGACCAAGTCATCCGTGTACATATCACGGGGAATCAATTTCGATACGATGGGAAAATTTTCCTTCTCTTCCCTCCACAAGCTGATGTATCGTACGTAAAGCTAAATATGGTGACGAGGACACCCCGAATACTACTGAATTTAGTTCATACACCTTTATGGGCTCATCCAGTGAATTTCTCCATAAAAACCTCTGAAATTTCCTGTGTTCAGGAGCTATTAGAATTTGCCGATACATCTGCTTGATATCCGCGGTAAGCGCAATTTTGAAAATTCTGAAATTAATCAACAATGCCATAATATCGGTTTGCAATTTGGGTCCTACGAGCAAAATATCGTTTAAAGATTTCCCAGAAGTCGTTTTTGCACTTGCGTTAAACACCATCCTTAAAGGCGTTGTCAAACTTTGCGGTTTAAAAACCCCATGATGTGGGATAAAATATCCATCAGCAGGAAAATCCGCCATTGCAACTAAAGAAGCATGACCCTGCTGTAGATAATCCGCAACCACCGCGTTATAAGCTTTCCTCAATTCTGAAGAACGACTTAAACGTTTTTCTAGAGTCATAAGGCACCTTTTGGCCACTTCAACCGATTGACCTAAACACGAAGGTTCTTGCCGGAAAGGTAAATGAACCATGAATCTTTCGGATTCTTGCCTCCTAACCGTAGAAGAGTATATCTCCTCACACTTAAGGTCTTCACGACTTAAGATAGATTTCAGTGAGGGAGAGACTTCCTCCACTTCCCAGAATCGTTTAACCAAATCTTCGATCGGCGTTTCCCCAACAACTGTACAACAGAGCGCCAAATTTGGTTCAATGTAGCCCCCAATAGGAGCTTCTCCCATCAATACAAATCCAAATGGACTTCTATTGCTATGGGTTGTGTTGTGGAACCTCGAACTTGTCGACCTCCGAAAAAATACGGACAAAACTCAGCCCCAATGATACCATCAATCGACGTAGGTATATCAAAATTTGGATCGGCAAGATCTAAATCCCTTAAATGATAAAAATGCAACCTATCAATCGCAATGGAAGGCAATCTATCAACGATCTTGTCAACAATGAAGGAGTTAATGTCTAACTTGAAATTTTGATTAATTAACGATGACAATGCAAACATAGTTTTGCCTTCAATTGCCTTTGGCACACCTCCAAATCCCAAAATTGACGATTTTATTTTTTCTATGGGGAGTCGTAATCGTCTACAAGCGCAGAGCGTTATGAAATGGGATTGACTACCCGAATCAATTAACAAGCGGATCCTTTGCATCCTCCCTGAACCATCCAGTACGTTACCTACCACCGTAGCTAACACAACAGTGCTTTCAGGGCAATGTGAACGACGGACTTGAGTCTGTAACGAACAAAGACTTGCAACCGCGTTCGCTTCTTGTTTATTCGGTGTATCATTAGTGATATCACTAGCAAATTCAAAATGTAGAAGGGTATGATGTGGTAAATCACATTTGGAACAACTTGTCTGAACTTTACGCTCTTTGGCTCTATGGTCGCTTGAAAAGCATTTTAGACAAATACATTTTTGTTTTAACTGTCTATAGCGATCCCAGGGTGACAAAGATAAAAATTTTGGACAATTCTGGACTTTGTGTAAACCAACCTCACACAACGTGCATCCTACTTTTCGAATTGTTTCTGATGGATCCGACTTTACTACCAGCGAATGACTAAGGCTTGAATTACGCTTTGAATAATGACTATTTTCCGACGAGGGCAAGGTCCTGATCTGTTTTTCTAAAAATTTAACAAAATCCGAGTACTCCGGAATATTTTTATCTCGATGCGCTGCCTCGAATTCCCTTCTCGTAATAGGATCTAATATTTTCAAACCCCTATGCAAGAAAATATAATCCTCCAAAGACGGAATTGAGCTTAACTGTTTCAAAGCACCGATAGGGGTACAAAACTTATCCAAGACCATGGCTAAGCCTTCTCGGGATGCTGATTTAAGGGGCTTAAACCCAAAAATTTGGTCAATATAGGAATCCGCTAAACTTCTATCGTCATTATATCGATCATAAAGAGCATTCCAAATTACCGAATAATTGCTAGCTACTGGTTTCAAAGCTTTACAGATGTTCGCTGCCGGACCGTGCAATTTAGAAACTAAATATTGTAATTTTTCCAGATCCGATAAGCGTTTATTATCATGAATTAACGTTTTGAATAATTCATAAAAAACTGGCCACTCATCTGTACGCCCATTGAAAATTGGAATATCGATTATAGGAAGTTGAATAATTTTTTCCTGATCCATAACACCTACTTGTGATAAGGCCGCTGACGAAGTTTCGCTTGCTTTACCACTCCCTGATAAGCCAGTACCGGCTACTTGTTTAGGTGACGGGAATTCCCTCACTGCGACTAACCTAATTAACCCTATCATTTCAGGTAGCGAGTCATTAAACTCAGGTGAAAAATTTTCATCTAATTCACATTTAATCTCATTGATGCGAAATTCGGTATTCTCAGATTCTTTTACTGTATCATCAAATACATGAAGGAGTATTTGAAACTGCTCTAGCAATTTTTTATCACTACTCGTAACTTTATTAGCTATATCATATAGCCGTTGAATTCTAATAAAATACTTTTCCCTTTTAGCAATGAGTATTTTTACTTTTAATTCTGACATTTTTTTTATAATTTTAACTATAGAGATTATTAAAATAATTAAATTTACTGATTAATAAATGTTTTGCTTTGATAAACAAAGACTAACCTTAACCCAATGAAACGATTGTGCTAGAATGATGTTATAATCGAACGGCCCAACAATCGACCCCTACAAATCACTAGCAATCGATCCGGCTCGGTCAGGACCAATAAATTATGGCATATAAATTTATAATTGGACTGTATAACTAAAATCATGAGTTAAATAATTTTCTAGCAATCAGCAGACTCCCGAAACATTAAAATTATTGAAAATTAGTTCGGGACTCACCCGCATGCGACTTCTGCTGGCTGACTCCTTTTACTTTTTCGCAATCTGGATCTTCACTTCTTTGCTGTCCCTAAATTTTCAACAAACCCAATGGTTCGGGAGTTCTCGTAATATTTTAAGAAACTATTAAAAACCTTGTGCTCAACTTAACATTAGCAGTTGGCCTCTGACTTTCATAGAGTGCGGTTGTACTGTGTGGTGAATTCATAATTTTTTTTTGTTTACTTTCACATGTATTTATCGGATTTATGTTTTTTTTTTTCTTCTTTTCTGTTCATAATTAATGAACTCAAGTGAAGAGGTAGGTGTTCCACCTATTTTCAATAACTGCCAACATCCTACTGCTAAACCAGAGGAAAACAAATGTTTAGAAGAACCCAACTCAAAGAAAAGGTATCACGAGGGATCTCCACAAAACCAGTCTCCCGTTAAAAAAATGGGTAAATATTACAGTGAAATATCGCCTATTAAACTAACCAACAAATTCCAGGAACTTAATGAAACCGACCTAGATAGTGATAATCCATCTTCTTCAAAACAAAATGCCAGTCAAAACAGTGATAAAATTAATAGCAATACAGATACGATTAAAATTCCTCCTATATATTTACATAACGCTAATAATTATCAATTAATATTAAATGATCTTAACTCATTATGCTTAAATTCATTTACAACCAAAGTAGCTGGTAATAATACTAAAATAATGTTATCGTCTATAGAAGATTATAGAAGAATTACAAAATATTACGATGAGGAAAAAATAGAATATCACACATATTCATTAGAAAAAAACAAAACTTTAAATGTAGTTATAAGAAATGTTCCTTATTCTATTACCGAAGAGGAGTTAAAAACTGAACTAAAATCTAAAAATTTTCAAGTTTCACACGTTGCCAGAATTTTAAATAAGGAAAAAAAACCAACACCACTCTGTTTAGTGTCACTTGTTAATAATGAAAAGGCCATTGAGATTTTTCAATTGACTAATTTATTTTACGCCATTATCTCAGTAGAACCTAAACACCGAAACAATGATATACCCATGTGTACCAACTGTCAAAGATATGGTCATACCAAAAATTATTGTCGATTGGAACCAAGGTGTGTTAAATGTAAAGATAAACACCATTTTTCAAAATGCCCCCTTAAATTTACCGACAAACCGTTCTGTGTAAATTGTAATCAAGCACATGCAGCTAGCTACAGAGGTTGTCCCTATTACCAAACTATGAAAAATAAAATGAACTCACCTGTCGAAGCACAAAATAACAATATAACTGAAGAAAATGTATCTAATCGCAGGCCATTCAAAAGAACTACACCAAAATTCACATATTCCTCAGCTGTATCATCAGATCAAGTCCCAGAACAAAAAAATAATACCGAAGTTAACAGTGAAAGTATTCTAACCACAATCACAAAAATTATCATTGATGCCATTAGACCATATTTTTCACAAATAATGACTTATTTAAGCTCCCTCGTTACCTCCTTCTTCACAAATGGGCCTTAATGTAAACAATGGGCTATCTACTGTTATAATACCTTCGCAGTCCATAACAATATACGTGTTTACTGCCTTTTCAATTCTATTTTATAAATCTATTATAAAACGTAATTTTAAAATTTTATTTTTATCATATGCCTCCTGAATTAAGAAAATTAAAACTTTTAAACTGGAATGCCAACGGTGTTTCTTCACAGAAGAGTGAATTCCGAATTTTTCTTGAATCAAACTCCATTGACGTAGCATGCGTTTCTGAAACACATTTTTCAGCAAATACCAAATTTAATATACCTGGTTATAAAACATTGAGAAAAGATAGAGACAGCTTGTCACCGTCCGGAGGTGTAGCCATTTTCATTAGAAATAATTTAAATTTTGAAGAAAATTTTTTTCCACCCATATCAAACATCGAAGCAATCTCAATTCGTTTAAAATCTAATCCCAGCGTAATCATTACATCCGCCTACAAACCACCAAATAAGAGAATATTAGAAGAAGAAATTGACAAGTTAATGCCATCTAACGAGCGTACGTTAATTTTGGGTGATATGAATAGCAAACATATTTACTGGGGCTGTCACAAATCTAATCAAAACGGAAATAAACTTTTAGAAATATGTTCTAAACATAATATTCAAATAACAACGCCAACTGAACCGACATTTTTCAGACGGGGGTGTGCGCCTGATGTATTGGATATTGTGTTAAGCAAAAATATTAATGCGCCTATTTCAGCCCAGACAATATCTGCTCTAAATTCCGATCATGTCCCTGTGTTAATACAGTTCTCTACAGAAATTCATCAAATTCCCTCCCGTAAATCTTTAATAAATGGAATAATTGACTGGGACATGTACAAAAATTTAATACACCAAAATATCTTTATAAAAAAAAGTTTTCCACAGCCTCATGAAATCGATGACGTTATAAATAACCTGTCGGTAGTCATATCTAAATGTATAAGCGACTCAACTGTAAAAACGTTCAGTATTAAAAGAAAAACGGTTTTAAATTGTCTTCCAAATAGTATTCTTCAATTAATAAGAGACAAAAATAAAGTAAGAAGATTGTGGATGACCACTCGAAATCCTATGCACAAAATAAAATGGAATCGTTTGAAGAGAATAACTAAAAAGGAATTAGAACAGTTCACAATATCTCAATACAAGAATTATGTCTCAAACCTAGATTCAAGAGATTATTCATTATGGATGGCTACCAAAAGGATTTTAAATAAACATGAAGGAATTCCCACTATTATCGAAAACGACGAATTCATATCTGGTGACCAGGAAAAAGCTGAAGCTTTTGCTGATTATTTTGAGAAAACTTTCTCAAATTCAGAAGACGGAAGAGACACGACAAGCAGAAATGTAGTAAATGAGGATGTAAATACGCTAAAAGTCCCTTTAACAACTGTCCAACCACCGCTAGAATTCACTTCCCCGAAGGAAATTCAAGAATTAATCAGAAACCTTAAGACAAAGAAAAGTCCTGGTCATGATCTGATCCCGGTAATTGCCATCAAGAAGTTGCCCAGAAAAGCTATCCTATTAATTACGTCAATTTTCAATAGTTGCCTACGAATTGGTCATTTTCCTGATACATGGAAGAAAGCTGAACTAGTTGTGATACATAAACCCGGTAAAAGCCCCAAGCAAATCAACAACTATAGGCCCATAAGTCTATTGCCCATTTTAGGAAAATTGCTGGAATCTGTGATAAAACGGCGCCTTTCATTCCATCTTCAAGCAACTAACATCATTCCAGACTTCCAATTCGGTTTTCAGCAAAGACATTCCACGTCACACCAACTCGCAAGATTATCTGAATTAATAGTGAACGGGTTCGAAAAGAAAAAACATACTTTAGTAGCTTTCCTGGATTTTCAGCAAGCATTTGACAAAGTTTGGCATCAAGGTCTTCTATACAAATTGAAGAAAATAGATACCCCGAAATATTTGCTCAACATTCTCCATTCATTTCTCACCAACAGGACATTCACTGTAAGAATAAATAGCAGCAACTCAACCGTAAGACCAATCCGAGCTGGTACCCCACAAGGTTCAGTTCTTTCTCCGACCCTCTTCAACCTTTACCTCCATGATATTACCCAGTCTCCAGTTACTTCTATTGCTATGTTTGCGGATGACACGGCGGTTATTTCTCAAAACGAAGACATAATAACAGCAAGACATGAACTACAAGCTCACTTAGATATTTTAGAACAATATTTCAAAAAATGGAAAATAAATTTAAATGTACAAAAATGCAAGGCCAAGATCTTCACTCTGCGACGTCCTGAAGATCCCCCGTCATTAATCCTCAGCGGAAACTCTCTACAGTGGAACTCTTCAAGCGAAACAGTAAAATATCTTGGAGTGCATCTAGATCGTCGATTAACCTGGAACCACCATCTCAATATTAAATTAACGCAAGCCTATGCAAGACTCGCAATGCTATACCCCATAGTTAACAGGAAATCTAGTCTTAAACCTGAAGTAACCATCTTGATTTATAAAACAATTCTGCGACCACTTTTGATGTATGGATGTGAAGTATGGGGTGCTGCATCCTGCACAAAACGGAAAAAAGTACAAACATTTCAAAATAAAGTTCTAAGAATAGCAGTAAATGCCCCTGGTTCGTTAGAAACAGTCAACTTCATCGCGAGCTTAAAATAGGAACGATAGACGAATTCATAAAAAAACGTTTTTTGAAATACCATACTCAGTTACCGGCTGTGAAAGGTGCAATAACTTACAAGATAGGAGCTCCCGTTTCATCCCGAAGGCTGAAACCCCGGCTAATGCAAGACCTACTACTGTGAGACTCATAATAACTTTATCTGTATAACTATTAATTTCCTCATAATTATGTTACTATTCATTCAACTTTATTTTACTTGCAAGTAGTTGGTTTTTTTATTTATTTATTTTATTTTTTATTTATTATTTTTTTATTTTTTTTATTTTTTTTTATTTTAGTTATTTTATTTTATTTTTTTATTTTTTTTATTTTTTTATTTATTTTTTTATTTTATTTTTTATTATTTTTTTTTTTTTTTAACAATTATTATCATGAAATTATTTGTAATAATTAATTCAAAATTTACAAAATTGTAAGTCGTTAGGGTGTCTCTTGTATGAGTCTGTACCCGTTCTTTGTCAAATGTTACAAAAATTGTATATGATTTTACAAAAACCATGTATGGCTCTCTGAGCCGATCTGGAAATAAAGAATTATATATATATAACTTAACATTAGCAAGTACGAAGACTGACTGGGGGATCTTTCTATATGCCATATGGGATTAAACAAAGCAAAACAATTGACAATCAAAACACATCGCCCGACAGAGCCGGACCAACCGTATTATTTATAATATTTAAATAAAATTATTCGCGTTGGCGCGACCAATGTTTTTGACAAAAACCAATATGTTTTAACATCGCTGTTTTGGACAAACAACAATAATATATATGCTCTTAACATCGATGTTTTAACTATAACAAAGTAAACATGCGCGCCACAGAAAAATCTTCGGCGGCGGGCCGCTGATGATTTTTTACCGGCGGCGGCGGCGCATACCGGCGCGCCGATGCTCGCGAGATTTTTGTATCATGGGCGTACGCAGGCGAAGGCAGCTGCCCCCCCTCTACAAATTTTGAGAAACAAAAACTACCAATAAATAAATTCCTATTCATTTACTATATTTATAAAGCATTATATAAACACTTATTATAACATTTAAATATCAGTAAGTTTTATTTTGATAATTAATTGAGCCTTACGGTCAGAATAAGTACTCGACCTTTTCTAAAATTTTATCAGCCTGCCCCCCCTAGAGGAAATCCTGCGGACGCATCTGGGAGTACTCATTTATTATTTTATTTGTTGAATTGAATTTTTAATGCTAAGGCCGTACATTTAAGGAGTTTCACTTGTAAAAAACATACTTTACAGTCTTGTGACATAAATAACTAGTTTTTGAAATGAAATGAAAACAGATTAGCTGAATGGGGTTAAAGGTCATTGTTTGCTTATAATAAGTTCTTATCTCTCTAATTCCACCTATCAATTCAGGTCAGTTTCTTTCAGACTGTTGTGAGTTACAGGTTGCTTTTAAAATGTCTAATTTTGAGCACCGTGCAGTAATAAAATATTTTGTAAAAAATGGGATGGGGCCGAGGGAAAATTTTGAAGACATATGCAAAATTGAGGAACTCTGCCCCATCGTATGCCACTGTCAAAAAGTGGGCCACACTCTTCAAAGCTGGCCGAGGAAACCTCGAAGATGATGACCGATCTGGGCGACGTTAATCTCGGAAGGAGTTTTGCTGGCATTTTCTGCAGCATGGCATGATAATAAACAGGGCAATACTATGCAGACCTTCTCGTGAAACTGCGAGAGACCATCAAAGAGAAACGCCGAGGAAAGATCACCGAAGGTGTGCTGCTACTGCAGGGCAAAACTCCCGTCCACAAATCAAGAGTTACCACGGAGACGGCCAAGCTGCTCCCGCACCCACCCTACTCGCCAGACCAGGCCCCCTCAGACTTCTACCTCTTCCCTAATATGAAAAAACATTTGTTTGGGAGAGTGTTTTCGTCAGACGATGAGGTGATCTCAGCTCTCAAAGTCGTTTTGGAAGGTTTCTAAAAAAAAATTTTGCCAGGGTTACAGATGTTAGAGAAGCGGTGGAAAAAGTGTGTTTCTGTTGTAGGGGACTATATTGAAAAATAAAAATATGTAAGATGAAAATATATTTGTATATGTATGTATATCAGGCTTAGAACTTTCTTTACCCCCCTCCTACTTCTAAAGATCCATCGTGTTCCTTCAGTGATCAGTTGAATTGGAAGTTGAATAGGATCACGAAGAGGAGCGATTTGAAACTGGAAGTTAATGGAGCGTGTCGGATAACGAGGGGATCGAGTTCCAGAGGGATGTTGCTTGCATTATGAAGGATTTGTATGTATAAGTTCGATGGGATGGAGGATATATATCGGACGTACGGGATCTAGTTTGGCGGGATTGGTTGAAGGATTTAAATTAGAGGCTCTGTAGGATATAGTAGGGTCATTAAGTTCTGATGGCCTGGTATAGGAACAAAACGTATTGCATAATTCATTAGGTGTTTAAGATTGGCTTCGAGTGCCCCAGACAGTCCGCTGTACACCATACAGCCGTAGTCAAAGTGGGGAAAGATGAGAGAGGACGGTTGAACTGTTTCCGGGTAGAGATATTGCGACGGGAAATTTGTGAGATATGTGGTTTCCAAGAGAGGGATTGATCGAAGGTAACGCCAAGGTTTTTGACAGAATTGTGAAATGAGATAGATGAATTGTTCAGGACTAGATTTGGAGCGACAGAAGTTGATTTGAGGAGAAAGGGATGATCCAATCATGGTGGCTTTCGTCTGCTTCGCGTTCAGAGTGAATTCGTTGAGGTTTGCCCAAGCACATATTCTGTCGACATCTTCCTGTATTTTTAGGATATCGTCCTAGGAATCAGCGGGGCAAAGGAGAGATAAAGCTGGGCATCATCGGCATATAGATGGTATTGACAGCGATGGGTGGAGGATGGAAGTTCATTGATACAGATAGAAAAAAGCGTGGGGGACAAAGAGGAACTCTGAGGTACACCTTTAGGTGGGAGGTGTTGGAGACAAAGTGAGAATTGAGTGCATCGGCTGAAAATGGAATTGATTGGTTTTGAGTGGGTTTACCTAAGGACAGTTTGCGGAGAATTACCCATTTTGCTTTGGAGTCGGGGGTACTGGATAAGGATTGCTGAAAGATTTGGCGCGGTATATTAAGGATTGAGTGCTATTTCGGAGGAGCTTGATGGTAGTATAATCTTCAGAAAGTCAGGTGCCCTAAAATCTTCTAGCTGCGTCTCTTCTAGGATGGTATGAATTTAAGGGTTTCCGCCCTGGAGTCAATGGCGTTTGAGGTGTAAATGGGGTCCTATTGGATCATCTCAAGATCAGGCGCTAGGATTGCAGGTGATAGGAAATCAAGGTTTCGAAAGGATTCAGTTGTGGAGGAAAACAGCAGGATGGGAAGGTTATAGGATAATTGTATGAGGTCGTGGGAAGACTGTAAAGGAACCGAATGTGTTAAGGCGAGGAGTTTTTTAGGGAATCGAGATCATAAACGACAAGCCAAGTGATGGAGTGCTGGGTGTTAAGAGTCGGGTCGTAAGGGACTATAAATAAGGGAATAGAAGATATTTGAAAGATAGGCTTGGTTAGGAGAAGGTATCTGGAGATTGGTGTTGAGGTCTCCGGAGAGAAAAATTTTGGAATATCAAGAGATCATGTTGTAAAGGATGGCCTCGAATGTTTCATCAAAGGTAACTTTCGGAGGCAGGTAGATGAAACCAAAGAGTACGGAGGTGGGGAGGTGGATGTTTCAGCAAACAGATATTCAATATGCGGGGAAAGGGAAGTGGGGAAAAGAAGGAGAATTTTTTATTTAAGGCTATCGTGGACAAAGAGACCTACTCCACCACTAGTCTTATACACTCTATCATGGCGGAGCAGGGTGTAGTTAGGGAGGCTAACTTGGGTAGGATGGTGTGTTTCAACCAAGTTTCGGAGATTGCAATTATACGGTAAAAGTTGTGGAGAAAAAAATCTTGGAATGCATCAATATGGGTTAGAAGGGACTGGGCGTTAACAGGACAGGTTAGAAGAACATTAGTCATATGGGAAAGGAGATGGAGATATGACGGAGGGAGGGGTTAAATGGTGGAGTATTATAGGATTCATCTGAAACATACTGGATCACTGAGATGGAATACAACAGCACTGATGAAATAGATATATATAGCACTGATGATTGTTTAAGTAAAAAGCATAAGTGGTAGTAGTCGTTAAAAAATTAATAATAAATAAAATCAATGTTTTACCTTTTTTTGAGGGGGAAAATGAGTGTAAATAAAAGAACTTATGGAATTCCTTATCAGTCATTTAAACAATAACGAGAACAGATAATAATCCGATTAGGGTAATTACACCGCAGAAAATTAGAAACAACATGTTGCAACCAATTCTTGCTGTTGCGATGCGGCGGTTGAGGTATGACGTGACATGTCCTAAAAACATTTCATATCCGCTGATCACTTTTCTCGTAGCTTTATGAAGGTCTGCAAATAGGCCTTAAAGAAAAACTCTGTTGCCAATAATATCAACGCCAAGCACAAAAACACCCTGCTCTGCTAGTGTTTCACATGCGGCGCGCCACCTTCATCGGCGGCGGCTCGGCGCAGTTAAAATCATCCGGCGGCGGCGGCGCGGCGCGGCGGCGTGCACGTCTATAACAAAGATGTTTTTAACATCGATTTTTTAACAATAACAACGTTGTTTTTAACATCGATGTTTTAAGAATAACCCAGTTGTTTTTAACATCGTTGTTTTGGACAAAAACAAATATGTTCCTATACTTCAATCTATATTTTTCAATCTGCACCATGAATTGAATCCCCAAGCAGTCCCCACTAGGAGGGATATTTCTGAAACATCGATGTTAAATAGCCGATGTTTTCCGACCATCGATGTTTTTAGTAGCAAAAAATTGTTTTTAACATCTACGTTTTAACAATAAAAAAAGTTGTTTTTCGCAAAAAAAAATAAGGATGAAAATAGTCCGTGGAGGCGGTCAACAAAATACAAAATAGTATAAAACTATTTTATTGTTGTCAGAACGTCGGCAACAATAAAATAGTTTTATACTATTTTGTATTTTATTGACCGCCTCCCCGGACTATTTTCATCCTTATTCTATATCCGATCAACTATCATCTATCCAACAAAAAAAAAAATAGGTTTTAACAATAACAAAAGTTGTTTTTAACATTGATGTTTTAACAATAACAAAGTTCTTTTGAACATGGACAAAAACAAATATGTTTTAACATCGATGTCTTGAAAAAAAACAAAGTTGTTTTTAACATTGATGTTGTGACAAAAACATAAATGTTTTAGCAATAACAAACTTGTTTTTAACATCGATGTTTTAACCATAACCAAGTTGTTTTTAACATCGATGTTTTAGGCAAAAACGAATATGTTACAACATCGATGTTTTGGACAAATAACAACAGTGTATACGCTCTTAACATCGATTTTTTAACGAAAACAAAGTTGTTTTTAACATCGATGTTCTGACGATAACCAAGTTGTTCTTAACATCGATGTTTTTGAAGAAAACAAATATGTTATAACATCGATGTTTTGACAATAACAAAGTTGTTTTTAACATTGATGTTTTTGACAAAAACCAATATGTTTTAACATCGCTGTTTAGGACTAACAATAATATATATGCTCTTAAAATAGCATGCACCATGAATCCCCAAGCAGTCCCCTCTAGGGATGCGACATCGATGTCCATGTTTTCGAAACATCGATGTTTTTAACATCGATGTTGTTAATAGTTAACCTTTTTTTTTTTTTTTTTTATCTCTTTTAACTATAAGAGGTTGTTTTAACATCGATGTTTTAGGTATAACAAAGATGTTTTTAATATAGATGTTTTTGACAAAAACAAATATGTTTTAACATCGATGTTTTAGGTATAGCTAAGATGTTTTTAACATCGATGTTTTCGACAAAAATAAATATGCTTTAACATCGATGTTTTAGGTATAACAAAGATGTTTTTAACAAAAAAAAAATGTTTTAACATCGATGTTTTAAGTATAACAAAGATGTTTTTTAATATAGATGTTTTCGACAAATACAAATATGTTCTAACATCGATGCTTTGGAAAAAAAACAAATATGCTTTAACATCGATGTTTTTGCCAAAATTAAGTATATTTTATCATCGATGTTTTGTCAATAACAAAGTTGTTTTTAACATCGTTGTTTTGGAAAAAAACAAATATGTTTTAACAGTAACCCGGCTGATATTAACATCGATTTTTTGAAAATAACAAAGGTGTTTTTAACGTCAATGTTATGTACACAAATAAATTTGTTTTAATGTCGACGTTTCAAACAAAAACAAGTATACTTTAACATCTATGTTTTGACAATAACATCGAAGTTTTTGAGAAAAACAAATATGTTTTAACATCGATGTTTTTTAACAAAAACAAAGTTGTGTTTCACATCGATGTTTTGATAATAACAAAGTTGTTTTTAACGTTGATGTTTTTGACAGAAACAAATAAGTTGTAACATCGATGTTTTTGTTAAAACATATTTGGTTTTGTCCTAAACATCGATGTTAAAACTACCGGGTTATTTTTAAAACTTAGTTGTTCTTGTCCAAAACATCGATGTTAAAATATATTTGCTTTTGTCCAAAAAATCTATGTTAAAAACTACCGGTTTATTGTTAAAACATATTTGTTTTTCTCCGAAACATTGATGTTATTGTAAAAACATCAATGTTAAAAACAACTTTATTATCATAACATCGATGTTAAAAAATATTTTTTTCGTCAAAAACATCGAGGTTAATAACAGGTTTGTTATTGTTAAAACGTCGATGTTAAAATATGCTTGTTTTTGTATAAAACATCGGTGTTAGAAACATATTTTTTTTTTATCCAAAACATCGATGTTAAAACAATTTTTTTTTTAAAAAGATCGATGTTAAAACATTTTTTTTTTTTGTCCCAAACATCGATGTTAAAAACATCTTAGCTATACCTAAAATATCGATGTTAAAAACATCCTTGTAATAGCTAAAACATCGATGTTAAAACAACTTCTTATTGTTAAAACAGATTGTTAAACGATGTTAAAAAAATCCTCGTTTTATCAAAACATGAATGTTTAAAAAAATATTTATAAATAAATAAATTTATTAACATTTAAACTTTCTGTTCAAAATAATGTTTTATATTTTAAGATAAACCAATAATGTTTTATTGGTTTTTTTTCTTAAAAAACCAATGGGAAAATTTTATAATAAACCTGTTTATTAGTGCACTGGTACATGTTTATAACATGTAGATGTTTAGGACAAAAACAAGTATATTTCAACATAATTGTTTTGATAATAACATCGATGTTTTGGAGGAAAACAAATATGTTTTAACATCGATGTTTTGGAAAAAAACAAGTATATTTTAACATCGATGTTTTGAACAAATACAAGTATATTTTAACATCGATGTTTAGACAATATCATCGATGTTTTGGATAAAAACAAATATGTTTTAATGTCGATGTTTTGAACAAAAACAAGTATACTTCAACATCGATGTTTTGACAATAACATCGATGTTTTGGAGAACAACAAATATGTTTTAACATCGATGTTTTGAACAAATACAAGTATATTTTAACTTCGATGTTTAGACAATATCATCGATGTTTTGGATAAAAACAAATATGTTTTAATGTCGATGTTTTGAACAAAAACAAGTATACTTCAACATCGATGTTTTGAAAATAACATCGATGTTTTGGAGAACAACAAATATTTTTTAACATCGATGTTTTGAACAAAAACAAGTATACTTTATCGATGTTTTGGAGAACAACAAATATTTTTTAACATCGATGTTTTGAACAAAAACAAGTATACTTTATCATCGATGTTTTGACAATAACATCGATGTTTTGCACAAAACATGTATACATTAACGTAGATGTTTTGAGAATAACATCGATTTTTTTTATAAATCTAAGATCTTCAGAGTCAAATTTTATAATAAACCTGTTTTATTATTGCACAAGTACAAGTTTCCAAACTACCAAATAATAGCACTGGTGGTAGTTTTTTTTATAGGAACCAATTACTATTGATAGAGTATAATTTTCATTTTTCAACTTATAACTTGTACTTTAATTAATAAGAAATGAAATAGTAACAAAACAATTAGAGTATTTTTTTGTACTTTTCTCATAAAAATGTCACAGGTGGTGAAAAGAAAAAGCAAAACATATATCTGACACCTAATTGAAGCTATTACCAAAACATTGTTGTGTTTTAAGAGTTAGGGAAGAATATCATTGTTTATGTGAACCTGGGATGATTTTTACATTATCTGTCCTATGAATAAGATGTTGGTGACTAAGGGTTGATTTACATACTTAATTTAGTCATTGGACATTTCATTTTTCTTGCTAATTGGGCTTATAATAATGGAACTTTTAAAGAATTATTTACTCCCACACATCCCCCATTTTTTCCTTTGCAAACAGGATAAACTAGTATATTTTTTAGAGTAGATAATACAAAGGAAATTGTTGTTATCTATTGAAAGGAGTAACACATAAAGAACAGGCTGCATTATCATCTAAGTAAAATTGATTGAATACGATAAATTATTTGATATAAAGTCTATTTAATAAAAAGAGAATAAATTGGTGGGGTGGTTGTGGAAAATTTACAAATAGCAAAAAAACTATTTTATTTGTAGACTACGTTTTGATACAACACTGCAAGTCATCTTATGTGTTAATTTAACAAGATATAAAATATACAGACAAAAATCATTATGACACAGAACTGAGCCTTGGGCCGCACCTAAACAAAAAAAAAATTGGATTTAGGCTTAAACCTTTTAAGAGTAGAGGTTATATCCTGAATTGAGAGATTACTGATTCCAAGAATTTCCATTTGTTTACATTTTTATTCTATTCTAGGGCACGCTTTGTCAAATGTGGTATTATTTTTCTTCAAATGTTTGTGTATTTTTTTATAGGTTTAGAAAATGTCTCTGAGAAGGTCTAAGCAATTCTATAAGTTAATAATGCATTATATACTTTAATTTTAATTTAAGCGTTAAAAAATGCTCATGAAAAATAATAAAATAGCCAAAAACCAATGTTTGTGGGCCGATGTTAACATTAGTAGTTGACCTGTTTTTTTTCTTGATTGTAAGAGATAATCTTCACTGTATTATTACAAAAAATTAGAACACTTACAATTTAATGTATATATAATTTAATTGTAAATTTAAGACAGCGAAGTAAATTTAGCCATGAAGAAGACCACTGTTAGTTCAAAAAGTAACCTAAAATTTAAAATTTTCTTACTATTTCTAAATCTTATTACCACCTCTCTGGTACACCTTTTTCAATATATAAGGTGAAGTATTAAGTAATTATGCAATATTTAATTACGATTTGGAGAAGAATGACTTTCTGGTTTAAGTAATTTTAATTATTTAATCATCCTAGGTTCACGAAAACAATGATATTCTTCCCCAACCCTTAAAACACAACGTTTTGGTAACAGCTTTAATTAGGTCATATATCTGACACCTAATTAAAGCTGTTTTACGTTTTCTTTTCGCCACCTGTGACATTTTTATGATGAAAGTACAAAAAAATACTCTTATTGTTTTGTTACTATTTCATTTCTTATTAATGAAAGTACAAGTTATAAGTTGTAAAAATGGAAATTATACTCTATCATTCCAATTGGTTCCTATAACAAAAATCAACCGCCAGTGCTATTATTTGGTAGCTTGGGAACCTGTACTTGTGCAATAATAAAACAGGTTTATTATAAAATTTGACTCTGAAGATCTTAGATTTATAAAAAACATCGATGTTATTCTAAAAACATCTACGTTAAAGTATACTTGTTTTTGTGCACAACATCGATGTTAAAACATATTTGTTTTTATCCAAAACATCGATAAAGTATACTTGTTTTTGTTCAAAACATCGATGTTAAAAAATATTTGTTGTTCTCCAAAACATCGATTTTATTGTCAAAACATCGATGTTGAAGTATACTTGTTTTTGTTCAAAACATCGATATTAAAACATATTTGTTTTTATCCAAAACATCGATGATATTGTCTAAACATCGATGTTAAAATATACTTGTATTTGTTCAAAACATCGATGTTAAAAAATATTTGTTTTTATCCAAAACATCAATGTCACTGTCAAAACATATGTTAAAGTATACTTGTTTTTCTTCAAAACATCGATGTTAAAACATATTTGTTTTTATACAAAACATCGATGTTATTGTCTAACCCACTCACTCACTCACTCACTGTTGGGCGCTACAGTCCTTGTAGGACCTGGGCCTCTGCCACCATTCTTCGCTATTCCTCGCGGTCTCCAGCGAGGCTTCTCCAATTTCTAATCCCCAGTTTCTTCAAGTCTTCCTCTAGGTCGTCTATCCACCTACGCCTGGGTCTGCCCCTTTTCTTCTGCCATCTTATTCTGCCTTTCTTGACAGCACATAGGATATCAGGCTCCCCATACATTTCCATTATTTCGGCGTTGCTTCTGATTCTCCACCTGTGCTCTTCTTTGACAGCTCCAAAGATTTTCCTCAGGACTCTTCTCTCCCAAACCAGGAGAGCTGTTCTGTTTTCCTTGGTCAAAGTCCACGTCTCACTGCCATACATTACTACTGGTCTAATTACCGTTTTGTATAATATTAGTTTTGCTTTCCTAGAGAGGCTTTTATATCGGAGAGCTTTTTGCAGGGCATATAGACATCTGGTTCCTGCTAGAATTCTGCCTTTAATTTCAACTTCTAAGTTGTTATTCTCCGTCACTACTCCTCCCAGATACTTGAATGTACTGCAGCTGTGAAACACGTCTTCTCCAAATTCAACGATCCCTCCTCTCTGCGTGGTTTGTCTAGAGGTTTTCATATACCTTGTCTTTTCGCAATTTATTCTTAGCCCTAAATCTTGTGCTGCTCTTTTAAATTCTTCTACAGCACCGGTCAATGCTGATTTGGTTCTCCCTGTGATGACTACATCATCAGCATACGCCATGTGTTGTGTGAGCCTATTGTAAATGGTGCCACCTGGATTCGTCCTTATGCTTCTAATGGCAACTTCGAGGGCGAGATTAGTACGGAGGGAAGATAAATAGTACAGGTGGTAATGGGTCCCCCTGTCTTAAGCCACTGTTGACCTGAAAGCAATTTGACATGCCTACTCTAGTTTTAACCTTGCAGCTTGTCCTTTCCAGAGTCATCTTCGTCAATCTATTGTCTAACCATCGATGTTAAAATATACTTGTTTTTGTTCAAAACATCGATGTTAAAAAATATTTGTTGTTCACCAAAACATTGATGTTAAGATATACTTGGTTTTGTCCAAAAGATCGATGTAGAAAACATATCTGTTTTCCTCCAAAACATCGATGTTATTGTCTAATCATCGATGTTAAAATATACTTGTTTTTGTTCAAAACATCGATGTTAAAAAATATTTGTTGTTCACCAAAACATCGATGTTATTGTCTTAACACCGATGTTAAAATATACTTGTTTTTGTTCAAAACATCGATGTTAAAAAATATTTGTTGTTCACCAAAACATCGATGTAAAAACATATTCGTTTTCCTCCAAAACATCGATGTTATTATCAAAACAATTATGTTGAAATATACTTGTTTTTGTCCTAAACATCGATGTTAAAAAATATTTGTTGTTCACCAAAACATCGATGTTAAAATATACTTGTTTTTGTTCAAAACATCGATGTTAAAAAATATTTGTTGTTCACCAAAACATCTATGTTAAAATATACTTATTTTTGACCAAAACATCGATGTTAAAACATATTCGTTTTCCTCCAAAACATCGATGTTATTATCAAAACAATTATGTTGAAATATACTTGTTTTTGTCCTAAACATCGATGTTAAAAAATATTTGTTGTTCACCAAAACATCGATCTTATTGTCTAAACATCGATGTTAAAATATACTAGTTTTTATCCAAAAGATCGATGTTATTATCAAAACAATTATGTTGAAATACACTTGTTTTTGTTCAAAACATCGATGTTATTGTCTAAACACCGATGTTAAAATATACTTGTTTTTGTTCAAAACATCGATGTTAAAAAATATTTGTTGTTCACCAAAACATCGATGTAAAAACATATTCGTTTTCCTCCAAAACATCGATGTTATTATCAAAACAATTATGTTGAAATATACTTGTTTTTGTCCTAAACATCGATGTTAAAAAATATTTGTTGTTCACCAAAACATCGATGTTAAAATATACTTGTTTTCGTTCAAAACATCGATGTTAAAAAATATTTGTTGTTCACCAAAACATCTATGTTAAAATATACTTATTTTTGACCAAAACATCGATGTTAAAACATATTCGTTTTCCTCCAAAACATCGATGTTATTATCAAAACAATTATGTTGAAATATACTTGTTTTTGTCCTAAACATCGATGTTAAAAAATATTTGTTGTTCACCAAAACATCGATCTTATTGTCTAAACATCGATGTTAAAATATACTAGTTTTTATCCAAAAGATCGATGTTATTATCAAAACAATTATGTTGAAATACACTTGTTTTTGTTCAAAACATCGATGTTATTGTCTAAACACCGATGTTAAAATATACTTGTTTTTGTTCAAAACATCGATGTTAAAAAATATTTGTTGTTCACCAAAACATCGATGTAAAAACATATTCGTTTTCCTCCAAAACATCGATGTTATTATCAAAACAATTATGTTGAAATATACTTGTTTTTGTCCTAAACATCGATGTTAAAAAATATTTGTTGTTCACCAAAACATCGATGTTAAAATATACTTGTTTTTGTTCAAAACATCGATGTTAAAAAATATTTGTTGTTCACCAAAACATCTATGTTAAAATATACTTATTTTTGACCAAAACATCGATGTTAAAACATATTCGTTTTCCTCCAAAACATCGATGTTATTATCAAAACAATTATGTTGAAATATACTTGTTTTTGTCCTAAACATCGATGTTAAAAAATATTTGTTGTTCACCAAAATATCGATCTTATTGTCTAAACATCGATGTTAAAATATACTAGTTTTTATCCAAAAGATCGATGTTATTATCAAAACAATTATGTTGAAATACACTTGTTTTTGTTCAAAACATCGATGTTAAAAAATATTTGTTGTTCACCAAAACATCGATGTTAAAATATACTTATTTTTGACCAAAACATCGATGTTAAAACATATTTGTTTTCCTCCAAAACATCGATGTTATTATCAAAACAATTATGTTGAAATATACTTGTTTTTGTCCTAAACATCGATGTTAAAAAATATTTGTTGTTCACCAAAACATCGATCTTATTGTCTAAACATCGATGTTAAAATATACTAGTTTTTATCCAAAAGATCGATGTTATTATCAAAACAATTATGTTGAAATACACTTGTTTTTGTTCAAAACATCGATGTTAAAACATATTTGTTTTTATCCAAAACATCAATGTGGAAGTATACTTGTTTTTCTTCAAAACATCGATGTTAAAACATATTTGTTGTTCTCCAAAACATCAATGTGGAAGTATACTTGTTTTTGTTCATAACATCGATGTTAAAACATATTTTTTTTCTCCAAAACATTGATGTTAAAATATACTTCTTTCTGTCCAAAGTATGGATGTTTAAAACAAATTTGTTATTGTTACCACACCGATGTTAAAAACATCTCTGTTATAGCTAAAACATTGATGTTAAGAGCACATTTATTGTTGTTTTCATTCAAAAATCTATGTTTAAACATATTTGTTTTTCAAAAACATCGATGTTAATAACAGCTTTGTTATTGTTTAAACATCGTTGATAAATAATGATAAATACTCTGTCAAGGTCAAAACACTGATGTTAACAACAAGTTTGTTGATGTTAAAATCATCTTTGTCTTAGCTAAAACATCGATGTTTGAACGTATTTGTTTCGTCAAAAACACCTATGTTAATGACTGCCGGGTTACTGTTAAAACAAATATGTTTTAACATCGATGTTTGATATTATATTGGAAATATTACCTCTGTTCTTCCTACCCTTGTTTCTGTAAAAATTTCAACTTCAAATAAGTTGATAAAATATGAAAACAAAAAACCATAGTATCAAATTGAATTACTTATTTAATGAAGCTGCTCGCAAAATCTTTTAAAATATTCACCAGAAATGCGATTTTCTGTATTTGCTATGGAAACGACATCAATGTATGAATATGTTAGGCTTTTAACAGTTGAATTTTTAATATATGAATATAAAAAACCAACTATCTCGCAATAATCTATTTTTTGATACATTAAAGATGAAAAATAAAATGCTTTACACTTAAAAATCGATTTAAATACGTTTGGGCACTAATATGTTAATGCTGAAAGACTGTATAAATTAAAAAACATAGATGTCGAAAAACATCGATGTTCTGGAGCATCGATGTTTTGATTGTAAAAACATCGATGTTCAAAACATCGATGTTTTGCCTTCGATGTCGCATCTCTAGTCCCCACTAGGAGGGATATTTCTGAAACATCGATGTTACATAGCCGATGTTTTCCGACCATCGATGTTTTCCGACCATCGATGTTTTTCGTAGCAAAAAATTGTTTTTAACATCTACGTTTTAACAATAAAAAAGTTGTTTTTGGCAAAAAAAAAATAAGGATGAAATTAGTCCGGGGAGGCGGTCAATAAAATACAAAATAGTATAAAACTATTTTATTGTTGTCAGAACGTCGGCAACAATAAAATAGTTTTATACTATTTTGTTTTTATTGACCGCCTCCCCGGACTATTTTCATCCTTATTCTATATCCGATCAACTATCATCTATCCAACAACAAAAAAATAGGTTTTAACAATAACAAAAGTTGTTTTTAACATCGATGTTTTAACAATAACAAAGTTCTTTTTAACATCGATGTTTTGGACAAAAACAAATATGTTTTAACATCGATGTCTTAAAAAAAAAAAAAAATTGTTTATAGCATCGATGTTGTGACAAAAACATATGTTTTAGCAATAACAAACTTGTTTTTAACATCGATGCTTTAACCATAACCAAGTTGTTTTTAACATCGATGTTTTAGGCAAACACGAATATGTTACAACATCGATGTTTTGGACAAATAACAACAGTGTATATGCTCTTAACATCGATTTTTTAACGGAAACAAAGTTGTTTTTAACATCGATGTTCTGACGATAACCAAGTTGTTCTTAACATCGATGTTTTTGAAGAAAACAAATATGTTATAACATCGATGTTTTGGACGAAAACAACAATACATATGCTCTTAACACCGATGTTTTAACTATATCAAAGGTGTTTTAAACATCGATGTTTTAATAGTAACAGAGTTGTTTTTAACATCAATGTTGTTTAAAATAAAAAGATGTGTTAACATTAATGTTTTTGACCAACCAAGTTGTTCTTTACATCGATGTTTTTGAAGAAAACAAATATGTTATAACATCGATGTTTTGGACAAAAAACAACAATATATATGCTCTTAACTTCGATGTTTTAGCAATAACCAAGTTGTTTTTAACACCGATGTTTTGAAAAACACAAAGTTTTTTTTTAACATTGATGTTTCGGACAAAAAACAAAAATAAATATGATCTTAACATGGATGTTTTAACTATAACAAATCTGTTTTTAACATCGATGTTTTTACACTTACAAAGTTGTTTTTAACATTGATGTTTTTGACAAAAACCAATATGTTTTAACATCGCTGTTTTGGACAAACAACAATAATATATATGCTCTTAAAATCAATTTTTTAACTATAACAAAGATGTTTTTAACATCACTGTTTCGGACAAACAACAATAATATATATGCTCTTAACATCGATGTTTTAACTATAACAAAGATGTTTTTAACATCGATTTTTTAACAATAACAACGTTGTTTTTAACATCGGTGTTTTAACAATAACCCAGTTGTTTTTAACATCGTTGTTTTGCACAAAAGCAAATATGTTATAAAATCGATTTTTTGTACAAAAAACAACAGTATATATGCTCTTAACATCGATGTTTTAACTATACCAATGGTGTTTTAAAACTCGGCGTTTTAACTATACCAATGGTGTTTTAAACCTCGACGTTTTAACTATACCAATGGTGTTTTAAACCTCGACGTTTTAACAATAATAAATTTGTTTTTAACATCGATGTTTTGGACAAAAACAGATATATTTTAAAATCGATGTTTTAGCAGTAACCAAGTTGTTTTTAACACCGATGTTTTGAAAAAAACAAAGTTTTTTTTAACATTGATGTTTTGACAATAAACAAGTTGTTTTTAACATCGATGTTTCAGACAAAAAACAACAATAAATATGATCTTAACATGGATGTTTTAACTATAACAAATATGTTTTTAACGTCGATATTTCTCGGAAACAAATTTACTAAAACTTGTAAACAAGTCCTTGTGGAAAGTCATATGCTGTATAGCACCTGAGTCTGCAACCCATGCACAACTTGGATCTAGATTAAAAACAATCGAATTTAAATCAACTATAAAGGCACTCTTATTTATTGTTTTGCCCGATTTAAGAGGCTTGGATTCAGTTTTCCTCTTTGGACAGTGGTTTTTAATATGACCAGCCTGACCACACCCATAACATTTCCATTTCGGGTTCACTGGCTTGCTACTAACATAATTATTTTTAATATTATTTTTCACAAGCGAATGAGAAAACTTCCTGCAATTACTCTTAGAGACACCGACATCTCATTTCTACCACACACAACCTCTCTCTCAGATCAAGAGTTCTCATTTCCTTAGGGACTGATTCCCAAGCATTAATAAACTCAAAGTACTCAGGGGGCATAGTGTTGAATACTCGATTCAAAAATAAGGACTCCGGCAGCTTGACTTTATCTTCCCTCCAGGTTTCATCTTGAAGTTCAGCCCAAAGTTTTTTCTAATTTAGCTATATGTTTGGCAATACTGTCAGAAGTTTCGTTTCCTTAACCCCAAAGAACTGGTGAAAAAGGCGATCCTGCCTTTGCTCAGTACGCTGTTCGTAAATGCTATGTAATTTAACCCACATTTCCTGTGCAGAGGAACACTTATTAATTAATTGCCTTACCTGGTTTAGTTTTGGACAAAAAACAACAATATATATGCTCTTAACCTCGATGTTTTAACTATAACAAAGGTGTTTTAGACACCGATGTTTTAATAGTAACAAAGTTGTTTAATTAATGATTTAAAAAAAACAAATATGTTTTAACATCGATGTTTTGACAATAACCAAGTTGTTTTCAACATCGATTTTTTAATGAAAACAAAGATGTTTTAACGATAACAAAAGTTGTTTTTAAAATCGATGTTTTAACAATAACAAAGGTGTTTTTAACATTGATGTTTTTGACAATAACAAATATGTTTTAACAATAACCAAGTTGTTTTCAACATCGATGTTTTAAATTTTAATTTGAAAATTATAATGCTTGCAAGTCAAATGGTTACACTAATCCCCATATCTTTTCCTAAACATGTAAATTTCCTTTTTTTTATTATCTTATTAAAAACTTTGTATATTATATTAAATCATTTATTTTATTTTTATTTTTATTTTTAACTTTATTTCTATATTCACGCCTGTCTTAACTGAAAGACAATCAGTGAATTTGCTGTAATCAGGAGATAAGTTTGGCATGATAGGCATGGGGAAGATTTGTGCCCGGCGGCACCTCTTCCTGTCGTGATTTGAACTAAGGCAGGGAAAACCAGCTCCCTTTTAGTCTTCTATGGGTGATATCCTGCAAGTGGGTATGCCAGTACATAATGCTTGGCCGACCTGTGATAATTGCTGAAGGAGGCTTAAAAGGAGTCTCATCTATCGGCGGAAGGAGTTTCATTTGTGGATGTTTTCTTGGATTTCTGGCTGCTTTTAGTTGTTTCAGAGCTGGGCATCCTCTGTAGCTAGCAGGATTTGGCCCACCACAATTGGCACATTTGCTGCGGTTTCTCTTGGCTTGGTGCATTTAGTGCTCTCATGGCCACGATCACATTTTACGCATTTTGGTGCATGATTACAATAACTTTTTGTGTGTCCGTATTGCTGGCATCGAATGCACTGAAGAATGATTTTCTTTTTTTTTGGTTCTTCGATTAAAACTTCAGTATGGTAAAGAAATTGTATGTCAAATATTTTTTCATTATATGATGACTTACATATTTATTAATTTTTAAAAAATGCTGCAATACTTAAAAAATATAAATACAAAACCAAATAACTGTCATATCATAACAGCTAATTATTAATTTTACTAAAATCTCTGCAAAATATTTATTTAACTATTAACTCTAATTTTCTCGAAAAGATAATAAAAGTCAAATCTGGACTTTCATAGCTCTAATAAATAAATATAAATCACATCATGACTTTTATATTTCGGACAAGAAAATAAAATTTCTTGTCTAATATAAGAGCCTAAGTTTGATTTTAATTATTTAAATAAACCCCTGATCAAAATTAACGCACCTCTTTAATATGTTATCGATAATTCTATTTTTTGAATTCATTATTAATACTGAGCATTTCTTTCTTTTTAGGAAGAACGGGAATAGATATCAAACATTAAAACATATGTTTTTCTTTATTGAAAAAATTGGTATTACTTCGCATAAGCAACTCCAAGATAGCGGCCGGCGTGAGTAAACAACAAGGTATTCCGATCACGCCCTACCCGATATCCACGATTCAGTTCGGGTTTACCGAGAGTTCCCAAGCAGATGTCGAGATAACCTTCCCGCCTCAATAATGGGAAAAACTAACATAATTTACAAATGAATGTTTCTTTAATATGTATAATTGAACTACTACAGTAGATATGAGTAGAAGTGCTATTTTAATATATGAAAATTTCCTGTGATGGTTGCTTAAAATTTGATGGCCTCTTTAGCAATATTTAACAAATAAATTTAATATTTTGTTTTGTAAATTTATTTTTTCGTTTTTAAACAAACGATATGTTATTGTCCTGTTTAAATGATTAAATGGTTAAGTTAAATGCAAAAGGTGCAAATAAATTAATATTATAAGAATCCACCAGATAATTATTTTTTTGTTATTTCAAGAATAATGTATTTAAATAACAAAAAAGGATATTTTTTAAAATGATTTGATGATGACTTTAAATGATATGACTCCATAGGAAAAAAGAACAAATTATACATGATTTATTAGATTGAAGATTTTGTTTAGATCAGACCTAACCTAATAAAGTAAGCAATGAATGAATTATCTTCCAAAAATGTGGATAAAGCCGATATGGGATCTCGGTAAACCCGAAATGATTCGTGGATATCGGGTAGGGCGTGATCGGAATACCATGTTGTTTACTCACACCGGCCGCCTTCTTGGTGTTGCTTATCCGAAGTAATACCAAACAATCATTTATTATAAATGAACAAAAAAAAACAAAAAAAAAAACTGTTTTTGAAAAAGTACTCCGGGGCCCCCCTCCACATACTCAATATATCGTAAGGCGGGCAACACCATGTAAATAGATAGAGTTAAGGTTATGAGATAGACTGTTTTCAAAAAGTCGTTAATTTAGATTTTGAATCTGAATGTTTGTTTTGTGTATTATTTTGTGAAGTTAATAAATAATCGTTGCATGTATGAGTGTATTTTAATCCCTAAAAATATAACCCCATGGTACAATAAAAGTTTAAAATCTGTTACTTAAAATTACAGGTTTTTCAGTACTTTGTGCCCCTCCTCTGGCCTTGATTACTGCTTCCAGATGTATCCTCATGTTTTTGATGAGATTGGCTACTGTCTTGAGGAATATTACCCCACTCTTCCAGTGTAGCTTGTTCCAACTGTATTAGGGTGGTAGGAGCTAGTACACGACTTCTAATGTTTCTTTTGAGCTGGTCCAGACATGCACAATGGGGTTGAGGTCAGGATTACTCGTTTGGCACTTTGAATAACATTGCCAGGTTGAGATCTTGTAACTTGCCTTCTTCTGAGAGCCTGTAGGAGTAAAAATCTATCACCTCTCTCAGTTGTGGCTCTTGGACGCCCTTGTCCATGCCTTCGTGCATGAGTGCTGGTCTCTTAAAATCGCTGGAGGGCTCTCCCAATGGTTTTATGGTGAAAATCAAGTCTCCTGGCAACTTCACACTAGTTGTATCCTTCTGAGAGAAGAGTTAAGGCCCTGACAGCTTCGTACTCCGATAAATGTCTAGTGGGGGCCATGAATATTTGAACAAATTAACTTCAAAACTACTGTAAAAGCAAGCGTTCACTTGAAAGCAACTGCAGTAAAACTGACTAATCTGAGGAATAAAAAAATGGAGTAAAATCATGGATTTTATTAATTCCATTTCAAACGGGATTAAAAGCAACAATCACTGTTTCTAAACAATCCATGGATCATAAACAAATGAATAAACATCAAGAGGTGCAATTTATTTAACTTAAAATAGGATTTATAGTTAATTTTATGGTGGTGCGTTAATTTTCATCAGGAGTTTATATATAAGCTTTTTTTTTTTTCAGCCAATCTCCATACCATGTATACCAATCTCCATATTGGTATTCATTATTAGATTAACCTTTTCTATGGAAATCTTTGAGGACACAACATTACCTTATCTCAATCTAAAGATCGATTATAATCTTATCAATAATGTTGATAATGAAAATATCTATTTAAAATCTCAGGCTCCCTCAGGTATCGATTTCTTATTACAACTTATCCGATATAAACAATATTTTGATCGTCAATTAGGTTAATTAGGGTGTTGCTTATAAAAATAATATTGATTTTTCGATTACTTGTTAAGGTATCTATTCATTACAACTTACAGGATATAAACGGTATTGGGTTTGGGCCATAGGTTAATTGGCGTGCTGAATATGAATTTGATATCGATTTTTGGATTATGCACCCATCATTGTCATCATTGTTGGTGCAACAACCCGTCACTTAGTCTGTCACCCGTCACTCTTCCTAAAGCTTCCGCCAACTGGTTCGGTCTCTTGCGACAGCTCTCCAGTTTCGGGTACCCAGAAGAACTCATGCATCCGACCATGCATCCACCCTACATTAGGCTGTCCCACTCTCCGCTTGCCATGGAGTTCCCCGTTCAGCATCTTTTTAGGAATCTCGCTGTTCTCCATCCTAACCACGTGATCTGCCCATCGAAGTCTCCTTAGCCCGATGAATTTAACCATGTTGTCACCATACAGCTCTAAGAGCTCTGCATTCTTCCTTCTTTTCCATATGTCTCCCTCACGAACTGGACCCAAAATTCTTCTTCGTAATTGCCTTTCAAATACCAGTAACATGGCCTCATCAGCTCTTGTGAAGGCCAAGGCTTCCAACCCATACATAAGAACAGGACGGATCAAGGTCTTACAAAGGTTTATTTTGGTTCTGATCGATAGGTACCTGCTCCTAAAGTGTTTGGCCAGGCCAAAGTAGCTCCGGTTAGCTGCAGCAATTCTCCTGTTGATTTCCTGGGAGATGTTATTTTGTGCAATGACCTCCAAACCAAGGTATATCAAGCTTTGCACCTTCTCAAATTTATAGGGCCCAACCTCTAACAATTCAGCTGCTGTTGCTGTTCCTCCTACTCTCAAATATTTCTTCTTTGCCTCATTGATGTTTTCAATGGATAGGAACGCTTCTCTAAGGGCACATTCAGATCTGGCAGCTATGTCGAAGTCGTCTGTGTACCCCAGCAACTGCACTGTGCTGTCGAAAAGTGTTGCCCGGTTTGGATGCCTGAGCGGTGCACTGCTCGTTCCATGGTAAAATTAAAAAGAAGGCATGGAAGGGCTTCACCCTGTCTCACATTGCAGTTAGTTATAATGGGACCAGAGAGGTCGGATCCAAGGCGAACCACACTGTTCGAGCTCAGTATAGTCATCTGCACCAGACGAATTAACTTTTTGGGCACATTCATTTCCTTTAACACCTGGTATAGCTCTGGTTGGTTCACACTGTCATTCGCAGACTTTAAGTCAAGGAAAAGGTGACGCGTACATTTTATATTCTTTAGCTTTAGGAACCTTAAGGAGAAAATCTGATCGATGGATGGCTTACCCTTCCTGAACCCAGCCAGGTATCTACCTATCTCCCTTTCCGCATGTGGGGCGAGTCTCTCAAAAACGTTGCTTCATAGAATTTTGCAGGCAGTCGGCAGAAGAATAATGCCTCGATGTTTATGCACCTAGGTATCGATATATTTCAACTTACGCGATATAAACAATAGTGGGGTCGAGTCTTAGGTTAATGAAGTTCCTGATATTGGAAATGCTATCGAATTCAGGATTATAGGCTCAATTATCGACTAATACAACTTACACGATATAAACCATATTGGGGTCGGGTATTGGGTTAATTAGGGTGCTGATTATAAAAATGATATCGAATTTCGGTTACGTGCCCACAAATCGATTTATTATAGTTATTAGTTATCGTTAGAGAATTAATTTATAATTTTTAAACTATTTAATTAGAAGATAAAAGATTAGACCACGGCCGGGAATCGAACCCAGTCCCTCTGCATCTATATCGCTGCACTCTTACCACTGAGCTAACCTTGGGACCGTACCAGCCGTGATCGAATCTTTCTCTTCTGTGATCCCTCCCATCAGGTGTCGCCACATTGTAGCGAAGTACCGGGGGCTGAACAATTGTCCAGACAAGACGGAATCTAGTTGACATACGTCAAAGATATACATTGTATGTTGTTATGTAGTTATTAGTTATCGTTAGATAATTATTTTAAACTATTTAATTAGAAGATAAAAGATTCGACCACGGCCGGGAATCGAACCCAGGTCCTCTGTATCTACGTCGCAGCACTCTTACCACTGAGCTAACCGTGGGGCCGTACCAGCCGTGGTCGAATCTTTTATCTTCTAATTAAGGGCGGATTCACACTATCGCTCCGCTCCCGCTCCACTCCCGGTCCGCTCAAATATTCTAAAGAGAAATAGACAGAGAATTCCACTATCGGCACCGCTCCGGTCTCGCTCCACTCCCGGTCCGCTCTCGCTCTACCCCATTCACACTAGCGCTCCACTCCCGCTCCGCTCCAGGTCCGGTCTCACTGGCAAAATATTCTACAGAGGAATAGAGAGAGGTTAATCACAATATTGGCACAGGTCCGGCCTCGCTCCGCTCCCGCTCCACTCTCGCTCCACTCCCGCTCCACTCTCGCTCCACTCTCGCTCCACTCCCGCTCCACTCTCCTAAAGTCTTTTCATATTCACATTATATAATTTTACACCGTTCACGATTGAAGCCATTAATAATCGAAGCCGTCTGTATTTGGATTTTAATTAATAATTAACTTTCAGTTATTAAAGTATTTATTTATTCATCAATTTTACGGCCAAAAAAGTTCAAATTTAAAAAAAAAAAAAATATATATATATATATATATATAAGGGAGCGGGGTAGCCCACTGGTAAGGCAGTGGACTGCTGTGCTTAAGGTCCCGAGTTCGAATCTGACATGGCTTATGATATCTTTATTATTCGCCACAGTTCGTCTCGTGGGCCGAGAGACCCTCCTGGGGCAAACCCAGCCTCTATAAAGTGGGTACCCTTAATTGAAAAATTAAGGGGAAAGAACCTGGCGGTTGAGCGTGATCACGGTCAAATCACCTCCTTGCACGACCGCTGACCAAGAAACAGTACTCTTCCTTACATAGTACTGCACCCAAGACCCTTTATAGGTTGTAGTGGTACAGGTTTTTTTTTTTTTTTATATATATATATATATATATATATATATATATATATAATTATAAATTAATTTAATTAATGGTGAAGAAATAATTTAAATTTTTTTTCCGAATGTATTAGAATACGCTTGAAATGATAAAAAAAAAAAAATCACCAACAATACGCACGGTTTTTCGACGTGAAAAATTCATGTTATGTTTGAGATATATTTTGCTATGAATTAATGTACTCGTAAAAAATGGTCACCGATTTATTTATTGACTACATACTCATTGCTATTATAAAATAACGTTTAATTTGAAACGAATAAAAATGCAGTATATTATGAAAAATGTCAGATCATTAACAAAAAAATATATTAAAGCAAAAAATAATTAAAATATTAATCAGGAAAAGAAGAGAACACAGTCGGTAAATTTGTAGCATTTGCCGATTTCAACTTGAAATTTTCAAGCGTATTCGATTACATTCCGAAAAAAATTTAAATTATTTCTTCACCATTAATTAAATTAATTTATAATTATTATTATTATTAATTATCATTGTGTTGCAATATATTCTTCTTATTATATTTTTTTATAATAATATCTTCTTCATCAAGAAAAGTACACTTACCAGCTATTTCTACAAACGAAAAATTGATTTTTTTTTTGGCCGTAAAATTGAAGAATAAATTAATACTTAAATAACTGAAAGTTAATCATTAATTAAAATCCGAATACAGACAACTTCGATTATTAATGGCTTTAATAGCTTAAACCTTTCAAAATTGAACGGTGTAAAATTATATAGTGTGAATATGGTAAGACATTAGGAGAGCGGACCGGGAGTGGAGCGGGAGCGGAGCGCTAGTGTGAATGGGGTAGAGCGAGAGTGGACCGGGAGCGGACCGGGAGCGGAGCGAGAGTGGAGCGGATAGTGTGAATAGGCCCTAAATCGATTTATTAAAACTTGTGCGATATAAACGGTATTCGTTTTGGGCCATACGTTAATGAAGTTCCTGAATTTGGAAATGCTATAGATTTTTGGATTACATGTTCAGGTATCAATTTATCACAACTTACACATATAAATGATATCAACATCATCAATATACTTAATAAAGGGGTTCGTCTTAATGCTAGATTTAATGCAATATTTAAAATTATTTTTAAGCAAGTTATGAATACAATCATCATTAATTTCTTTAGCATATATACAGCAATAGGAGGTATTAATATATGTACAATTTCAAGTAATAGTTTTATTCCTATCTATTAATGTAAGATTATGTGGGGCTAATGCTGTTACATGAGTTTTATTGTGTAATACAGGAATTGGAAGAAGTTACATGGTACTATACATTTTTGTTTTCAATGGAATAGATATAAAGTAATGTATTGTATTTTTTTTATTGAGCATCTGGTTTTACTTATTTGTTGTATGGTTTCTAAATCAGTTCTTGTTTCTCTTGATGAAATATGAAATATCATTCTGGGTTAACAAGCTGGAGTGTAATATCCCTGTTTCGCAAAATTCAAGAGAATTTTCAATATTTAAGTTCTTAAAGTAATATGATTAATAATGGAATAAAGTTCGTTTAGATGAAGTTATTGTAGCCGCATCTAACCTATTAATTAGTTTTGAGGCTCGTTCAATATTTTTATTTAGTATTAGGATATCATTTCGGAAGGTATCTATTAATATTTTGTTGTACAGGATTTCTTGCTCAACATTATGTTGTATATGGTAAGAATTTTGTTCTAATTATGAAATAATTTGATCAGAATGTTCCCTGTCCATGGCATCCATGTTTCCCATGACCCAATTTATAGCTGTGTTGAGTCCATTTATAATTCTTCATTTTTGTCTTTTAGTTTGAGGAATACTAATAAGGGATTTGCGTTTTTAAGAATTGTAATTGCCTATGAACGGTATCAAAAGATGAGCTAGTTTTAAAATATTTCAGATGTTGTTCTGCTATGATAAGTTTAAATGAGTGAAATTAATATAATGAATTAAAAAATGATATTTATCTAATATAAATGCTGGTGGCATTTTTATAGCCGTCATCCTGGCGCATTAGTTAAATCGGTTATTTCATACTTGATATATTATGACACATCCAAATGAGAAGTACCAGTTCCTGTGTCTTCATTATCTGAAACAGAGGGTGTGTGAGGTTTTACTTTAGTTTTGTATCTTTAGAGTTTTCTTTGTATACTATCAGAATGTACTATAATTTCTTTATTTCTGTCCCGTAACTTATATACAGGTGTGAAAGAGTTTTCGTTTTTATTCCTTGTTCTAACCCTAGCATAGGTATTATCTGGGATTTTAGTGTCTTCCCTATTTTGATTAAGTTACTCAGTTCTTTTCTATTTTTCGTGATCTATGTTTGCTTTTATATGTTCATGGAATATTTTAAAATTATTATGGAATTGTTCTGCTACTTTTTCCGTTATGAGGCGTTGTTTTCTTTTTCTTGTTGTTTGGTTCTGTTTCTTTAAGGTTTCTTAAGATTTCTATCAGAGTAGAAGGTGTCCTATTTAAAAGTCCTACAGAATTCGAATGATTCAATTCCTTGAGAGCTAAGTAAATTCTCGACTAGATTATTTTTATATTCCCCTACCATTATCCATCTTTATTCTACCAGGAGAGGGATACAATTCAAGATACTGTATAATTCCCTCTGAAACTTAAATGAAATAGCAAGCGTCTGCTATTCTCGCGAAAAGGCATTTAGAGAAGGTATCTACTATTGTTATTATGAATTTTTTCTTATAAAGTGTCAATTATAAGTTCCACAAAGGGTTATCGGGAGTTGGTGTTTTCTCAGAATTTTGTTTTTCTTGGTTTTTGGTTGTATTTGGTCTTATGGCATATCTCACATTTGTTGCAATAATCGTTGATAGTATTTTTCATTTGAGGCAAATAATAATCTCATTTGAGTTTCGCATATTTTTCCATAATTCGTCTATGACATGTTTTGCCCAAGTGGTATGAGGTAACTAAGTCTAATTGATCGCCCTGGTCAGTGATATCTAAATATTTCTTTTTTGTATTTTTTGACTTTTACTGATGGATAATTTTCTTGAATGGTTTGTGAAAGTTTATAAAAATGCCTTCAAAGTTACTAAGCACCGTTTCTATGTTAGGTTCACTAAATACACCATTTGTCATATTTGGTTTTAGGATTTTTAATAATAATTCATTTAAATCATTATTCCATGGGTAAGCAGTAAGCAGTTTCTATGTAATATCTAGTTTTGCCGAAAAGTTTTTCAATATGAATTGATGTTAATAGGCTTATCTTCCTCTACTATCTATATTTGTTTATTTGATGACTCTTCAGAGTGTACCGTTGCAAGGCTGCTGGTCTCAAATTCATTTTCTCTGGTATTAATCATGTTCAACTTGACGGTCTGCATTTCCGATGTTATCAAATTCTCCAAGAAATTCTTCAAGTTCATCAGACGAGGCCAAAGGCATATTAATCGTTTCTTCTGGGATAAGGTCCTACTCCTCACTGGCAATTTCTTCTATAGTGTTTAGCTGATATGGATTACGAGAAAGAACATCAGCAATATAGTTTTTTTCCTTCAATGTGTTTAATTTCAAATTCAAACTCTGAAAGTTGAAAAATCCATTTCATGAGCCGAGCATTAGTGTTTTTCATTGTGGATGTAAAATCTTATCTTAAAATCTAATAGCAGGTTCCAATTTCATTTATATTGTGTATTTTTTTATAAATTGATATTCCAGGGAGTAATCTCATAATCGATATAATTTATAAATTCAGCATCTTGAAATCTTATAGGTGACCCCAATTCCGTTTATATTGTTCTGTTTGTAATAAATTGATATTCCTCAGAGTAATCTTAAAATCAATACACAACACAATCGATTTACAAATTCAGCACCTGAATTACCGAGGATCTCTGACCATATATCGCCTTAGTAGTGCCTGAGTACATATTATTCCAAAAATCTATATCGTTTCTGAATTCAGGAACTTCATTAATGTATGACCCAAATCCAATATTGTTTATATCGTGTAAGTTGTAATAATTTTCTAGAAGGCTTTTCTGCTAAAAGAAGCAAGATGCAACTAAACTATGACAGGTAAGAACTAAAAAAATAACAGTGATCTATACAGGACACTGTAAACTCAATAAACATATGTACAAACTCAAGCTAGCAGAGTCACCTATATGTCGATTCTGCGGAAAAGATAATGAAACAGCTAATCACATAATCTGTTGTTGGTATAGATTCACTTGACTAAGATTTAGGGTATTTGGTAGGGACACCACACCCGATCCAGGTTCAAATGACTTAGTCAATCCAGCAAGCATACTACAATTTACTGACAGTCTAAAAATAATAATTTAGAACTCAGGCTAAACTTAGGCCACAATAGACCCATGGTGGTCGCGATGTATTTAGCCTCGAAAAAAAAAAAAAGTTTTAATAAATCTATACGTGGGTACATAATCCGAAATTCAAATATCATTTTTATATAGTTAGCACCCTAATTAACCCAGTATCCTACCCCAATATCGTTAATATCGTCTAATTTGTATTAGTCGATACATGATCCTGTAATCTAAAATTCAATATCATTTCCAAAATCAGGAACTTCATTAACCTATGACCCGACCCCAATATTGTTTATATCGTATAGGTTTTAATAAATCGATAAATCCCCATAATCCAAAATTATATACCATTTTCATAATCAGCACCCTACATAACCTGTGAACTGACAGCAATATCGTTTATATGACGTGATTTGTAATAAATAGATACTTGAGCATGTAATCAAAAAATTAATATCATATTTATAAGGAAGACCCTAATTAAACTAATAGACAACCCCAATATTGTTTATATCGGATGAATTGTAAATTGTATTGTTTTATTTATTATACCTGAGTGAGCCTGAGATTTTAAATATATATTTTCATTATCAGCATCCTTGATTAGCTAATAATCGCTCTTAAGATCGATATAAGGTAATATGTTGCACGATTAAATTTCCATAAAAACGGTTAACCAAGAATGGATACTCACCTTTACTGGGCCTTAGATCCTCCTGAGAGCTACTTGTTCGAACACACTGAGTTTCCTTTCATCACTTTTCGTCAGTCCAAGGCTCTGAGCCATATGACAATACTGGCCGTATGAGGGTCTTGTATATATTTAGCTTGGTCTGCTTTGTGAGGTATCTACTTCTAAAATGTCGGCCAAGTCCAAAAAAACATCTATTGGCAGCAGTGATCCTTCTTTGTATCTCTTGAGCCATATCATTTCCATTATTCACTTCAGGTCCAAGGTATATAAAACTTTCCACTCTCTCAAACTTAAAAGATCCTACTTTGAATGGAGTACTCAGATCCAACTCTCATGTACTTGGTTTTTCTTACATTGATTTCTAGACCAAGTCTTCCTGCAGTTGGTTCATGCACTCTAAATGTAAATGCTTCTCTGATAACCTGTTCAGATCTCCCTATGATATCAATATTGTCTGCATATCCAAGAAGCTAGATCAGGCGATTGAAGATTGTGCCACTGCCTCTCTCCTGGCTCTTTCTTCAGCCATGTTAACCAATAGGCTGCAAGGGCTTCCCTTGCCGTACCCGACTGTTCATTTCAAACTCCTCAGAGAGATCGCAACCAACACGTACCAGGCACTCAGAGCTTTGCTTGGTAATCTTGATTAGGCGTATGACCTTCTGTGCAATGTTTAACTCCTCCAAAGCACTGTATAGAGTTGAGTTCTATCAACGCTGTTGTAAGCAGCCTTAAAATCTGCAAATAAATAGTAGATGACCATCTTGTGCTCCACAAAATCCTTCTGAGGGAGAACAGTTGATCATTCAATGGTTGAGCATCCTCTCCTTGGTATCTTCCTAGTTCTTTTTCAGCATATGGAAGGATCTGTTCAAACACGATGTCAGAGAGCAGCTTATACACACAAGAAAGGAGCGAGATCCCTCTATAGTTAGCACACTCTGTCTGATCTCCCTTCTTATGTATAGAGCAGATAATGGCTGTTGCCCATTCTATGGGCTATAGCTTCCCTTCCCCAGATGGTGATCATCAATTCATGGAGGGCTTTCCGGAGTTCTTCACCCCCCTACTTCATCAACTCTGACTGTATTCCATCGAGACCAGGTGTCTTCCCATTTTTTAATTTACTTAGGGTGGGCATCAAACCATGATGGTCTTCTGACCCTAATTTCATACCCAAGGGATTCCGCTGCTGCCTCCTTGATTACCTTTCAGCATATCCTCTGCTCGTCAATTACATTGCTGCCACCAAGTGATTCTTCTGCTAGTCACCTTTCAACAGCAAGTTGGTAGCCTAGTTTCTTTAATTTAGCTACATCAATACTCTTCCTTGGTTGTTGGTGTTGATTTTTAGCAAGTGAAATTCGTGACTATCGGATATGCTCAGATAGTGATCTGTGTCCATATTTGCTCCTTTGTATGATCTTGCATTCATCAAGCTGGATTTGTTTCTGGTGCTTATGAGTATATGGTCTATCTGAGATTGTGTTTGCCCATTGGTGGAAATCCATGATCCTTCATGGATATCCTTTCAAGGAAAAAGGGTAGTTTCAACAACCAGTCCATGTGATGTAGCAAAATTTACCATCCCTAGCCCGTTATAATTACTAGCTGCATGCAAGCTGTGGGTTCCTATGGTTGTACAGTAAACCCTCGATATAGCGAACTGGTAGGGGGTTTGATATTCAGAGTTCGCTATATCGAGGTTCGTTATAACCGAAGATTCTTTTTTTTTTTATCTTTTTTTTAGCCAATGCCCGCACTAATTTGGTCATATTTAGAATGAAATTCATTCATTAGAACTAGTTAAATTAAACGCATTTATGTAATTTATTTTTAGTTAAACTACATATTAAATAAACAATGAGATTCATTAATTTACTTACCAAGTTCACTTGAGAGTTCTTTAGCCTTAACTTATTATTCGAATAATACGGAATGGTTAATAAGAGGGTCTGAGATTGGTATTTGAGATCTCATTTGTTTATCAAGCAATTTATCAATTTTTTATCCATATATTCATGAGCCGCAGAGCGCAGTCGTTTATTTGATGCTGAAGTTAATCCTTGGGCTGCGGTTGAATCTATTTTATCTTTGTTTTTTATAATGGTTGACAATGTTGATTTGTGAATTCCATATTTTTCTGTATATGGTTTTCTTACTTAGAATTCCCGATTCAATATCCAGGAGAATTTTTAATTTTTCCTCGATTGATAAGAATTTACGTTTGTGACACTCAACAGTATAAACGACTACAGAACACTGATTAGAATAATACAGAACTCCAAACAGAACTGAGCTAGTTTTGAGAAAAAAGTCAATAGAATCAGAGAGAGAGCAAAAGCAAATCGGATTAGCTAAGAGTAAAAAATCATCTCAATTCTAGAAACTGGTGCTACTTCGTCTTCCCGCGCTCATTCTACGTAATACAGTAAAAAAAATAAAAATAATAATAACAATTCTAGCAGTTCGTTATAACAGAATATAATAATTCTCAGGCATCAAATTTAGTTCGTAGTTCGCACTAACCGAGGGATTTCGCTATAACGAGGGGTTCAGCAGAAATATAACGGTAATTTTGGGGGATAGTATTTTGGTTCGCTATATCGAGGTGTTCCTTATATCCGAGTTCGTAATAATGAGGGTTTACTGTAATTTGTATAGCTTAAAGTATTCAATAACAATGAACAACATCAGTTGATGTCTACATACTTCTTAAAGCATGCATATATAATATCTAAAATGTTAGCCTTATATTTGTTTCAGCTCTCAAGCTTTAGGAAGTTAATGCTTTTTATTCACATTGTTGCAATGACTGGAATAACTGGATCTGTCATCATATTAATAACCCTGGCTCCTATAGATGTCAAATGGAATAGTTTAAAGAATAAATTTATGCCTACATGAAGTAACGTGGTCGTCAACAGCGTATTTATGTAACTTAACTATTCACCATTTGTTCACCAGTTTAAAGTGAACTGTGATTTATTAAGTTTAAGCATCTTGAACCTAAAAAATGACTCTAGTTTATGAAGTTATGCTCTATTCCAATGTAGTCCAACATATACTTGTGTTTTTTTTACATTATGATTATTTTAAAATTTCATTACATTTAAAAACTAGACCAGTCCTTAATTAATTAATTTTTTAGTATTACTTCATTTTGTGGGATTTTTCATTTTTAAAAATAAGTAAGTAGCTAAATCAATGATTCAGGTAAATGTTTGCATACACTTTATATAATAACGAATATAATTTAAAAAATATGAAGTTGAATCATTTTGTTAACAACATCTATAAGTGCATTTTGATCAAATAGATTTAAGAGCAATTGGATAAATTATTGTAAGAATGTTATAAAAATTAATTTTACAATTAAATTAGAATAATGTATAAAACAATATTAAATTCTGTTTTTCTAATGAAGCAATAATCATTAAAAAATATACTGCATTTTATTTCCATTAATTTTCTTATTTTATGATTGGATTTTAAATTTTTTAGTAATTAAAAATAAAAGGCAATTTGAATAAAAAATGTAAGCCTCGAAAAGAGATGTTTAAAACATAGCAAAAACAAAAGAGTTAGTTATGTTGTAAGACTATTAAGAGAAAAATTAAAAAATCAAAAATTATTTCATTATTAAAACTATTTATATGCATATTATTGTATATTATATGAACCAAATTTGTCGGTTCATATCAAGAAAAGAAATATGTTAATAGTATTTAGAAATACATTATTTCCTTACATAAAAATCATTACAATTATTTCATTTATTTTTAAAAGAAATGTTGATTTCTATGACCTGTAAAAAAGAAGAAATTGTTTATTTAGATCAACATAATGAGTATAGAAGGGAGAATTTAAACCCTTCTTGCAGACTGCTTTCACTTCCACATTCTATTGGAGGGGCTATGGTAATATGTAGATAAGATTATATATTTAATGTTGTTAAATTTTTAATGTAAAAATGCTTTTATACATATACATATACTCAACACACACATATATATACACAAATTGTCATTAATTTAAGTGTAACAATTATTTCAACTGTTCAAACATCTCTCTGTCACAGAACTGACTATTTGCAACTATTGGAATTAGTATATTTACATATGTACGCTGATATAATTTCTTTTCTATCTCTCCTCATATATATTATTTTTTAAAAAAATATTTTTAATTTGCTTATAATGTCTGCATAATGTGTATTTAAGTTTTTAGTATCAGTTTTGAAATTTATTGTTTTGTTTAACTTTTTTTGTTTTATGAATGGCTTCTAACAAAAACAATAGATTGATATGAGGAGAAATAGAAAAGAATTATATCAGTATACATATGTAAATATACTAACCCCAATTGTTGCAAATAGGCAGTACTGTGACAGAGAGATGTTTGAACAGTTGAAATAATTGGTGCACTTAAATTAATGACTATTTGTTTATATATATGTGTGTGTTGTGTATATTCATATTTATATAGATGTATATGTAAAGAACGTAGTGTATTATAAAATTGACAACATGCAATAAAGCATGAAACAAAAAAAAATTTAAGGTAAATTATATCAAATTATAAAAAAGTTTTTAAGAAAAAATATTAATATTGTGATTATAAATAACATATATAATTAATTAAATCAACTAAGGATTGATCAATATAAATGTGTTAGTTATTCCTGAAGATGGGGCAGGTGCCTCGAAACGTTGACAAATGTTAAAACATTATTTGGAAGTTATTCATTTCATTAAACAGAAGATACAAAAACTAATAAAACTTCCGAAAAAAAAATATTAAAAATGAGTGGTAAAAATGCTATTTTTCAAAAATATTTTAAATATAAATAAAAAATACAGAGGTTTTTCTTCATGTTGATTTCATTATGGTTTAACTATATCTGTTTTGATTATATATGTTACTATTTGATATATTATAACATGACTTTAAATATTAACATTTTACTATGTGTATCATTAAAACAAATATACACCATATGTATACAGTCTACCTGAATTTTCTCTCTCTCTCTCTCTTTCTCCCTCTCTCTCTCTCTCTGTCCTGGTAAACATCCTAAATGTGTCCCTGCGACAATGTGGTTTCCCTGAAGCGTGGAAGCGCACCATCATCAGTTCCATTCCAGAGAAACCAAAGCCCAAGACTCTTTCTGAATACTGGCCTATTGCTCTCCTACCCATATTGTCGAAGATTCAAGAGAGAATACTAGAGAGGGATTTGGGCACATGCACAGCAATACATACGGTTTTGACCGATGTTCAAGAAGCTATGGATAAACATATGTTAACAATATTCGTTTTTGTTGATTTCGAAAGGGCCTTGGAATCTGTCGATCATGATTTATTGGTAAGTAAATTCGGAAGCTTTGGTGTTGGGGAGAAGGTCTCCAGTGGCTTAGGTCATATCTGATGGGACGAAAGCAGCAGATAAGAACCCCTAGTAGTCAACCTGGATAGTTGGAGAGCAGTACTGGTGATCCTCAGGGATCTGTTTTTGGGCCATTGCTTTTCCTAGACTTAGTTAAGTCCCTCAAGTACTCTAAGATCCACTTGTTTACAGACGATGTGGTTATTTGGGCTTCTAGTCTACCAGAGGATGTAAATGCAACCATGGAGCAAATAAATGAAGATATCAAGGATCTTCAGCAGTGGGCCTAAACTACGACTTTGCCTCAATTGTGGGAAATCCAATTGGATGCTGGTAGGTAGCCCTAGTGATGTAAAACTATCGATAGTCTCCACTATCGATAGTTTCAGGCATAAAACTTTGATACAATCGATAGTATTTTGTGATGACTGGGGGGGGGGGGGGGGGGTAGAATTGTTGAATTTTTCATTTGGTACGATAGCAGCTATAATGCACGTTTTTATTTATACTCTTTTCTTTCATTTTTTATTATGGGACTAGATAAGCATTTCCGTAAATAGAGGATAGGTTCCATTACAGAGTGATAATTTTTGTTAATTTCAAGGAGTCGGGATTTAGAGGATCCTTGAAGTTGTTTTAAATTTGGCGGAATAATCTCCATGAAGAAAAAAGGACGTTTTTGCGACACTTTCACAGAAAAAGATTGCCTTGAAAAATGCTAACTTCAAAAAGAGTGTTCTCAGGTAGTTGAGTTTGAAGGATTTGAAAATATTTTGTAATAAAAACTGTGATTTTGTTTCCCTGTCATGAACTGAATCATTTTGAAGTCAATGGCTGGCTATTAGTTGTTTTGTTTGAATATTACTCCGTCAAATTGGAAGACATATAAGAGCAAACCAATCGATTTTTCAGTCAAGTACCTCATGATTTTAGCATATAAAAATATATACTTCTTTACCTTACCAATGAGTTTTCTTTCATAATTTTTAATCATGTAATTAAGAGTCCACAGCGCGGCATACCTTCGAAATTCAATTAGCAAAGGATGACACTGGTAACTTAATTTGGGTTGATATTTTTTTAAGTGAAGTTAATATATTTTTTTTATAGAGTAGAAAAGCATTTGATGTAAAAAAATAAAAATAAAATTATATCAAAAAAGATCATCTATGTACATTATAAATTTACAAGACTGAAAACATTCGGCAATTGATTTGAAGAAGAGTGTGAATAGAAGACTTGATAAGCTTGACCCTTGCGATGTAGGTACCGCAGACTTGGATATTTATTTTAGAAGTTCTTCCTGATGGAGTTTTTGTCATCATTTTTCTGTTGCTTAAATAGGATTTAATAAGTTTCAAAATGTTGCAATTGAAATTCATAGTTTTGAGTTTAACCAATATAACTTCTTGATTAATACTGTGGAATGCTTTAATAAAGTCGATTAGTACTACGATTGTGACTTATTCTATAATTACTTGTACTATAATTATAGTGACTTATTCTACGATTGTGACTTATTGTGACTTTTCTACTGTCCATATATTTTATGGTATTTGTACTATGTCCCAATCTGTATCCTGTTTGAAATTCACTAATGATTTTATTTTCATTTACAAAGTTGTACATATACTTGTAAAGGACAATATCTTACCTAGAAACATGGGCGTACCCAGCGGGGGGTAGCTGCCCCCCCCCAGGAAGGCTGGAAGCAATAATTTTTTAGGCTCTTAAGACTGGAAGCAATGATAGAATACATTTTTTTCAAGCAAATAATTGTAATAACTTTGTTGATAAAGCACTGCTATAATTATACATAATTTTGGTTTCATTCACCTTTTCCACAATAATATGTTACTACCTGAACGACCATAGCTTGCCCCCCCCCCCCTAGATTTTAGCTTTCCCCCCCCTAGTTTTGATCCTGGGTACGCCCTTGCTTTGAAAGCATACAAATTGCACGGGAACGGAGTCTTAGGCAGTATAAAAATTTCTAATTAAATCGAAAGAGTAAAAAGGACTAATTGAATCAAAATAAAGAAAATAAAAAAAAAAAAAATCGAGCGAGGTCACGGCTCTAAGGGTAGAAGCTAACTATAGGTGATGGAAATTGGATGAGGCCAAAAATAGGGGGGTAGGTGCGGGGGGTTGTGTTTTTGTATATTTATCTATATATCCCATTTTATGTAGTTTTTATGCATATTTGTTAATTTTTTCTGTAAGTTCTATAATTGGGTTATTTCTCATTATTCTATACGTGTTTTTGTCATCTATTGTAATAATTTTTGCATCTTTTCATCATATTCTGTCTTGTACATAATAGCTAATTTTTTAGTTTTATCTGATTTCATTATTATAATATTCTTATTTTCCTTTAAAAACTGTTTCAAATGAAAATGATATTATCCTTCAGAGAACCCTTATCTATGCCTACAGTAAAAGGATTATATAAAATCAAGCTTGACTACAACCAGGTAAAAAATTTCTTTGAAAAGTATAAGAGAAAAATAATACAACATAAAATAATGAATAATTTAGCACAGAATTAATTACTAGTCAATAATTAATTATTTACTAGTCATTAAATTATTTACATCAGAACTAAACTATAATTTGTATAGTGATTAAAATTTTTGCTTGAAGTAGTTAAATTAAACATGCAATAGGTAAGGTAGGTTTTCTCTTAAATATATGTTTTGTTTAATAATTCTAAAATAACAATTAAAACTATATTTATTAATCAACAAGATTAAAAGGAGAACTTATCAAAACATCAACAAATTAAAAAAATTATATACATATCCTGCGTATATTCCTTATTCAACAAAATATCTCATGCACTTACAGCTAATTAAAATATAAAATCTTAATTCATACATAGAACTATCAAAACTTGGTTTTTAGAATGAAAATTAGAAACAGAGGTTACAATTTTTTTATTTACTTATTTTTTTCTAAAGGTTTTAGACCAGCTTAAAACTTAATAGTTCAGAATGATTATGTGTTAGTTTTGCATAGATTTAACTCACTACAGCTGTTTAAAAGCAAGAGCTTTTTAAGGGGGATGTATCTGGTATAACCATCATATAACCTCTCGCTCCCTCTCACTCTCTCTCTTCCTCTCTCTCTCACTCCCTCTCTCTTCCTCCTCTCACACACACACACTCTCTCTCTCTCTCTCTCTCTCTCTCTCCTATTTTTTTCTTTTTATTTTCCTTCTTTATCCCCGCTCTACTTTATGGCAGCCCTCATACCGGCGGAACCTCCACATTGTAACTTAAATTTTGACGAAATCAGTGTTTCTCCTTTGGGTCGTGGAAATATTGCAAATAGGCCGCTGCTCGTTTCTTTTCTCCGTTCTTTTGAAGGCTTCGTTATCCATCAAGATCTCCCAGAGGTGGTTAGAAGGAAACGCTCTAAACTTCTATTATTAAGAAAAGAAATTCTGAGGCATAACAACAGAGCGGATGTAAGAGTGTATTCAAATTTCATATTGTTAGAAAAACTTAAATTTACATGGTCAAATGAAGAGGGACTTCTATTTTTTGGAAAAGATGGGAGGGAAAAACTATATGAGATGTTGAAGAAAAATTTATCAGATTTTCTCGCTGCTCTTCTGAACAACTCTGTCCCTAAAGATTACTTTGTGGATATAGTGCCGCACTCTACACCATCCAAAAACTTAATCCCTTCTCAAGGAAAATCATCCTGAGATTGTACAGCCGTTTGTCAACGTGATTCAGTTAGTTTGCCTAACGTTTGTAATACCACGTTTTCTATTTTGAGTTATAATGTCGCAGGTTTAAAATCTAAAATTTGTAAATTTTCTTTTTCATTTTTAAACTTTGTCAGAAAGTATGATATTTTTATTTTTAGTGAAACCTTTGTTATGAAAGATTCTTATGATTTATTCAATGATTATTTTTCAGATTATAATCTGCATTGGGTATCAGCAACCAGCACCTCCGGCCTTGGCCGACCTAGTGGCGGTGTATCTTATGGAATAAAGCGTAGTTGTGGCAATGTAGGGTTTTCGTCTTCAGTAGGGTACCCCTTTATTTACGTTAATCAACCAAATTTCAAATTCCATATTTATTCGGTCTACTTGAATTGTAATAAATGGGAAAAAGATTTTGAGGATCTTATGGAAATTTTCGAGACGAATTCCCCAAGGAAAACGATTTTGATTGGGGATTTCAATGTTAGGATCGGCAGTTCTCAGGTTCTTCCGGAGTATCTAATTCCAGACAACCCTCATTGTTTACTCTTTTGAAAATCCAAAGACGCCGTTGTCAATTCCTATGGTTTAGAAATTCTGAATATTTGTATGAAAATGATTTTGTGATTTTGAATGGGCGTTTTGCAGGCGATTTAGATGGCGATTTTACATTTTTAGGGCCTAGAGATTGTTCAGTTAATGACCTATGTTGTGTATCCTACAACTGCTTACAATTGATTGACCACTTTACTGTTTTGAGTGAATGCTTCTCGGAACGCTGCCTCCACACACCACTTTTACAAATATTCTGCGAAGGATTCGGCGCTCGAAGGACAATAAAATCATCTTCTGTGGGAGAGTCCAACATTCTGAGTCTTACAGTCTAACAGTCTTATGAGCTAAACTATTAGTTGTATAGTTAACCAAGACCCGCGAAATGGTCTGTGTGTGTGTGTATGTGAACAGAGTAGCTCAAAAACTATAAGCCGCACAGACCTGAAATTGGGTATTTGGTGTATGTATATGCCCGGGATGTGACAGCAAAAATTTCATCAAAATTGGTCAAACGGAGGGGCTACTTTATTCGAATCCTTCGCAGAATATTTGTAAAAGTGGTGTGTGGAGGCAGCGTTCCTATGCCGAACTGACCGCGCTCTATGGGAACGCAGATATTATAACCTTTATCAAGATTGGCCGACTCCGCTGGGCGGGACATCTTGCGAGAATGACCGAGGACCAAATCCCGCTAAAGATATTAGAAGAGCAGCTGTATGGACGAAGACGGATTGGCAGACCCAGGCTGCGCTGGGCTGACTGTGTGGCAGATGCCGCTTTGTCCATCCTTGGTGCTCGTAATTGGAGAGCAGCCGCACAAAATAGAGACGACTGGTTGTCGAAGCTGCAGGCGGCTCTGTTCCCTCGAGGAATGTAACGCCATAAAAGAAGAAATAGATTTTAAAGTTTAAATGATTTCTTTCTTAATCGCAGACCATTATAATTAAACCAAGGATTCTTTTGGTAATCACTCATAAAAGAGGATCCACAACGGTCCCAAGCACAGGATTTCCCTATACAACTAATAAGAGTATCAGCATAACTTTGTGTATCTAAGGGAAAAGAATCAATAGAAGCCAGTTCCTTGTCAAGATTACATTTGTAAATACCTTATCCTCTATGGCGCCATTTCAACTTCGGAATAAGCTGGAGAGTCTTTATTGAGTTTCCTGTTTAACTTCAGCGAGACAACTACAGGAAGGTGATCTGAGAAGCATTCACTCAAAACAGTAAAGTGGTCAATCAATTGTAAGCAGTTGTAGGATACACAACATAGGTCATTAACTGAACAATCTCTAGGCCCTAAAAATGTAAAATCGCCATCTAAATCGCCTGCAAAACGCCCGTTCAAAATCACAAAATCATTTTCATTACAAATATTCAGAATTTCTAAACCATAGGAATTGACAACGGCGTCTTTGGATTTTCAAAAGAGTAAACAATGAGGGTTGTCTGGAATTAGATACTCCGGAAGAACCTGAGAACTGCCGATCCTAACATTGAAATCCCCAATCAAAATCGTTTTCCCTGGGGAATTCGTCTCGAAAATTTCCATAAGATCCTCAAAATCTTTTTCCCATTTATTACAATTCAAGTAAACCGGATAAATATGGAATTTGAAATTTGGTTGATTAACGTAAATAAAGGGGTACCCTACTGAAGACGAAAACCCTACATTGCCACAACTACGCTTTATTCCATACGATACACCGCCACTAGGTCGGCCAAGGCCGGAGGTGCTGGTTGCTGATACCCAATGCAGATTATAATCTGAAAAATAATCATTGAATAAATCATAAGAATCTTTCATAACAAAGGTTTCACTAAAAATAAAAATATCATACTTTCTGACAAAGTTTAAAAATGAAAAAGAAAATTTACAAATTTTAGATTTTAAACCTGCGACATTATAACTCAAAATAGAAAACGTGGTATTACAAACGTTAGGCAAACTAACTGAATCACGTTGACAAACGGCTGTACAATCTCAGGATGATTTTCCTTGAGAAGGGATTAAGTTTTTGGATGGTGTAGAGTGCGGCACTATATCCACAAAGTAATCTTTAGGGACAGAGTTGTTCAGAAGAGCAGCGAGAAAATCTGATAAATTTTTCTTCAACATCTCATATAGTTTTTCCCTCCCATCTTTTCCAAAAAATAGAAGTCCCTCTTCATTTGACCATGTAAATTTAAGTTTTTCTAACAATATGAAATTTGAATACACTCTTACATCCGCTCTGTTGTTATGCCTCAGAATTTCTTTTCTTAATAATAGAAGTTTAGAGCGTTTCCTTCTAACCACCTCTGGGAGATCTTGATGGATAACGAAGCCTTCAAAAGAACGGAGAAAAGAAACGAGCAGCGGCCTATTTGCAATATTTCCACGACCCAAAGGAGAAACACTGATTTCGTCAAAATTTAAGTTACAATGTGGAGGTTCCGCCGGTATGAGGGCTGCCATAAAGTAGAGCGGGGATAAAGAAGGAAAATAAAAAGAAAAAAATAGGAGAGAGAGAGAGAGAGAGAGAGAGAGAGTGTGTGTGTGTGAGAGGAGGAAGAGAGAGGGAGTGAGAGAGAGAGGAAGAGAGAGAGTGAGAGGGAGCGAGAGGTTATATGATGGTTATACCAGATACATCCCCCTTAAAAAGCTCTTGCTTTTAAACAGCTGTAGTGAGTTAAATCTATGCAAAACTAACACATAATCATTCTGAACTATTAAGTTTTAAGCTGGTCTAAAACCTTTAGAAAAAAATAAGTAAATAAAAAAATTGTAACCTCTGTTTCTAATTTTCATTCTAAAAACCAAGTTTTGATAGTTCTATGTATGAATTAAGATTTTATATTTTAATTATCTGTAAGTGCATGAGATATTTTGTTGAATAAGGAATATACGCAGGATATGTATACCAACACTCTGCAAAATCCAAAGGACGATCGGACCGATACTACCACTGTAAGAATGAACCTGACACAGAGCCGATCTTAACTGTTCGAGACCTAGCAGTCAACTCAAGGTGATCAGATGTAATTGATAGTGCTTACGTCAGTAGTTATATTTGGCCGGTTGAGCAGGAGCACGAAGGAAATGACCTTGAGCGTGCTGTAGCAGAGCTATCTGTGACCTTGAGGGTTAAAACAATTATTTGTGTGAGCAATGTGGGTTATTGGTTCCAAATAGACGGCACAGATGTAAATGGTTGTTTTTTTATTGTCAAAGCTGTGGGAAAGAATTTAATAGAAAGTTCAATTTTGAACGCCATAAAATAAACTATCAAGTTGTTAGTGGGGTTAGTAGTAATAATACGTTCAACGTGAGCACAATGGAAATACCAAATAAAAAAAGAAAATATAGCATGTTTGATAGACAGATGCGAGAGAAGGCGATTGCTGAAGAAAACGGGATTATTCTTTAGGAAATTCTGTTGAGGACGTATACATTCCTAACGATAATAAAAAAATAGTAGCTACCGAATTTTTAAACAATAAAAAAGAACTCTTAGTAAATTTATTAAATTCTTATGTTGAAGATTGGAAATCGTATAAAATAAATGTAATGTTAGAATGTTTATATATTAAGAAAAACGGAAACACTATTAGTGAAAGAACGGATTTTAATTTTAAATCGAAAAGTAATACGATAGATGTTAGCATAAATGTTGAAAATTATGTTGAAACAAATTTTGAAAATTTTTTAGCGGAACAGGACGAGTTTGAAAAAAAAGGTTCTGGTTGGATGTATATTTCATCAAACTACATATGCTTACATTTAACAAAATATAGACCTTTTGGAGGATCCCAGTATATCGAATTACCTAAAAAAAATATGGATAAACGTTGTGTTATAAATGTAAAAAATAATACTAATGATTGCTTCCGTTTAGCTATACTTAGTGATGATATTAGATCAAATAAATTTAATGAATAGAAAAATATTCAAACCAAATATTCCTTTGATTCGATATCGTTCCCGACTCCAATAATGGAGGTAAAGCGATTTGAAAATTTAAATAATGTGTCTATAAATGTTTATGGCTTAGACGAGAAAAATAATGTGTATCCAATTAGAATTAGTAAAAAGGAAAAATATAATAAAATGTTCGATTTATTGTTTTTACAAAACGGGGAAAATTTTCACTATTGTTTGATTACGAATCTTTCACGATTAGTAAGTTCTCAAATATCGTTTAAAGAACATGCATATACTATATGTCGTAGATGTCTGACACATTTCCAAAGACGTATGTAAACAAGTTTGGGAAAAATGGCGATGAGCGAAAGCGAGAACATGAATTATTTTTCGTAATCATAAACCAATTCGATCTGATTTTCCGAAAGATCAGACAACATCCGTCAACACCTTGGAACAAAGCTATACACGAGCATCGAGCCTTTTCTGTTTCACTTCTGGTCAAGTCTAATATGTTTGATTTGAAACCATTTGTTTATACAGGAGAAAACTGTATGCAAGTTTTTTTAGAAAAACTTGAACAAATAGCTGTTGAAGCGGATAATATATATGCTAATCCGCTTCCGATGGAAGAAATGAGTGAAGAGTCAGCCTTTTATTCTGCTAAAGACTGTATATTATGTCAATACCCTTTAGATGAACACGATCGCGTGCGTAATCATTGCCACTTTACAGGAAAATTTATTGGACCAGCACATAATACATGCAATTTAATGGCAAAATTTAAGGGCAAAAAAGCCTGATTTTATACCCGTTTTCATGCACAACTTGCAAGGCTATGATTCTCATTTTATAATCCCTTTCTTAGACCGTTGTGAAAATGTTTTTGTAATCCCCAGTAATACTGAAAAATATATAAGTTTTAGCATAAAATTTAAAGGGTGTAGAACCAAAATACGATTTGTTGACTCGTTTAAATTTCTTTCATCAAGTTTGGATACATTAGTAAACAATTTAAAAAATCAATAAAAATCAATTAGTGAAATATTTCCAAATATGGCTAGTATTATTAATGATGAAAACAAAATTAAATTGTTGACAAGGAAAGGTGCATTTCCATATAATTATTTTAGTTCGTTTGAATGCCTAAATGAAACAAAACTACCATTTAAAAATTCATTTTTTGATGATTTAACAAAACTATCCATTAGCGATGTAGATTATGATCATGCAAAAAATGTCTGGGAAACGTTTAAAATCCAAACATTAAAAGATTATGCAGAATTATATGTAAAAACAGATGTAATTCTGTTGTGCGAAGTTTTTGAAACCTTCCGACTTCTCTGGCAACAACTTTATCAACTTGACCCTGCATGGTTTTTTACTTTACCGCAGTTGTCTTGGAATGCAATGTTAAAATATACAAAAATAAAATTAGACGTAATAAAAGATATTGATATAGTACAGTTTTTTGAAAAGGGGATAAGGGGAGGTATTTGCTAAGTCGTTTCCCGGTATGCTAAAGCTAACAATAAATATTTAAATGAGTATGATTCCACAAAACCCAGTAATTATTTATTATATGTAGACGTTAACAATCTTTATGGTTACGCTATGAACCTTCCCCTACCATATGCCGAATTTGAGTGGACTGATGAAAAATTGAATATATTAGATCTAGAAAACGATTCAGAAACCGGTTATGTGCTAGATGTTGACATTGAATACCCTATAGAAATTCGTGATAAACATTCTCAACTACCTTTGTTACCTGAAAAAAATAAGCCACCTAATACTAAAAATGTTAAATTTTTAACGTCTTTGCTACCCAAAACACGATATATAGTACATTATGTGAATTTAAAACAAGCTTTACAACTGGGGGTAAAAATTACAAAAATTCACAGGGTATTAAAGTTTAAACAAAAGAATTGGTTGGCACCATATATAAAAATTAATTCAAAGATGAGAGCATCAGCAAAAAATACATTCAAGTCTGATTTTTACAAATTAATGAATAATAGTTGCTTCGGCAAATTTATGGAAAACGGGCGTAACAGAATTGATTTAAAAATAGTAACAAATGAAAAATCATTATATCGTCAAGTTAATATACCAAATTTTAAAGGCAGGATTATATTTGCAGATAATGTTACAGCGGTTCAGTTGGAACATTCCTTTCAAAACTGTCTTTCTCCTAGGATATTTCTTGCGAGCTGGCTTATGTAATTCATTTACAACAGTTCTTTTAATTATTGATGAATCCATTATCAAGTACTTTGTTTAGGTAACCAAGTGTGATCAGATTGTTTTTCAGGTTCAGCTACGTTTGTTATTCTCTTATCAAGAGAGTCATATATACCTTCAACCAAGGTTAAAGCAACGCTGTTTGGTAAAAAATTGTTTGGTAACAACATCCTGTTTATTTATAGGTGGTGCAAAGTTGACAAGTCTTTTTCTTTTTCCATCAATCCAATTACCAGGCCAATTGTTTAAATCAGTGTAAGTAGCCGCTAGCGTATCACAATAGACTTTATTAGCAGCGTCATGAGCTGTGATTGGGTTGGCAACATTGATTATTCGTAAATTGCGTGCATCGATGTCCTTTACCGACTTCAATATGCTAAACGGAAAATAGCGTTTTTTATATTTGGAGTGCTTTAATGACATGTGAGATCCGAACTTGTTTATTGTCATGTTTATACTAAACCTAGCTATATATAGTCTTTAATATATAATATTTTCTTCTCGTAGCTCTTCAATTATTGATTCTATTTCGTTTTGGTGTCCTTCGTGACCAGCATGAGCGGAAGCTATTAACAGCTTTAGACGATTTACTAGCTCATTTGGATCGTTCCAATACTCATACAGAGGTTTATCGGCTCTCATAAAACCATGGCCCCTTTTGTGAGAACGGAGCTTCATTCTCGGAGCTGAGGAAGGGGCATAGAGTTTTAAGGTTTCCGGTGGAAATAACTTGGATATTACATTTCTATATTTCTCAGATCTGTTTCTAAATACACCTTGTTCTTCGCTATAGCCTTTCCTGTAAGCATTGGTCGAGATTAAAATATTCTTATAATTTTCCAAGTCGGTCTCGGTATAATCTTGTGGGTTTTTTAAGTAGAGTAGCTGCAACGATCCCGGAGTTCCTTCATACTCTATGTCTAGAGGTGATAGCGGAATAAACGAGCTTGATAGAGCTTGTGAAGAAATTGTAGCTTATAGCATAAATAAGGATATGGAGAGTCGTAAACAAGCGGACAAGATTCTTGTTGATAATGCTTGGAAAAGGGTTAAAGCTCCAGATTCGTCATGGGGAGAAAAGGCCGCGGCTTGGTTAGTTACAAATGCCATGAAAGCAAAAAGGAAAATTGGTTCGGGGCTGAGGAAGAAAAAGAAGAAGATTAGTTTTAAAGATTTGGTTAAATCGTCATCTATTCTCAATGCATCAAAAGCGGCATATAAAAAGGCTAAAATGCATCTACGTGGTAAGGCGAAACCTTCACCGCCAAGAGTTCTTCCGCTGCCAAAACAGGGAGGTTTTCTCCAATTTCTTGTACCATTGATGACAGGACTTTCCGCTGTGGGGTCTTTAGCAGGTGGAGCCGCGAGTGTAGCCAAGGCGATCAATGAAGCTAAAGAAGCCAAACTAAAATTGGATGAGCAAAAGAGGCATAATTTGGCCATGGAAGGTCAAAAAGTTGGAAACGGACTTGAAACCGTATAAGAATGGTTACGGTCTATTTATAACCCGACAAAAAAGACCAAGAAAAATGTGACTACCAAATAAACCATTGACCGATTTGGAATTGAATCATTTAGCAAAAGTTTTAAATGTACCAAATTTTCATTTCCAATTTAAATTTCCAAAATATCCAAAAAAACTCGAGCTATTTTAAATTTAAATACAAGTTCAGAACCTGGTTCTCATTGGGTCTGTTATGTAAAAAAAGATAATGTAGTGAAATACTTTGATTCTTTTGGAAATTTAAAACCTCCTCCTCAATTGTTAGATTATTTCAAAGGTTGTCAAGTATTATATAACCGCCGTCGTTATCAAAAGTGGAATACTCCGGTTTGTGGACACCTTTGCTTAAAGTATTTAGACGATGTTTCTCATAAATTTTGATCATTAATAATCATGAGCTACACAGTAACGTTTACAGACAATTCTAGCGTTCTTCATGCAAACTTCCTACCTCCTCTAGAATTAGGGTCGGATTGTACAATCGGGTTATTATCTTTTGACACGTATAATACTATTCCAAACATAAGAAAGGGTGTTAACGATATGTTGTATTTCGGTGAAATGGCCATTCAAATACCTGAAGGATCGTATAATATCGATGCTATACAATCTTTTCTAAGCGATGAAATCGCTCGCCGTGATCCGGGTGCTGGACTAGTACTTAGAGGAAATCCAAGTACCCTAAAGACTGAAATTAGATCGTCTAAGCAGGTTTTTTTCAACTGTCAAGGGAAACCACATTCCATAGGCCCGCTATTGGGTTTAACTAGCCCCGAACAAGTCATTCACCCAGAGCATCAGCATACTGAATCAAACGACATTGTGAAAATTCTTAGTGTAAATACTATTTCGATTCATTGTAACATTGTTTCGGGGTCTTTCATGAATGGAGATCCGGATCATAGTATACATCAATTCTTTCCTGCAGTAGAACCAGGATATAAAATCATCGAAACCCCGAATCCAGTCATTTACTATCCTACTAACGTGAGGACTGTTGACAATATTCTATTCTATTCATTTGGCGCGACAACTCGATGCCGAGTCTTGGCCTCCTGCACCAGCCTCCACCAGTTGTTCCTATCCTGTGCTGCCGCCATCCAGCTCCTCACTCCCAGCATGGACCTGGCATCACCAGCCACACAGTCACTCCACCGCAGCCGAGGTCTTCCTCTACGCCTTGTTCCGTGTATTACCTCAGAAATCATTTTCTTCGGAATGTCACTCTCAGCCATTCGAGCAACGTGCCCAGCCCATCTCAATCTATTGAGTTTCATGAATTGAACCACATCTGGTTCCTTAAATAAATCTCTGAGCTCCTGGTTTGTCCGGCGTCTCCATACCTTTTCAACTTTAACGGCTCCAAAGATTTTACGAAGAATCTTCCTCTCAAAGACCATCAGATTCTGCTCCTCAGTCTTGGATATAGTCCATGTTTCTGAGCCATAAAGGAGTATCGGCTGGATGATTGTTTTATATAATAATATCTTTGTTTCTATTGACAAAGCACGGCTCCTAAAATGTTGGCCGAGGCCATAATAACAACGATTGGCACATAGGACTCTTCGCTTAATTTCCGAATCCACTACATTATCTTGAGTTATGAGGGATCCGAGGTAAATGAATTCAGACACTTCCTCAATCCTGGATTCTCCGATGGTAATGGTTTCGCCAGGTCTGGGGTTTTCCTCAGTGACCAGATATTTGGTTTTTGCGGCGTTGACTCTAAGGCCCATTCTTCTTGCTGCGTCCACTAGTCTCAAGAATCCAACAGAGACTGCCTGGAAAGAGCGTCCAACAATGTCGATATCATCGGCATAAGCAAGAAGCTGTCCGGCTGAATATAGTTCCGCCTACTTGAATGCCAGAATCTCTAATGGACTTCTCTAAAGCTAAATTAAAGAGGAGACATGCTAGCGAATCCCCCTGCCTTAATCCTTTTCCAGAAGTGAATTCTGCAGATCTTGCTCCACCAACCTGCACAGTGCATCTCACTTCTCTCATGGTGAGTCTTACCATTCTGATAAGCTTTTCAGGGATTCCAAGTTCCATCATCGCCTCATACAACTGTTCCCTGTGAACACTGTCATATGCTTCCTTAAAATCAACAAACAGATGGTGCGTTTTAAGCTTATATTCACGTCCTTTTTCAAGCATGATGCGCAAGCAAAATATCTGGTCAATGGTCGATCGTCCTTTCCGAAAACCACACTGGTATAGGCCTAAGATCTTCTCTGCATAGGGAAGCAGTCGTTGGAAGAGGATGTTGGACAACACCTTGTACGCACAAGAGAGTAAGGAGATGCCTCTGTAGTTACCGCAGACCAGCCGATCACCCTTTTTATGGATTGGACAGATTATCGATTTATTCCAGGATTCAGGCATTACTTCATCGGTCCAGATCCAAATCATGATATTCTGAAGGATTCTCAGTAGTTCACTTCCTCCACACTTTAGTAATTCGGCAGGCAATTCGTCAACACCCGGAGCCTTATTATTTTTGAATTTTGCTAAAGAATCCAGAATCTCCTCTTCATCCGGCGGTTCCATTATCTGAGATAAAGGTAGATCCACATGACTGTTATTCCTAACATCTTCCAGATCTTTGTTAAGAAGCCGAGAGAAATGTCTCTTCCATTCTTCAAGGACATCAATCCTATTGGTAAGAAGCTTACCGTCTTCATTCAAGCAGTAGGTAGATTTGATTTCGAAGGGTTTTCTTTTCTGATTGACTGCTTTAAAGAATTCCCTATACTGCTTATTTCCTTTAAGGAGTTCAGTCCTTTCTAGTTCTTCCTTTTCCCATTTTCTTTTCTTATACTGGTGTAGACGTTTTTCTGTTCGTCTCCTCTGTCTATATAATCCTGAATTGCTCCTTGTCTCTCGTTGAACCTTCGCTTTATATGCTTCGTTTTTCGAACGTGTTGCTCTCTCACACTCCTCGTCAAACCATGGAGTTCTCGAGTCCCTCTCTTGTGGTCCAAGCAGCTTTGTCGCTGTATCTTTTATAGCCTCTGTGTATGCATCCCATGTTTTGTCGATATCACCCTCCAGAACATCAACCTGTCGAACACACTTATCCAATTTCGATTCATACTGTGCCAGAATTATTGGATCCTTAAGCTTATTTAAGTTGTATCGCTTAAGCCTCTGTGCCGGTGCGCTTACTGTCTTTAATGCTATTCGGGCTCTGAAATGAGCGATGTTTAAGAAGTGGTCGGAATCCACATTTGCCCCTCTGAATACTCTCACGTTGAGGAGATTAGACATGTGTCTTCTATCAATAAGGACATGGTCTATTTGGTTAAGTGTTGACCCGTCAGGTGTTTTCCATGTTCCCTTGTGGATTTTCTTATGAGGGAAAAGGGTGCTGCCTATAGTAATATCACGAGAGGAAGCAAAATTTATAAGTCTTAAGCCGTTGTCATTACTTGACACGTGCAGGCTATGTCTGCCAATAGTTGGGTGAAATATTCTTTCCTTGCCTACCTTTGCGTTGAAGTATCCTGCAATTATTTTCATGTCATATAGTGGGCAATCATCTAAAGTTCTCTCAAGGAGTTCATAAAAGGCTTCTTTTTCACCCTCTTCCGAGACTTCCGTGGGGGCATGCACACTTAGCATGGAATAATTGTAAAAAGTTCCCTGGATTCTTATCACACAGATTCTTGGGCTTACAGCTTTGAACCCTATTACTTGATTTCGATACTTTCCCCTTATAATGAATCCTGTACCATATTCGTGAGTCCTTTCACTGCCACTGTAGTAAACGGTGTGGCGCTTTTTTTCAATGATTCCCTGACCGGTCCATCGTATTTCCTGGATGGCAGTAATGTCTAGATGATATTTATCAATCTGTTCTAAGAGCAGTTTCAGTGCTCCGGGTCTATACAGAGTAAGGATGTTCCAATACCCTACGTTAAATTTAAGCCTGAGGTTGCCGGGTCGATTCCGTTTTTGACTATTGAGTTCCGAGGCTGAATTAGGTTTCGTGATAAATGGATTTTCGGGTAGTGGGGCTATCAACCCAGACTACGTACCCTAGCCTCCTGGTGGGGCTGCCACCTTTGTGCCTGCAGACAGACACCCTCCGGGGCGGCTTCTTAGGGAAGGTGATCCTAAGGTGTGTACTGTATATGACCAAGTGTAAAGTGTGATGTATTTGTGTACTGTGTGTATGCGATAGTGTAAGTGTTCCCCCAACCTGGAGGGCCAGTGGTTAACTGCGGTCCTGAGACCGGGCGATGGGGTCACCACATCCCTACGCCAAAGTTGACAATATTACTGTTCGTTTAGTAGATCAGAACGGCGAGCTTATTGATTATAGAGGAGAAACAATTACTATGAGATTACATTTAAAGAAAAATGGGGATTGATTTTACCAGAGATAGTCTTGACCGGAATCTAGCTGGTTATAAAAGGAGATGTCAGACCCCATTAAGATTTAGTAAACCTAAACCATCAAGGCGGTTAACACCTGCAAACGCAAACTTTTTAAAACAGTGTGGTTTTCGGTTAAAAATAAAAATATGAATAATATACTAAACATAACATCAGACTTTAAATTTTTCCCTTACACAATTTCAATATCATTTGCATCAGCCGTATGCAGGCAACACTTTTAACAAATCTGATGAAATCAGAATTCCGATCCATCAACAAGATGTTTATACGTTTCCTTCTTTAAGTTTTATTTACATTGAAGGACGAATTTTAAAAAAAGACGGTACTCCAGGAACTACTTCAAAATTGACTAATAATGCGTTTGCGTTTTTGTTTGATGAGATCAGATACGAATTAAATGGCATTGAAGTTGATAGAGTCAGAAACCCTGGAATAACTACAACGCTTAAAGGTTACGCTTCGTTTTCACCTAATCAAGTGAAAGGTCTTGAAAATTCGGGGTGGATAATACCTGGCATCCATTAAACTCTTTCAATCGAGAAAGACGGATTTTTCAGCTTATGCCTGCCACTGGATATTCTCTTAGGGATATGTGAGGACTATCGCAAAATTTTAATTAATCTTAAGCAAGAACTCGTTTTGATCAGATCGAGTACGGACTTGAACTGCATAAAGGGTAGCGATGACGTACCAATAAAATTAGATAAAGTGGTCTGGAGGATGCCACATGTTCGTGTTTCCGATCAAGAACGACTGAGGTTGTTGAAAATGGTAGAGAAAAACAAGATAATTACTATACAGTTCAGATCATGGGATCTTTATGAATACCCAAATTTACCTACTTCGCAGCAAGAAAATTGGACTGTCAAAACATCGACAAATTGAGAAAAGCCGCGGTATGTTATTATCGCATTCCAGAATGGTCGAACGAGAAACGCAACCAAAGATAACAGTCATTTTGATAGTTGTAAATTGAAAAACTTGAAACTATACCTGAATAGTGAACATTATCCTTAGATTATGCACAAGGAAAAGTCGCCCTTCTCTACGAAATGTATAATGAGTTTCAAACGAGCTATTATGGTAATAGACACTCTCAACCTCTGCTATCACGATCCGATTTTGAGACCCTCGCACCTATAGTCGTTATAGATTGTTCTAAACAATCTGAAGCAATAAAAAGTACGACTATTGATATTCGCGTTCAACTAGAGGCGAGTGAGAACTTTCCGCCTAATACTAAGGCATACTGCCTCATTCTTCATGATAATATAGTGGAATATGAAGTGGGAACCGGTTTAGTCCACAAAATGTACTGAACCTCTGCACACGTTTGGCTGCATATATTCATTACTTAAAACTAAACGAAATCACTCCACTGCAGGACTTTGACTATGACACACATGATGCATTCAGCGGTCATTGATTTTCAAGGCTATCGATCAGCCTCCAACTCATTAATCGTTAAAGAACTATCTATAGTCTCTGTGAGTCATGGCTCATCTTGGCATTGGTTTTTCAAACCGCCTCAGGGTGCGAGTGAAGAACTGGCTAAAGCACGGACGAACATCTGGGTAATGAAAAATATTGACGGATTGAACTGGACCTATGGCGATGTAGAATATGAAGATATGAAGAATTTATTAGTATATGTTACAGAAGACTATGACATATTATGGGGAAAGGGATTGGAAAAGTGCAAGTTTATAGATGAACTCATCGATAGACCAGTCTATGATCTTCATGATTTCGGCTGTCCAAACTTGAAACAGCTAAATAATGAACAGATAGCTTGTCATTTCCATTTGAACACTTCCCTTGTTTGCTCATTAAATCAAGCCCATCGTTTGGCCACATGGGTCAGAAAAAATTCTGAAGCTGTAAATTTAAAAAAAGAAGAGATAAGAAGACAAACATTTAAGAATATTGGTACACCTCATCATCTACTCTCATATGCTGGATTTATTCGAGGAGTCAAGGATAGAGTTGAATGTGTATACTGTGGACTGGTATTCGACAGCACATCATTAGACAACCCTCTCAGATACCATAAAAAAAATAGTCCTCAGTGTTTGTGGTTCCAGGAGGAGTATTTATACTCCTCCTAGGAAGTACCTTATCAGTATGATGGATAAAATGGAGTCAGCAATACGTCGTTTGGGAGAGGAAGGAATCGAAACTTTAACTACAGAAGAATTGAGAGCTTTACCTCGATCATTACTTTTGTACCTTTTCGACTATACATTAGACTACATCTGGGAAAATTTACCTGAGGAGTGGCAAGAGGACGAGGAATTTATCCAGAAGCGAAGACTTTCTTACTTCAATGAATATATTAATTATTAATTGTACTATTATATCTGTAATTTATCCCATGTATTATTTCAAATAAACCATATAAATTAATTTTTTTTTTATTTATTTACCTTTATTCTCATTTTTACTTAGGGAAGGGTTCAAGAAATAAGAAAAGTATATAAAGAAATATTATTTATTACATAAATTACAACTCATAAGGGTCTTTTCTTGAGTTCATTTAATAAATTATAAAGAGTCTCAATAAGTAAGTCCATTGATGTTGGTTCCACAGGTTCAGTCAGTTGACCTTCTTCATGTTTCTTATATAGTTCAGCCATTTTGGTTATCAATTCCAATGAGTTGTTGATGTTCTTAACGTCTTTACAAAGCTTTGCCGTTTCATTTCTGCTAAAACATGTGGAAGGTGAATCGAGCTGAAGGGTTGGCGAACTCTGATTAAACATGGCAAAAGAAATAACAACCTGTTCTATTTTCATAACTCTGTTCCTTCCCCTCTTGGAAAGTCTACAATACACATTTTTACACCTTACTCGGTCTTCAACCTCCAATTTCTTGGGTCTGCTTTGCAAAAGAGATAACATCCTTGGAATCTGATCGGCGATAAATCTCCATTCTTCCGTATCCATATACACTGTAGTTTTCTTGTCGATGACCGCGACAGTGGGCACAAAATCGCAAAGATAGACTCGCACTATTTTGCTAGTGGTGATGGAGTAGTCGGTCACCAGTTCCAATCGACGCAGCACAACCATCTTCCAAGGCTTCAACATTAAGACTAAAAGGTTCAACAGAGAGGAGGGGAAACATGAAGTTTTTCTATTTTTTTTATAAGTTGATTTATTTCGTTTCTTTTTATTTCATATAAATCGATTTGGTTTTTTAAATGGTAAAGTTGTTGAATAAACCGTTTAAACCTCTTGTGCATGTCAGCAACACCCACAGCTGTTTTCCTCTTCTTTTTTATCACATACGTCATCTATTATCATTGGTAGCTTCTCTAGTTGTTCCAAGTACTCAATAAAGGGACAATATTTAGACCATTTCTTGTGATCTATAAGAGGATCGTCATGCTCCAAACATTCGTGTAATATTACTCCATAAAAAGGACACCTCGTCCGATCTGAGTTTTTCAAATAATAAAATCTGGCTGCTGCTAGTTTCAATGCACTCACTGGTGAATTCCAACCGACGAATGTGGACAGTCGGTCGGCCTCATACCTCATGTTCTTACTAGTTAGTCGCCCCATATTAAGCTGGCTTATCAGTACTAGGACTATGACGGATATGGTGGGGGGTAGTGGGGGGCGCTTTTACTAAGCTTGATCAATGAATTTAATTGATAAATTATGAATGAAACAGCTGAACCAGTAAACTGGTTTATCAGTACTAGGACTATGACGAAGGCTTATGTAAGTGGTGGGGGGAGAAAGCTTGATCAATGAATTCAATTGATAAATTATGAATGAAACTGCTGAACCAGTAAACTGGTTTATCAGTACTAGGACTATGACGAAGGCTTATGTATGTGGTGGGGGGAGAAAGCTTGATCAATGAATTCAATTGATAAATTATGAATGAAACAGCTGAACCAGTAAACTGGTTTATCAGTACCAGGACTATGACGAAGGCTTATGTATGTGGTGGGGGGAGAAAGCTTGATCAATGAATTCAATTGATAAATTATGAATGAAACAGCTAAGTAAATATCAACATATAGCCTTGCTACAGCACGATGTAAACAAAGCGCTGTTGCCACATCTACAATCCAACGTTGCCATGTTGGGCATCTCACATCCGTTGAAACCTCATAACACACCTCAAGGACACCCCCCCTCACCCTAGAACAACACCCCCCTCGCCCTCACAAGGTCGGACAATGACCCTCAAGGTCACAGATAGCTCTGCTACAGCACGCTCAAGGTCATTTCCTTCGTGCTCCTGCTCAACCGGCCAAATATAACTACTGACGTCAACGATAAAGTGGGATTGTTCAGCACGAAGGTGGCTGAACTTTAGTGATAAGCATGCACCTGTGCGGTCATATCGACGAAGAAAAACTTGGCCCTCTCCTTGGATGTCTGAAAGTATCAGGTCCCTTATGGCTAAAAGAGTCTTTTTCTTCTGGATGTCCATAAGAAGCGGATCTGAAGAGGATTCCATGCAATATAGGCTTTCCTGAAACTAAGTAAAGACGGCTATACGCGATGCTAAAAGAAAATGCATAACTAGCAGTCTCGATAGATGCTCGCTCTGCGAGGTTTGAAAAGAGCTGAGAAACCGTAGTCATTAACGTGAGTGGAAGTGACCTGTCGTGGAAGTGGGACCTGGAAGAGCGACAGCCGAACCAAAGCAGACTAATGAGAAGGTTGATTACCTTATCTTTGATGAAATCACCGAAGATGATGTGGTCTGAGGTCTAAGACTGGTAAGGACGGTGCAGCAGGGGACAATATCATCGGCGTACAGAAGGCATTGCACAAGAATGGTCCTCAGGTTCCATTTTTCAAAGCGGTCCAAGCAGTTCGTCTTTTACATATTTTATGGATCTCGTCCATAAATACAATGAACAGTAGGGGACTTAGGCTGTCACCCTGTCTCAAACCTCTGTCCATGATGAACGCCTCAGATTCTCTTCCATTGATCCGCACAACTCCTTTTGCATCATGGTATACCGACTTGATAGCTGTAATTAGATCGCCTGGGATATCTTTGGCCACCAATGCTTTCCATATTTCTTTTCTGGGTACAGAATAAAATGCTGCCTTCAAGTCTAAAAATGTCAAGAATATGTTTTTGTCTCTGTCCCATGCCTTTTCTGCTATGCTTCTTAGGACAAAAATGTGGTCCTGTGTTTGCCTTCCAGGTCGAAATCCTGCCTGTTCATTTCCTATTTTATTTTCAACCATTTTTCTCAGTCGCTTCTCCAGTATGCTGGTATAAAGTTTGTAAACAATTGAGAGCAAGCTTATAGGCCGATAATTTTCACATTCTGTAGAGCTGCCTTTTTTGTGGATAGGGATAATTACACTATATTCCCATTCTTTTGGAATTTTCTTCCCATTCCAAATTTGTTGGAAAAGATGCTGGAGCACGCTTTACAAATAATTTAACATTTACAGATTTCATTGAAATAAGGGTGCATTCTTATGTTTCCGGGAACAGAGATTTCAAAAATATTATAATTTTTTTTATTTCGACGAGGGGGTGGGGGGGCCTCGCTTTACAAATAATTTAACCTTTACAGATTTCATTGAAATAAGGGTGCATTCTTAGGTTTCCGGATACGGAGATTACAAAAATATCATAATTTTTTTATTTCGACCAGGGGGTGGGGGGGGGCCCTCGCTTTACAAATAATTTAACATTTACAGATTTCATTGAAATACGGGTGCATTCTTATGTTTCCGGGAACAGAGATTTCAAAAATATTATAATTTTTATTTTAGACGTGAGGGAGGGGGGGGGGCGGCGCTCGCTTAACAAATAATTTAACATTTACAGATTTCATTGAAATAAGGGTGCATTCTTATGTTACCGGATACGGAGATTTCAAAAATATTATAATTTTTTTATTTCGACGAGGGGGTGGGGGGGGGCCCTCGCTTTACAAATAATTTAACATTTACGAATTTCATTGAAATAAGGGTGCATTCTTATGTTTCCGGATACGGAGATTACAAAAATATCATAATTTTTTTATTTCGACCAGGGATGGGGGGGCCCTCGCTTTACAAATAATTTAACATTTACCGATTTCATTGAAATACGGGTGCATTCTTATGTTTCCGTGAGCAGAGATTTCAAAAATATTATAATTTTTATTTTAGACGTGAATGGGGGCGGCGCTCGCTTAACAAATAATTTAACATTTACAGATTTCATTGAAATAAGGGTGCATTCTTATGTTACCGGATACGGAGATTTCAAAAATATTATAATTTTTTTATTTCGACGAGGGGGTGGGGGGGGGGCCCTCGCTTAACAAATAATTTAACATTTACAGATTTCATTGAAATAAGGGTGCATTCTTTTGTTACCGGATACGGAGATTTCAAAAATATAATTTTTTTATTTCGACGAGGGGGTGGGGGGGCCTCGCTTTACAAATAATTTAACATTTACAGATTTCATTGAAATAAGGGTGCATTCTTATGTTTCCGGATACGGAGATTACAAAAATATCATAATTTTTTTATTTCGACCAGGGGTGGGGGGGGGGGCGCTCGCTTAACAAATAATTTAACATTTACAGATTTCATTGAAATAAGGGTGCATTCTTATGTTACCGGGAACAGAGATTTCAAAAATATTATAATTTTTTTTTCGACGAGATGGTTGGGCGGGGCGCTCCCCTTACAAATAATTTACCAGTTGGGTTCTTGTGGGAGGGGGGGGGCGCTCAGATGTCAAAAATTTAACATTTCGGGATTTCATTGAAATAAGGGTGCATTCTTATGTTTCGGGATACGGGGATTTCAAAAATAAATAAATACGAAAAGAAAAAAATATGTACTCGTTGTAACCCCCCCCCCCTATTAAATTATATTAATTAAATTATTATAAGTTAAACTACTTTTTTGATCTGCCTTTTTTACTCGGATAGTGCTTTTTTTGAAATCTCCGTATACAAAAACATAAGAATGCACCCTTATTTCCATAAAATCCGTAAATGTTAAATTATTTGTCAAGCGAGCGCCCACCCCCACCCTCACGTCGAAATAAAAAAATTATAATTTTTTTGAAATCTCCGTATCCGGAAACATAATAATGCACCCTTATTTCAATAAAATCCGTAAATGTTAAATTATTTGTCAAGCGAGCGCCCCCCACACCCTCACGTCGAAATGAAAAAATTATAATATTTTTGAAATCTCCGTATCCGGAAACATAATAATGCACCCTTATTTCAATAAAATCCGTAAATGTTAAATTATTTGTAAAGCGAGCGCCCCCCCCCCCACCCTCAAGTCGAAATAAAAAAATTATGATATTTTTGAAATCTCCGTATCCGGAAACATAAGAATGCACCCTTATTTCAATAAAATCCGTAAACGTTAAATTATTTGTCAAGCGAGCGCTCCTCCCCCCCACCCTCACGTCGAAATAAACAAATTATAATATTTTTGAAATCTCCGTATCCGGAAACATAAGAATGCACCCTTACTTCAATTAAATCCGTAAATGTTAAATTATTTGTAAAGCGAGTGTCCCCCCACCCTCTCGTCGAAATAAAAAAATAATATTTTTGAAATCTCCGTATCCGGAAACATAAGAATGCACCCTTATTTCAATGAAATCTGTAAAGGTTAAATTATTTGTAAAGCGAGGCCCCCCCCCAACCCCTCGTCGAAATAAAAAAATTATAATATTTTTGAAATCTCCGTATCCGGAAACATAATAATGCACCCTTATTTCAATAAAATCCGTAAATGTTAAATTATTTGTCAAGCGAGCGCCCCCCCCCCCACCCACAACCTTCTCATCGAAATAAAAAAATTATAATTTTTTTGAAATCTCCTTATCCGGCAACATAAGAATGCACCCTTATTTCAATAAAATCCGTAAATGTTAAATTATTTGTCAAGCGAGCGCCCCCCCCCCCTCCCTCACGTCGAAAAAAAAAATTATAATATTTTTGAAATCTCTGTTCCCGGAAACATAAGAATGCACCCTTATTTCAATGAAATCTGTAAATGTTAAATTATTTGTAAAGCGGGGGCCCTCCCCCAACCCTAACGTCTAATAAAAAAATTATGATATTTTTGAAATCTCCGTATCCGGAAACATAAGAATGCACCATTATTTCAATGAAATCTGTAAAGGTTAAATTATTTGTCAAGCGAGCGCCCCCCCACCCACAACCCTCTCATCGAAATAAAAAAATTATAATTTTTTTGAAATCTCCTTATCCGGCAACATAAGAATGCACCCTTATTTCAATAAAATCCGTAAATGTTAAATTATTTGTCAAGCGAGCGCCCCCCCCCCTCCCTCACGTCGAAAAAAAAAATTATAATATTTTTGAAATCTCTGTTCCCGGAAACATAAGAATGCACCCTTATTTCAATGAAATCTGTAAATGTTAAATTATTTGTAAAGCGAGCGCCCCCCCCCCCCACCCTCACGTCTAATAAAAAAATTATGATATTTTTGAAATCTCCGTATCCGGAAACATAAGAATGCACCATTATTTCAATGAAATCCGTAAATGATAAATTATTTGTATAGGGAGCGCCCCCCCCCCCCCCCCAACCCTCTCATCGACATAACAAAATTATAATTTGTTTGAAATCTCCGTATCTGGAAATATAAGAATGCACCCTTGTTTCAATGAAATCCGTAAATGATAAATTATTTGTAAAGGGAGCGCCCCCCCACCCCCTCGTCGAAATAAAAAAATTATAATATTTTTTAAAATCTCCGTATCCGGCAACATAAGAATGCACCCTTATTTCAATGAAATCTGTAAATGTTAAATTATTTGTCAAGCGAGCGCCCCCCACACCCTCACATCGAAATGAAAAAATTATAATATTTTTGAAATCTCTGTTCCCGGAAACATAAGAATGCACCCTTATTTCAATGAAATCTGTAAATGTTAAATTATTTGTAAAGCGAGCGCCCCCCCCCCCCCCCACCCTCACGTCTAATAAAAAAATTATGATATTTTTGAAATCTCCGTATCCGGAAACATAAGAATGCACCATTATTTCAATGAAATCCGTAAATGATAAATTATTTGTATAGGGAGCGCCCCCCCCCCAACCCTCTCATCGACATAACAAAATTATAAATTGTTTGAAATCTCCGTATCTGGAAATATAAGAATGCACCCTTGTTTCAATAAAATCCGTAAATGATAAATTATTTGTAAAGGGAGCGCCCCCCCACCCCCTCGTCGAAATAAAAAAATTATAATATTTTTTAAAATCTCCGTATCCGGTAACATAAGAATGCACCCTTATTTCAATGAAATCTGTAAATGTTAAATTATTTGTCAAGCGAGCGCCCCCCACACCCTCACATCGAAATGAAAAAATTATAATATTTTTGAAATCTCCGTATCCGGAAACATAATAATGCACCCTTATTTCAATAAAATCCGTAAATGTTAAATTATTTGTAAAGCGAGCGCCCCCCCCCCACCCTCAAGTCGAAATAAAAAAAATATGATATTTTTGAAATCTCCTTATCCGGAAACATAAGAATGCACCCTTATTTCAATAAAATCCGTAAACGTTAAATTATTTGTCAAGCGAGCGCTCCCCCCCCCCCCCACCCTCATGTCGAAATAAAAAAATTATAATATTTTTGAAATCTCCGTATCCGGAAACATAAGAATGCACCCTTACTTCAATTAAATCCGTAAATGTTAAATTATTTGTAAAGCGAGTGTCCCCCCACCCTCTCGTCGAAATAAAAAAATTATAATATTTTTGAAATCTCCGTATCCGGAAACATAAGAATGCACCCTTTTTTCAATAAAATCCGTAAATGTTAAATTATTTGTCAAGCGAGCGCCCCCCCCCCCCCACCCTCACGTCGAAATAAAAAAAATATTATATTTTTGAAATCTCCGTATCCGGAAACATAATAATGCACCCTTATTTAAATAAAATCCGTAAATGTTAAATTATTTGTCAAGCGAGCGCTCCCACCCCCCCCCCCCCACCCTCATGTCGAAATAAAAAAAATATAATATTTTTGAAATCTCCGTATCTGGAAACATAAGAATGCACCCTTATTTCAGTTAAATCCATAAATGTTAAATTATAGAAATCTGAGCGCCCCCCTTCTCCACATGAACCCCACTTTCCAATTTGTAGTGAATACCCTTAGAATTTAAAAATATTACTACATAAAACATAAAAATTTACTGAAATGTGGAAGAAATTTTCTCCTGTACTCAACTTTTCTGTGCTTGATTACCGGAGTACTCAGAAAAAATAAGTTGAGTACTTTCGATAAATTCAGTAATCAAACCGTTTATTACTCCTTATAAGTACTCCGTACTCATATTACATTTTTGCCCATCTCTATCCCGGGCTATGCCATCCCTTCCAGCCGCTTTCCCCACTTTAACTTTTTTAAATGGCATCTACTACCTCCTCTTCATCAATACACTCTTGACATTCTTGATTATTACTATGAGGCGACTGATCCTCTGTATCACCGGCGTCCCCTAAAAACTGGTCTTCATAAAATTGCTTCCACCTCTCTAAGATGCGCACTTCTTCTGTGATAATTATACCCCTTGCATCCTTGATATTCCTCACTGGCTTGTTTCGTTTTCCTCTGAGTGACTTTACTTTTCGCCAAAACTTCTTGACACTATCTCGGTGGTCTTCGTCCAGGCTTCTTCCAAACTTCTTCCATGCTTCTTTCTTTGCTTGACGAACTTTGGCTTTGCATTCATTTCTGGCTGAGCGATACAGACTTAACCTCTCTGGTGTTCTGTCTAGCAAATAGGCTTTCTATGCTTTTTTTCTTTTCTCCTACATAAGGCTTAATTTCCTCACTCCACCATTCCGAGTGTTACCTGTTACTTGGAACCTTGCGTAAACTACACACGTCTTTTGCTACTTCCAAGATGGATGTTTTTAAGGCATTCCACTGTTCTTCTATATCATCATTGAGTTCCAAGTTTCTCAGCCTGTCTTCTAACTTTTCGGTATATTGAGTCCTTTTTTCGAGATCATCAAGCGCTCTAACCTTTATAGATAGATATTTCTTCTTATTTTTTTGTTGCAATTCTGGGAAAATTTTGGTGTCGGCAATCAGGAGTAGATGATCACTGCCAATCTCAGCACCTCTTATAACTTTCATGTCTGTGAAGTACTGCCTGACACCCTTGTCATAAATGAAGTAGTTAATAATACTATTTCTATCTTGGCTCGAGAACGTAATCTTGTGTATTCTCTTGTGGGGGTACAAAAGAAAGTCCGCGGCTATTATTCTTGACGAGACAGACTCCCAGTCCTCGAGTTTGTTAAACATTTCCGGGGTCATGGCTATTCCGACTCCTTCTTTGGCAAAATTTCTTTTAGGGACACCTATAATTATCACAGAAGAAGTGCGCATCTTAGAGAGGTGGAAGCAATTTTATGAAGGCCAGTTTTTAGGGGACGCCGGTGATACAGAGGATCAGTCGCCTCATAGTAATAATCAAGAATGTCAAGAGTGTATTGATGAAGAGGAGGTAGTAGATGCCATTGAAAAAAATTAAAGTGGGGAAAGCGGCTGGAATGGATGGCTCCTGACGGGTGATTGGCCCAGTACAAGAGGCCCCTTGCCCAGGGACAACAGGTTTCCGCCGTTTATCGGGAGGCGGGGTCCCTAGGTAGATTGCCTTCACTATGGCTAAGAGCTCCACCTACCCCTCGCAGTGCGTCAACCTTTCTGCCGATTTCCAGCTCCGCTTGATGCTGTCTGTACATAGATCCAGCCGACTCCTACCGTCTTCGGCTCTATTCCAGTACTGGTGCTACTGCTGCCTCACATCAGGGATTTTTATCGACTTCCCAGTCTAGATTCGCCGTGTTTAGTCGAACAGGCCCATTCCCAAGAAACCAAAACCCAAGAATTTTTTAATACCGGCCTATTGCTGTTCCTACCGGTATTATCGAATATTCTAGAGAGAATAGTAGAGAGGGATTTGAGAGAATTCTTTGAAAGCAATGGTCTTTTATCTCCACACCAATCAGGCTTTAGACAAGGGCAAAGCACATGCACAGCATTACATATGGTTTTGACAGATATTCGAGACGCCATGGATAAGCTTATGTTAACAATATTCGTTTCTCTAGATTTCGAAAGGGCCTTCGACTCTGCTGATCATGAACTATTGTTAAGCAAATTCGGAAGCTATGGGGTTGGGGAGCAGGTGCTCCAGTGGCTTAGGTCATATCTGATGGGACGAAAGCAGCAGATTGGAACTCCTAGTAGTCATTCTGGATGGCTGGATAGCAGTACAGGTGTTCCTCAGGGATCCGTTCTTGGGCCATTACTTTTCATAGGCTATATCAATGACCTAAAGTACTCCAAGATCCACATCAGTCTGTGGTTAACCTTCGAACAGTGAGGAGCTCCGTAGAATTAGCAGGCTTCAGGCCAGATAAGACATTCAGTTTCAATTAATTTCTTTTTCTTTTAATTTAACAGTATTATTCAATTATTTAAGTAATATTAGACCATTATTTGATAACTTTTTGTTTCTTTATGTTAATTTTCGATAGCATTATTTAATTTAATTACTAGAATCGACAATGCCAGGTTCCAGTGATGGTAGAAATGATATTCCGCCAGATATATCACACAGTTTACTCAATAATGTACCTCAGGAACAACCCGTTAATTTAAATACAACCGAAGTAGAAATGGAAGGGGTTGATAAACATATTTCAAACACGACCCTAGTAGAAAATAGTCCTGAAATCGAAATAAATAAAAATATTAACCATATGAATAAAACACAGCGCCTATACGAAGAAAGAGATTTAGGGCCTTATTGCGTTTTTATTGAAAGCAAATCGAACGAAAGTGCCGGAATAAGCCGTATTCACCCTATGACCATAGGGAAATTACTGAATGAATCGAGTCCGGAAATATACAATAATATTTTGGCAATTAATAGAACAGGACGCAATAGAATAAAAGTAGAAACCAGGTTGGGAGTACACGCGAACGCTTTGGTTACATCGGAAATTTTAAAAACAAAAAACTTTGTAGTATATATCCCGCAATTTATGCTGGAGAGAAAAGGCGTGATAAGAGGTGTAGATATAAATTTATTGGAGGAAGACATTCTTAATAATGCTAAAACGTTATATTCCGAATCCCTCAAAATCATCGGTGTTAAAAGGTTCAATAAGAAAGTTTTTAACATCACAAAAGAACACGAATATAAACCGACTGGTACTGTTTTAATTACTTTCAGAGGTCAATTTTTACCTAATTATATTTGCATACATTATGTCAGGTGCGAGGTGCACCGGTACATTCAATCTGTAATACAGTGTCAGAACTGTTTCCGATATGGGCATCCCACCTCTCAGTGTAAAAGTACAAAGCCCAGGTGTCCAGTCTGTGGCGAAAAACATACTAAGGAAGAGTGCACTCCAGGTACTTTATTGAAATGCGTACATTGTAATGGGAATCATTCTTCTTTAGCCAAAAATCTATGCCCGGAATTCAATAACCAAAAAAAGATTAAAGAACTAATGGCCAATCAAAATTTAACCTATTTAGAAGCAAAAAATTGTTTAGAAGGAAAATCATACAGTTGGGCCGTTCTTAGACAAACTCCGGAATCCTTTACAACCCTAGATCACGCAGATAAAATAAATTCTAATCTCAAAGCTAATTCATTTATTAAAAGTTGTTGTGGCCAACATGTGAAAGGTTGGATTTTTAAATAGTATTTTATTTATTATAAACAAGTGTTAATAATATTTTAATTTAGATTTCATGTATATATTTACGGCTGTAAGATGCCTACGTTTATATATACAATGACAGATGCCGTGTTTTTAAATTAAGTATTAAAGACGCGTCCTTATCCAATGCCAGGGCAGTACGGCATTTGCAGTGGTGGAGTAAGGTTGTTTTATTCTTCACGTGAAGAGATCGCAATTTATGCCCACATTTGGGTCATTCTTCAGGCCACATCTCACACCGAATGTGTAACTATGAACATTTAATCATAAAATTAATCAGTGGTACTGGAACAATTCCACAACGTACCTAACTTGTAATAAATGTAAAGTAATTTACATATTACATATGAGGATGAAAGTCTCTATCATTATTCAAAATTCATTCTTTAAATTTTTATTCAAGCAAAGGCAATAAAAAATAACCCTTTTGTAATTGCAAATATTAAATTTTGTTATGTTTTCTTTCTCACAATTTACAAGAGTTCAATTTATTTTGATTAATGTTAGGAGTTTTAAATTATTTTTTTTGGAAGTTCAATTTTTAAGTTTGTGTATTTATTTTTGTTTTCATTATTCATCACTTTTATAATATTGTGTATATAGTTAAAATATTTGTTTTGTTTTTTCATTTCTATGTTATTAAAGTCTTTGATTAGTACAGTCAGCTGTAATCAGATTTTTTTATTTTATTCCTTGCCTAACTTATTAAAAATTATTTTTTTCTAATTTTACTGGCGCTATAAGGCTGGCAGATTTGGTTTTTTTTCAATTTTGAAAACCCGCTGCCGCCACAAAAGTAAAATAAGCGTAAACAAAAGACTTAGGGTCACCAGTCCAGTAAAACAAGACGGGAATGACATGATTCAACAAACAAGAGATATAAACAATAGCTATTCTGCCCCTTTGTACCCAACAACCCCAATATTTACAAACAGCAATATCACCAAAAATAAACCTTCCGGAACACTTTACAATAAGCCTCCGAAAACACACCAAGTTTCAGAAGCTATATTCTCAATAATAAATACAATAATATCCAACAAAAATTTTTCAATAACCGAAGAAGAAATTAGAAATATGATTAGAGATAGAAGCGAAAGCCTTCAAATATAATCGCAATCAAATAAATTTTAACTAAATTAAAAATTTCAATATATACTAAAAATTATAATTTTTAATTATTAATTAAAAGCTATTTAATATAATAACATAATAAATTTAAAATAAAATTTTAATTCTATGACTGTTCAGAATCTTTCATGACCGAAACAATAAAATTGATGCAATGGAATGCTAGATCAGCTATTTCGAACAAAAATAGCTTAGAATCATTTCTTTTCACGGAGAAAATAGACATCGCCTTAATCTCAGAGACGTGGTTTAAACCCAATAGATACGTAAACATCCCTGGTTACAATGTAGTTAGGGAGGATAGACCAGATGGATACGGAGGAGTCGCAATCATAATTAAATCGAAATTCTATTTCAATCAAATCTTAAATTTCCATAAAATAAATAATATAGAAATTGTAGCGATCCAAATAACAATAGATAATAAACACAAGCTTAACCTAGTATCCTTATACGTTCCGCCCAAACACTCGATAACCAAATCCGATTGGGAAAATTTGATAAGCAGTTTTGAAAGTCCTTTAATCGTAGGTGGAGATGTGAACGCCCATCATTATCAATGGGGGTGTGAAAATTGTGATAGTAAAGGCAACAATCTAGTTTCTGCAATAGAAAATTCAAATTTGATTTGCTTAAACAACGGCTCGCCTACCTTAGTAAATAACATTCGTCAATCAAAAAATATTTGTTTGGACGTCACTTTTTGTACGATTAATATAGCTGATACTATCGAATGGAAAGTATATGATGAGCCCTTAGGATCAAATCACTTACCTATAGTTATGAACAGTTCCTATCAAATCAATAACCCCTATACAACTCCGATTCTGCATTCGACAAGAAAATGGATAATTAAGTCAGCAAACTGGGATGAATTTGAAGCTACCGCCAATTCTAATTGTTCTACCCTATCAGATATACCAACCTATTTAGAGTTTATTGAACATCTTAACGAAATAAGCACACAAACAATCCCCCAATACAAAATGGTCTATAAAGATAAATTTAGTAAAAATTGGTGGGATAAGGAATGTTCTTATTTCCTAAAAAACAGAAAAAATGCTTTCAGAACGTACAAAAAATCCCCTTCCACCAGCGACCTTATAAATTATCAAAAGGCAGATGCTCAGTTTAAATATATCACCCGTAAAAAATTTATTTAATAGTAATATAACACCGTATTCAGAAAATAATAATATAACTGACGATTCAACTATTAATAATAGCAATAATTTTATATCAAGGGAATCAGATAACAATAAAATATTATCAAATTTCTCATTATCAGAGCTCTTAAATGCACTAAAGGATAACAATAATACAGCTCCGGGACTAGATAACATCCACTACATAATGTTAAGCAAATTACCACTCGAAATAAAAAATCGCCTCCTAAACATATTTAACAATATATGGGAAACTAACTTGGTCCCGGATTCTTGGAAGGAATATTGCGTTATACCAATAATTAAATCAGGAAAAGATCCTAAAATCGCTAATTCTTACCGACCCATTGCCCTAAGTTCTTGCATCCTCAAAACATTTGAAAGAATGATCAAATTCAGACAAGGATGGTGGTTAGAATCGAATAAAAAATTACCAAACTACCAATATGGTTTTCGAAAAGGAAAATCCACAATCGATAGTCTATTGGCGCTCCATACCGATATACAAATTGCATTTACTAACGGGAAAAAAAACAATAGCTCTATTTCTTGACATAACGAAAGCATACGATACCGTCCCCATACATATATTGGCAAGAAATATGATCAAAATTGGAATTCCACGTAAAATTATAGATTTTATAATTAACCTAATAGATAATAGAAAAATATATTTCAAAGTCAATAATTCAATAATTTTAACTAGAAACGCGAAAATAGGACTTCCTCAGGGAGGAATTCTAAGTTGTTTACTATTTATAATTTTCTCATCCGAATTAAGAAATTATATCCCTTTTTTGTTTCAATCCTTCAGTTCGCTGACGATATATGCCTATACACATCTCATAAAAATACAAATAGTGCGATAGAGCTGTTAAATGAAGCTATAAAAGGTTTTAAACGATGGCAACTCGACAGTGGCATGGAAATTTCGGCAACGAAATCAGTAGTTTGCCCATTCAGTAGGGAACACATTTTTCCACTCAGGGACGAAATAGTTTTGGAGGAAATAACTTTTCCATGCTCTCCTAGTGTCAGATTTCTGGGGATGTATTTCAATAGGAAATTGAATTGGAATAAGCACATTGCAGAAATCATCAAAAAATCGGAAACAGTTGTTAATACCCTAAGAATGATTAGTGTGAACGCCAAATGGGGTGCGGATCCAAATATTACGTTACTATTTTATAGGGCTACTGTGAGGGCAATATTCGACTACGGAGCAGCTATATACGGCGAAGCGACAGAAAAATCATTAAAAAAACTAGATGTTATACAAAATAGATGTTTAAGAATATGCTTAGGTTTCCTTAAGTCCACCCCAATAGACATAATATTAAATGAAGCAGTAGAAATGCCATTAAAAGTTAGAAGACAATTAATTAGCGATAAAATCATGTTCAAAGTAAAAGCAAGAAATCCTATATGCTATAATAAAATTTTGAACTTATGCGTACTAATATAAAGCAAGGCTTATTGGCAGAAAAAAAAATACACACCACTTATTTATAATAGTTTCATAAAATACCAAAAAAATCTAGACCACGTTCATCAGGCTAATATACTACCTCAGTTCTCGATTGACTTCGAAATGTTTTTCAAAAATTCAAAATAATAATAAACAAAAAATTAAATTCTTTACCTCATATAGCGGTAAACAAGGAAATAAAAGCCGTTATTTCTGATAATTGGCCAAACCACATTTGCATTTATACCGACGGATCAAAAATAAGCAACTTATCAGGCAGCGCATTGTACGTTCCAAAATTCAAACATATCGCAAAGTTTAAATTACTGCCAGGCTGCTCATCCTTCACATCAGAATTATACGCTATTCTAGAAGCCTTAAAATATATTATTAAGTCGGAAAAAAGCAACTTTGTAATATTAACAGATAGCTTAAGCTCATTACAAGCAATAAATAACGTTAAAAGCATAAACAATAACAAAGTCCTATTGGACATTATTAAATTACATTACGAATCATTGAAAAATGACAAACAGATTATATTTCTATGGGTCAAGGCTCACGTAGGGATTTCAGAAAATGAAAAAGTTGATGGTTTAGCAAAAGAGGCTATATATACAGGCGAGCCAGTCAACATTTCGGTCCCCTATACTGATTTTTATTTAGCTATTAAGGAAGATAGCAGGAACTCCTGGCAACAACAATATACATTATCTCAAACAGGCCATCATTATAAATCAATATTTCCAAATATTTCACGTAAGCCATGGTTTTCAACAATTAATCTGTATAGGGATGAAGTAAAAATAGATTGTAGACTTAGGTCGAACCATGGATTATGTAACAGCTATTTACATCGAATAGGGATTTCGAACTCGGCCCAATGTGTAAATTGCAGTGCTCCCGAAACACTCTACCATATTATAATGGAATGTAACGCCTACGAACCCCATAGAAGAGTACTTTTAGAAGCCCTCGGCAATAGTAATATATCATACAAAGAAATATTGTCACTGAGCAGCGGGGAACAGATAGTTAGCGTTGTAAATTACTTGAAATCTATTAAGAAATTCATTTAATAGAAATTAGGTTACAACTTTAACCCTGGCTGTATGGATTTATCCAATGCCAAAAAAAAAAAAAAAAAAAAAAAAAAAAAAAAAAAAAAAAAAAAAAAAAAAAAAAAAAAAAAAAATCCACATGTAGTTTTACTTTGTTCCCCTTGATAAGGAAAATAATTAAGAGAAAGGAAGGAGTGAAAATGAGGTGAATCTTTATTTTAATAAGTATGATTTATATATAAGCTCTCATGACTGTTTTTACTCGATCATATTAAATGTATTTTTTATCACTCATTGCTGTAATTATTTTTATACATTTGTCTGTAAGAAAGGGCCTAAGGCTCTAAGGTAATAAAGAATCTCTCTCTCTCTCTCTCTCTCTCTCTCTCTCTCTCTCTCTCTCTCTCTCTCTCTCTCTCTCTCGCTCTCTCTCTCTCTCACCTCTCTCTCTCTCTCTCTCTCTCTCTCTCTCTCTCTCTCTCTCTCTCTCTCTCTCTCTCTCTCTCTCTCTCTCTCTCTCTCTCTCTCTCTCTCCTCTCTCTCTCTCTCTTTCTCTCTCTTTCTCTCTCTCTTTCTCTCTCTCTTTCTCTCTCTCTCTCTCTCTCTCTCTAATTCAAATTAAACATGAAAATATGATAGAAACGTTAAAATTATTACAATGGAAAGCTAGATCGGCCATAGCAAACAAAAATAATTTAGAATATTTTCTATTTTCCGAAAAAATCGATATCGCTTTAATTTCGGAAACTTGGTTTAGACCAGATAAATATGTCAATTTCCCAAGATACAATATCGTCAGGTCGGATCGAAATGACGGATATGGAGGGGTAGCGATTATGATAAAATCAATTTAGTTTCAGCAATTGAAAAAAATTAACCTCGTTCTCTTAAATGGCGGATCCCCTACCCTTGTAAACAATATTCGGCAGAAAAAAAATATCGCAGTGGATATAACACTAAGTTCAATAAACAATGCATTCAGTTCTACATGGAAGGTTTATGAGAACCCCTTGCGTTTCAATCACCTCCCCATAATAATAGACATTCACCATAAAAAAGAGGAGACTCGAAAGAATAATAACACCACTAGAAAATGGCAAATTAAATCCCCAAATTGGTCCGAATTTGAAAGAATTACGTTATAAAATATTTCATTACTTCCAGATAACACCACCTACGATGAATTTGTAAAATATCTTAATAAAGCATGTGAACATACGATTCCTTCTTATAAACCATTTTTCAATAAAAAAATTAGTAGAAGCTGGTGGGATGGCGAATGTGCGCTTAATCTTATTATGACTCATGACCTTAATCGAAGGAAGGCTGCGTTTAGAATTTATAAAATTAACCCTATCCCCGTTAATCTAATAAAATATCAAAGGTCGGGTGCCGAATTCAAAAAGGTTACCAAAAATAAGCAAAATGAGTCATGGAGATTATTTACTGCGGGTATTAATAAAAGTAACCCTATTAAAGAAGTATGGACTAAATTATCCGTTCTAAAAATCCGAAAACCTCAAATAGATTGATTCCCATCATAGAAAACTGGTGCGAGGAATATTTAGACATCTTAGCCACTCCTTTAGTAGCACCCCAAATCAATCACGGAAGAGATAATGATAAAGATTATGATGAAAATCACAAGATATTATCAGATAGATTTATTTTTCCAGAACTTCTTCAATCCTTAACAAATAATTCTAATAGCTCCCCTGGTAAAGATAATATTGGCTACTTCCTTCAGACCTATTTAATTAAGTTTTCAACAAGAATAACACAGCACAAAAATAATTGTAAAAATATAAAAAACATAAAAGCAACTGCATTATCCGAACACTCTATAAAAAACAACCATACCTTCAATTTCGATAACACCAAAATTCTAAGCATAGTACAAAATACAAAAAACAGAAAAATAGAAGAAGCAATCCATATAACAAAAAACATAGAAAACACAATAAACTACAAAACAGACACAAAACACCTAAACAACCACTACGCACACATAATAAAAAAATTGAAACACATATGAAAAAATAATAGAAACAAAACATCAACAAACATAGAGAGCAGGATGAGGGAGACTAATCAATGCAAGTACCAAAGTCCACACACAGCCAATAACTATAATGTGACGATGAAATCAAAGACAATGTAACAGGCCATAAAATGCATTAGACAAAAGTATTTTTATACTGTTAAAAAAAGAAGTTGACAAATGGCTTGAATGGAAATGTAGCAACTAAAGATAAGGTAATGTAATACCAATACAAAAAAATAGTAAAAACATACATGGATATTATATTTAAGTGTAGTAGATTAATGTAATATATGTAATGTAGATAACCCCAGAGGATGAGCCACAAGCTCGAAACGTCGGGAAAAAAATAATAAAAAACATTAAACACGGAAGAGCTCCTTCATTAAAGAAAATCCTAAGTTTCTATATTCTCAAAACCTTCGAATGAATGATATTGTAATAAGAATGATATGATATACAGGGTGTCCCAGCCATAGTGTAAAAAAAAAAAATGGGTAAGACTGCATGCTAAACGGGTAGAATGGCGCAGAAATGAGTTTCCTATCTCAATCTGTTGAGAAAATAGGTTTTTTTTTTTTTAAATCATACTTTTTTTTCTGAAAAATGGCAGTTTTCTCTACTTTGGTTTACCGTAGAAACAAAAACGATCAAATTTTCTTAATCAGCATTAAATTTTATAAAATATGAGATAGGTCTAGTTATTGTAAATCTACTTTAAGTGGGTCTTATAACGAACTTAACGTGAGTCTAAAAGAAGTTTTATCAGAAAAACTTCTTTTGGACTAAAAAGTTGAAGTGCAATTGTATCATGAGTTACGCCACTAAAAAGCTGACTAAATTTCACATTTTTTCGTAAATTTGACGGCTTCTAGGGTGCTCCAGTGGGGATTGAGGAATTTTCAAAACTATTAAAAATTTAAGTTTTAATAAATGTTTTGTTTTTTGCGCGTTATAAGGCCCACTGAAAGATTTAAAATAACTAGACCTAGTTCATATTTTAGAAAATTTAATGCTGATTAAGAAAATTTCATCGTTTTTGTTTCTACGCTAAACCAAAGTAGAGAAAACTGTTATTTTTCAGAAAAAGAGTATGATTTTAAAAATAAAAACAAAAAAAATTCTATTTCCTCAACAGATAGGAAACTCATTTCTGCACCATTCTACCCCGTTTAGCATGCAGTATTACCCAATTTTTTTTACACTGTCTGGGACACCCAGTACATGATGATATGATATATATAATGATAATATGATGATATGATAAATCATAAATCACAAGAATGATATGATATATATACTGTATGATAGGTAAGTCTAGACTCGAATGGTGGTTGGAATCCCAGAATAAATTGCCTGACTCACAATATCGTTTTAGGAAAGGAAAGTCCAGTATGGATAGCTTATTAATCCTACACACCGACATAAATATAGGTTTCACCAGAGGGAAAAAAACAATCGGATTATTTTTGGACATAGAGAAGGCATACGACTCAGCACCCATACATATTTTTTCGCGTAAATTAGAAGCTATTAAAGTCCCCACGAAAATTATTAAATTCATTATTAATTTATTCAGTGAGAGAAAATTGTTTTTAAAAGTTAACAATTGTATAATTGGCACAAGAAACGCGAAGATTAGGTTACCACAGGGGGGTGTATTCTTAGTGGCCTTCATTTTGCCATTCTTTCGGCAGACTTGAGAAACTACATACCCGAGGAAATATCTTTATTACAATTCGCGGATGATATATGTTTATACGTAGGGCATAAAAACTCTAACCGGTGTCTAGAGTTGATGGGGGAGGCAGTGGAAGGTCTTAAAAGATGGCAGCTCGATACGGGTTTGAATATTTCGGTCTCTAAGTCGGTGTTATGTCCCTTCAGTAGAGAACACGCCTTTCCCTTGGGAGATCAAGTTGTGCTAGCCGGGATTAACTTCCCCTGTGTGTCCCCGGTTCGATTTTTGGGGCTCCGCTTCGATAGAAAATTAAATTGGAACCAACATATTACAGAAATTCACAAAAGGGCCGAAAAACTAATGGGAACAATAAAAATGATCTGTTCTAATAATAAGTGGGGGGCAGACCCTAATACGTCACTACTATTTTATAGAAGCACCCCTGGAAGCTGGAGCCCCCCTGCCCCCCGCTGAGTACGCCCATGGCTATAATAAAATAGATAGTAATTTAAAGAAATTAGACACAATACAAAATAATGTATAAGAATGTGTTTAGGTCTTCTTAATTCTATACCATTTTTGTATGTTAAAAGCCAGGAATAATAAATGCTATAATCAAGGGCGTACCCAGGATCAAAACTAGGGGGGGCAAGCTAAAATCTATGGGGGGCAAGCTATGGTCGTTCAGGTAGTAACATCTTACCGCGGAAAAGGTGAATGAAACCAAAATTATGTATAATTATAGCAGTGCTTTATCAACTAAGTTATTACAATTATTTGCTTGAAAAAAATGTATTTTATCATTGCTTCCAGTCTTAAGAGCCTAAAGAATTATTGCTTCCAGCCTTCCAGGGGGGGCACCTGGAAGCTGGAGCCCCCCCTGCCCCCCGCTGGGTACGCCCATGGCTATAATAAAATAGTCACTCTGTCTGTTCTTATCCTAACCTCGCCCTATTGGAAAAAGAAAAAATATACTCCTCTTATCTTCGATAGTTTTATAAGATACCAACATTTAGTCGTAAATATTTATACTAGTACCAAACTTCCATTATACACGCTCCAATATGATATGTTATTTCAGACATTTAGCATAATAATAATTTATAAACTCAATTTGTTGCCTCCTATAACCATAACCGATGTTATAGGGTGGATCCACTGTTACAGGGATGAGTCATTGATAATCGCTGAAAATTTACTATGGGAAGTAAACATAAAGAAGGCCAGACTTGTACTAATTAGCAATGCATGGACCCATTTCGTCGTATTACAAGCTTTGAGACAATGAGAGATATATACCGAGAGAACAAAGAGATATACCGGGCGACTACATCGAATTATTGTAGAAAAAATTATTATTGTAACGTTAAATCGTTAAATAAATAAATAAAAAAAAAGACATGGTTTTAAATCCCAGACCGTTGTTGGAACAAAATAAGCGGTTGGAACGAACTGTTTGGGTCCAGATCATTCGAGCCTGGTCCAAGAAGACGTAGAACTGTCCAAATTGTTCTGGAACATTCCAGACCTGACCATTTACGATTATATATAAGGAGCGAGTGACTGAACAAGTTAGTAGAAATCTGTGTCTTGACTGTGTAGCTCAAGTCGTATGATTGTGTGTTATAACGTTATCTTTGTAAGCTGCTCAAGTATTTAAGTTTTATTAATTCGTTGGCATTGATAACTGTATATTTTTGTTGAATAAATATTAGTTACCCACATAAGTGTTACATTATTATTCTCAAAACCTTCGAATGAATGATATTGTAATAAGAATGATATGATATACAGGGTGTCCCAGCCATAGTGTAAAAAAAAAAAAATGGGTAAGACTGCATGCTAAACGGGTAGAATGGCGCAGAAATGAGTTTCCTATCTCAATCTGTTGAGAAAATAGGTTTTTTTTTTTTAAATCATACTCTTTTTCTGAAAAATAACAGTTTTCTCTACTTTGGTTTAGCGTAGAAACAAAAACGATGAAATTTTCTTAATCAGCATTAAATTTTCTAAAATATGAACTAGGTCTAGTTATTTTAAATCTTTCAGTGGGCCTTATAACGCGCAAAAAACAAAACATTTATTAAAACTTAAATTTTTAATAGTTTTTGAAAATTCCTCAATCCCCATGGTTTGCATACCGCGCATGTCACGCGGAAGATCCGGGTTCGATTCCCGGCGGAGCCAAATCTTTTCTCTTCAAAAATAAATTATTTAAAATAATTTAAAAATAGGTGGTTACCCACAATGATGGTTAAATTAATATAAAATAATTAAAAAAATTGACGAACGTCAAGAGATGCCCAAAATTGGACATAAATTATCCATCTCCCGTAAATACTCGCAAAACTTGCGAGATCGTGGGAGAGGTGTCAGTGAAGAGGAAGGATTTGGCACCGTTTGGAAGTGACTTCGTGGTGTAATGGTTAGAATACCGCGCATGTCACGCGGAAGACCCGGGTTCGATTCCCGGCGGAGCCAAATCTTTTCTCTTCAAAAATAAATTATTTAAAATAATTTAAAAATAGGCTGTTGCCCACAATGATTGTTAAATTAATATAAAATAATTAAAAAAATTGACGAACGTCAAGAGATGACCAAAATTGGACATAAATTGTCCATCTCCCTTAAATAGTTAGCATACCGCGCATGTCACGCGGAAGACCCGGGTTCGATTCCCGGCGGAGCCAAATCTTTTCTCTTCAAAAATAATTTATTTAAAATATTTTACTGCATGGTTACTTTTTACAGCGATTTGCTTTCTTTAAATATATCGTGAAGATGAATCGATAGGTGTATTTACGACTCGTAGTAAAGTTTGTCTCTTATGCCTTTTTGGAAATCGAGAACAATTAGTGATCCTCTAATATCACTTTACATTGTCTCCAGAAATTTATTATGGAACTAAAATATAATCAATTAAAGATTATATTACACTATATTTTTTCACATCATAAATGCTTTAACACGTTCACGCCGGGGCCGTTTTTCATTTGTTTTGCTATGAGGCGGCGCTGAAATTAAAATCGCTCTTCACCTGGCGGCTAATAATTCAGAATAATAATTCAGAACACAATCGAATGCGTACCGCTGGTGACCCGCGCCGCCCGATAAGACAGTTTAGTGCGGGTCACCGGTGGCCCGCGCCGCCCGATGAGACAGTTTAGTGCGGGTCACCGGTGGCCCGCGCCGCCCGATGAGACAGTTTAGTGCGGGTCACCGGTGGCCCGCGCCGCCCGATGAGACAGTTTAGTGCGGGCCACCGGTGGCCCGCGCCGGCGTGAATGTTTTAAATAATTTGAGCACCTCTTTTTTACTCTCTAGAGTAATATAATTTTTTTATTGTTGAATAAAAGTTAAATACGGGTTATGAACTTTTGGATGTCACATCTTTGGCATATACACAAATCAAATACCCAGTTTGATCAACTTCGTTACAGCCCTTTTTGAGTAAATAAAAAAAAACACCTGAAAATGAGACAAAATTTACTAAATAAAGAGCCCCCTCCGTTTTACCAATTTTGATTAAATTTCGGCTCTCACATGGCGGGCATATACATACATCAAATATCGAGTTTAATCAAAATTGTTAGATCCGTTTTGGAGAAAATCGAAAAAAACGTAAAGATTAGACAAAATTTATTGAATAAAGAACACCCTCCGTTAGACCAATTTTGATGAAACTTTTACTGTCACATCTTTGGAATATACAGCGATTATCACGTATTGTTTTACATTTAATACCTACATCAAATACCCAGTGTGATCAAAATCGTTAAAGCAGTTTTTGAGTAAATAAAAAAAAACACACGAAAATGAGACAAAACTTATTAAGTAAAGTGCCCTCTCTAATTAATCGATTTTGATGAAATTTTGACTGTCACATATCCATTTTAATCAAATTTGTTAGAGGTGTTTTTAAGAAAAAAGAAAAAAACGTAAAAATTAGACAAACTTCCTTAAATAAAGTACGCCCTCCGTTTGAATAATTTTGATTAAATTTTTGCCGTCACATCGCGGACACATACTTACACCAAATACCCAATTTCAGGTTCGTTCGGTTTATAGTTTTTGAGCTAGTCTTTTTTTTTAGAAGGAAGGAAAACTCTTTATTGATATTATTACATTCTGTCTCATTTGAGACATTGGTAATAGTGCTAATTGAGCACATTCATACATTATTTACAAAAAATATAAATATACAAAGAAATAAAAATAAAAGCTCAAGAAAAGAAAAAAAAAAAAAAAAAAAAAAAAATCTTAATCACATTCATACACTATTTACAATCAGGCTGGAGAACCCGGAGGCAGGCTTTTTCCTCTACGGAGGAGGGAAAAGCAAGCCTCAAGAGGTTCCAGCGCTTCTCTCTTAGCCGCATCACTGGTGTTAAAGCCAGCGGAGGCTGAGCGAGGGCGCAATAGCCACAAGCACACCTGACTTGAGCGAAGAATCTGGCCATTGCCAGAACTCCGGTATATGCACATTTACAAAAGGTCACGTGGCCACTGCCGCTTTAACCTTCGAGGAGGGTTGTAGGGATGAGTGGAGCTTGATAGGGATTGAGCGGTAGGATTAGGATGATGGGTAAGGTTACTGTGAAATTTGGAGAATTTCTTCGGGATCAGTTCTTGAACGAACGGGATATCAACGTCATGGTGTAGGGTTTTGTTGGATACATAGAAAGGAGCATTGACTATTGTTCGGAGGATTTTGGACTGGAAGGATTGGATGCGTTTGATGTTAGAGGGTTTAGCTGTTCCCCACAGTTCGATGCCGTAGGTCCAGATAGGTTTCAATATGGTTTTGTAGATAAGTAGTTTGTTGTTAATTGAAAGTTCTGATTTCCTGTTCAGCAGTCTATAAAGTTGGCCAAATCGTCGGTTAAGCTCTTGTCGTTTTAGTCTAGTATGTGGGTTCCACGTCAGTCTTCTGTCTAGCATGAAGCCTAGATACCGTACTGTGTCTGAGAAGGGAAGTTGGACAGAGTTGAAATAAACTGGTGGGCAGCATCTGCGTCGAAGGGTGAACGTTATATGCTTGCACTTTGCTTCGTTTACTTTGATGCGCCAGTTTTTACACCAGTGTTCAATTAGGGAGAGGTGCCTTTGTAGGTTAGAGGATGCTGTTCCAGGGTCTGTGTTGGAGGATAGGATGGCCGTATCATCAGCGAATGTTGCCAGGAGGGTGTCAGGATCAGTAGGAATATCAGATGTAAAGAGGATGTAAAGGACGGGACCCAAGACACTGCCTTGTGGAACACCGGCCTCTACTGGATAGCAATCGGAGAATTCTGTTCCACAGCGAACTCGGAAGGATCGGTTTGAGAGGTAGGATCGTAGGACTAAGTATAAGGACTGGGGTAAAATGGATTTAAGCTTAAAGAGCAATCCGGCGTGCCATACCCGGTCAAAAGCTTGCGCTATGTCCAGAAACGCGCCGGAGCAATATTGCTTGCATTCTAGGGTTGCAGAAATGTGGTCAACAACTCGGAGCCCTTGTTGGACAGTGGAATGCATTGAACGGAATCCGAATTGATGGGTGGGAATATTTTGGGATTCTATAATCGGAAGGATTCGTTTTAAAAGGATCTTTTCAAAGATTTTTGAAAGGATAGGAGTAGGGAGGAATTGCCGGTTCTGGGACCTCAATCTGGGGGATCAAATTGGACTTTGGACCCTGGGCTTGTACAGGGCCACGTGGTCCAGGGCCAAACCAACCTTAACCACCACGTGGTCTTAATCCCTAATCCCCTAATTAATCCCTAATCCCTAATCCCTAAAATATATTATTTTGAATCTTTTTCGGACATGTTTGAACTTGTCGAGTGCATGTCGGAACTTGTCGAACATATTCATTTATTTCTTCTAAATATTCAAATACCACTGCCATCTTGATAATTTTTCGAAATATATTTTCGAATAAGCACTACCATCTTAATAATTTATCGAAATATATACCTTGAAATATATAACATATAATACCTAATCCCCTAATTAATCCTTAATCCCCTAATTAATCCCTAATTCCTAATCCCTAAAATATATTATTTTGAATCTTTTTCGGACATGTTTGAACTTGTCGAGTGCATGTCGGAACTTGTCGAACATATTCATTTATTTCTTCTAAATATTCAAATACCACTGCCATCTTGATAATTTTTCGAAATATATTTTCGAATAAGCACTACCATCTTAATAATTTATCGAAATATATACCTTGAAATATATAACATATAATACCTAATCCCCTAATTAATCCTTAATCCCCTAATTAATCCCTAATTCCTAATCCCTAAAATATATTATTTTGAATCTTTTTTCGGACATGTTTGAACTTGTCGAGTGCATGTCGGAACTTGTCGAACATATAAATTTATTTCTTCTAAATATTCAAATACCACTGCCATCTTGATAATTTTTTGAAATATATTTTCGAATAAGCACTACCATCTATATAATTTTTCGAAATATTTTCGAATAAGCACAACCATCTTGATAATTTTTTGAAATATATTTTCGAATAAGCACTACCATCTTAATAATTTATCGAAATATATACCTTGAAATATATAACATATAATACCTAATCCCCTAATTAATCCTTAATCCCCTAATTAATCCCTAATTCCTAATCCCTAAAATATATTATTTTGAATCTTTTTCGGACATGTTTGAACTTGTCGAGTGCATGTCGGAACTTGTCGAACATATTCATTTATTTCTTCTAAATATTCAAATACCACTGCCATCTTGATAATTTTTCGAAATATATTTTCGAAAAAGCACTACCATCTTTATAATTTATCGAAATATATACCTTGAAATATATAACATATAATACCTAATCCCCTAATTAATCCTTAATCCCCTAATTAATCCCTAATTCCTAATCCCTAAAATATATTATTTTGAATCTTTTTTCGGACATGTTTGAACTTGTCGAGTGCATGTCGGAACTTGTCGAACATATAAATTTATTTCTTCATAATATTCAAATGCCACCGCCATCTTGATAATTTTTTGAAATATGTTTTCGAATAAGCACTGCTATCGTGATAATTTATCGAAATATTTTTTGAATAAGCACAGCCATCTTGATAATTTTTCGAAATATATTTCGAATAAGCACAGCCATCTTGATAATTTTTCGAAATATATTTTCGATTAAGCTCTACCATCTTGATAATTTTTCGAAATATATACCTTGAAATATATAACATATAATCCCTAATCCCGTAATTAATCCCTAATCCCTAAAATATATTAGATACCATACCATGCATAATTTCTTTAAGAAAACACCATATCTTTCCTACTGTTTATACTATAACTCGGGAGGTCGGTATAGGGGGATGGCTAGCACGCTCGACTTGTAAAGTAAAGATCATGGGATCGAATACCGACCTCTCTATAATTTTTTTTTACATTAACTTTTCTATATGAGGTTAGGGAGGTTGTGAATAATATTTTTCAATCATTCAGTCAATTTTAAATTAAAAAAAAATGATTTTTTTACCGATATATATAATAAATATGGCAAGTATGGGTTTATATATTTCATTAATAATTCACAGCATTGCGTACCCCTCTTTGTTCGTCAATTTTTTGACTTAAGCCTCCTTACCACGTCAAGGTGAGGGTATATCAAGGAGGTTTTTTTTTTTATTTTTTTATTTTTTTTTTTTATTCTTTTTTTATTTCAAATTCAAAACATACAAAATGGTTTACGGGTAAATTAATACCACGCCAGTGACCAACATCCAAACAAACTTAACTTCTAACAAATTAAATGTTCCAACTTATACGAAATCCACCTCATGTCTGCCATTGCTCATTCCTCGGTATATAATATTAATTCTTCTTTTTGTATAATTATATTCATCAATTTTTTCACTTGTCAAAATTTCAGTAAATCTTTTAGGTAAGAAAACATATTTTGGATGACTATCAAAAAGGTCTGTAGGTCCATGATATTTCAACTGTGCGACGATGGCTACACCGTATATCGTTAGAATTCTTTGGAACTTAACAACTTCATAAGTCAAGTCTAATACCATATCCGAAATCCGCGCTATCTCTTCACGTTTTCTGCTAGCATCATTGAGGAGAGATACGAGATCAGCCATATTCCGTAAGTGAGTGCTAGTTACGGAATGACTCCAAAAAACTTAGCTAACAACAGACCTATCAAGTTTTCATACATATACAAAGCAGTTCAATCAATGTTTGCGGGAGTGGCAGGATGGTGCCACAGCTTTTATACCCCTCTTTGTTCGTCAATTATTTGACTTAAGCCTCCTTACCACGTCAAGGTGAGGGTATATCAAGGAGGTTTTTTTTTTTTTTAATTTTTTTTTAATTTTTTTTAATTTTTTAATTTTTTATTTTTTTTATTTCTAATTCAAAACATACAAAATGGTTTACGGGTAAATTAATACATAAAATTGCTTCCAATAACATTTTTTTAATTTTTTTAAGTATTTTTTATTTTTTTTTTTTTTAATTTTTGTATCTTTTTTAAGCTAACCTACATAAATTTAGAAATCAAATCATGATTCGAATACACCCACTCTGCTAATAAATGAGAGCGATAATGTGTACACATTAATTTCAAATCTTTATGAATAATACATGGAGCTATTTGTAGACTAGGCAGTTTTTCGACTTGAGGACATTGAAAATCCTCAAGGTTGAATACAACGCAGGAGCGTAAAAATTTTAACAAAAAATCCTTTTTTTGAAGACCTTTAACAAAAATATAATTATAATTTGAATCCAAGTTTTTCAAAATCGATGATAAACTGTGGTAAGAAACTTCTCCATCCTCCCAATGTAAACAATGATAATTTCTCGCTAGCCAGCGGTTCGTGATTATGATTTTATAATTATTTACCCCTGGATAAGTAGGCGGCTTGAAAATCCAATGACTAGTTGCATAATGTTTTAAATCGAAAATTGATAATTCTTTAACAATATAATTATTGGAATCGTCTATGAAGCACTGGAATTCTACAACCGCACTGCTCGATGACATGGTGAAGACTGGAGGAATAGAAACAATAAAAGTCTATTTATATCCTTTTTCTAAGAATACTTGTTAGTGGATTATATTCCACCACATTGTCATGTATTATGAGGCAGAATGCAGTTGTTTCAGCCGGAAACGCTTTAGATGCGTCGAATTCCAATCTGACATCGACCGGTCCTGATTTTATTGATTCCGATTGTTTAGAACAATCGATTACGATAATCGGTGCTTTTTCTTTGAAATTCTTTAGTGAGAGAAGCGGCTGAGTCGGATATCCCCCAGGATAGTAGGATTTTTGAAAATTGCAATACATGTAGTAGAGTACCGCGAATCGATTCCTATCGAAATCGATATTTAAATCATCATAAGGATATGATTTTGAATTCAAATACAGTTTAACGTTAGATATATTACAATGATCGAATTGACTAGCGTCCTTTTCGACTTTGTTAATACGATCTGTTGAAAATGCTAGTACTATGTATCTCGGTTTTTCCATCTGATTAGAAGTTTTTACCGCCCAAACCTGTCTCTGTATGGATGGTAGAAGTGGGTAAACGAACAATTCCCAGCTTCTGAACTCTACCGAAACCACTTTTTCCGACTTGAGTCTACGTAACAATGATAATCGTGTAAATTCGTTTACTGATACATAAGGTAATTTCCAACATAGCTTCGTTAATTCAATTTTGGCTTTCTCTGCCGCAGCCGTATGCCTAGATATGTAACTATTGTCATCAGTCCGACATCTTATGAGAATTAGCTCTTGTTTAACATTAACAATAATTTTTTGATAATCTTCGGCGAACCCTAGTAATTGTGATAAGGGGATACACATGTTGAAATAACCGTCATTCAATACATCGAGTGTATCGGATGCAGGATAGCACCAACCGAGATGCTCCACAGAGGATTCGCCCGGTAAAGACAATATCCCTTTTATAATGCTAGTAATCCCCAAGTTGCGAACTCTATCTATTTCAACTCCACATAATTCATATCGAATTTCATCGAATAAATATGCCAAAGCATTATTCGTTAATTTAGCCGTTGCGGGTACAGCTCTACCATCCTCTGTTAAAAACCGTCCCTCGAAATAAAGAAAACTTCTCGATGGTAGGGTCATAATATCCTGATGCTGGACTAATATTCTAATTTCATCACCTCGAAGTAGTTTAGTCGATGCGTAAGGGAAATGGGAATGGTATTCTATCCCCTCGATAGAATCGGTAAAAGCAGCGGTTGAGCCTAGATCAGTTATTTCCTCCATATTACACGATAAACTGCCGACTTGAGAAACTCGATGTTTTCTTTTGTTAGAGGTGTTTCTCCTCTGAAGCCGGATGGTGGAATGAGCTTTTTTCCTGAATTATCTTTCCTTTTATACACTCTCCGAAAGTCTAGCCCCATTTTGTTTAGATGAGATTAGAAAGAAATAATAAACACAGAAAAAGTGCCCACAAATGTTTGTATCGGGGTCTTGATATCTTTTACTAATGAAACTTATCCGACAATCCTTGAGATATTTGACTAGCTCTGAAGGAGGTCCTCTGTTACCGGAGCTATCAAAGAATTTTACATATTTACCGCTTTTGTTATAGCATACCCAGTGCGTTCCCGGGCCCTTGATACTATCCAGATTCAAAATGGCGCGCTCACGTAGCCACGGCTTCGATGGCAAGTTATCTCTGGCAAAGACACCGCGGAAATGAGGGATCTTATGTTTTCTAGCCAAAGATATAAGATCCGTATTACTTAAACTCATTTTTGGTAAGGTCTTCAACATCTGGTTAGCCTTATCGCTGAAGGCCCCACCGATCTTTTTCGGAGGACGATTAACACGAACGTTCTTTTTTTCTTTTTTTAGCCATACCGATGTTATCTGTCGAAGCGTCGGTGGGCGACTGAGAAGGTTGAATAGCACCCCTATATATTTATATTCTTACTGTTCTCCCAGCTGTTATGCTTGGAATCGAAGCCTAACCATTTTACTAAAACCTTGTCACCTCTCCGTTTCAAATTTTTTTCAACTAAATAAATGTTTGGATACTTTACTTTTTGAATTTCTTGCTCATAAAACCCACCAGCAATTTTTTGATTCGATGTATCTTTAAGAAGATAGGTTGTAGGAACGGTTTTCCACACTTGATCGACTTTGAAGATTTCAGTCGACCAGGAGGGGCGATACCCTTTGGTGAAATCGGCTTTATGTTTTGAAATTCTAACAAAATCACCGACTTGATACTTGGGCGCCTTTAGGATCGGTGATGGCTTACATTTGTAAACCTTATTTAGTAAACGGTCTTCAATTTTTTTACCCTTAACGGAAGATGGTTTCATCATGATCGTTCGATGTTTCGTATTGTTATATCTTTTAACTAAGTCTTGACATATCGTAATCCATTTATAAGATCCTTGGAGACTAAATTGCTTCCACATTTTATTTTTTATAGTTCTTATAAATCGCTCTACGATACAGGCTTTCATATTACTAAAAGTAGAGTAATGATTTATCCGGTTGGATTTCATTAGTTTTTGGAAAAATGTATTGTAAAATTCTTTTCCTCGATCAGATTGTAGATTTAGAGGTTTTCTACCACTGAGAGTCAAAATAGTTTCAAATGCCGATGCTACTTCTTTTCCGGACTTCGATTTCAATGGTATTAACCATGCGAATTTGGAAAAACAGTCAATCACCGCTAAAATATATTTATATCCTTTATTTTCTTTAGCATATGAACAAAGTTCGATTAAATCTACCATCCACAGGTCATCGATACCCTTTAGAATTACCTTTCTCCTCTGAAAGGACCGTCTAGCCGGTTTATGTAATTCTTCTACTACCTGTTTCTTGATATCCGACATTTTAACTATTTTTTTATTATAATATTATACCTAACGTTCTAAGTCTTTTTTCAATTTTCGAAATTTCTTTTTCAGAGCCGTCAGTTTCCAGTAATATTTTCAATTTTTCAACCAACTGATTCGGGTCCTCAAATCCTTTCCCTTTGATTTTGTCTTTAGGAGGGAAAAGTTTAGAAATTACCTTCCTATATTTTTGATTTCCTTTTTGAACATTTACGATCCCCGTAGAGCTATAATCTAATCTATGGGCATTAGTTTTTGTTAATAGCGTTTTGTATATGTGTTTATCATTTTCTGTTACTTCATCCATATCAGGGTTTTTTAAGAATAATAGCTGGGAAAGCCCTGGAGTAATTTTGTGTAGCGAGCCATCCACATCAAGCCAATCGTCACTAATGGTTATAACCGAGTCACCGAGAGTGAAATTTTCCCCGTTATAACATATTCCGTAAATTTGATCCAGTTCCTCCGTTTGATTCGTAGTAAATTTGATTATATATTTCGTAGCCTCTTTACCAATCAGGTCTAAATAGCTATGAACTGTTTCTACTCCTTGAGGTGTTGACGCATGTTGACTTATTTCTTCTAAAGGTGAAGTACTCTCATAGGTAGCAGATGTTGAAAAAATATCCAAAACATTGGGTCTGAGTCTTGAGGATGTGGTAATAGGGATAGGTGTGGAAAACTTGGGAGGAGTCTCGATTGACTCTTTGGGGAGTATGGTCAAAGTTTCTTCTTCTTTTTTTATGTTTGGTGGTTCATGGGCAGGTTCTCGAGGTAATACGATAGACTGAAGCGGTTGTATCAAAGGCTTATATTTTTCCTTCAAGTACTCTTCTCTCTCCTCTCTCTTACGTTTCAAATTCTTACATTTTTCACGAATGATATTACGAATTTCTTCGGTCTCTTTAGCTAGCGCATAAGATGTTGCTTCATCCATGCCCAGAAGCTTACTGAAAGACTAGCGACTACTAGATGATTATATATGTATCGAGCCCCTTACGATATCGTCCATTGTTCAAATCGCGATCTTTATCAATTACCATGAACCCATATTTGGTCTTCCAACATTCCAAGCATAATTTTTTGAATTCAGGAAATGTCATATCAGAATTAACATGGTCTTCGTATATCCTTTTAGAACTGAGATTATTTTGTCTGAATAGTATAAGAAAGTTGGCGTTATCCCGAATCAATAGTTTCGGTACACGAGTATAGCTCTGACAGAGATAAAAGCTGTCAACGCTACTATGTCTACCCATGCAAAAGTAAGATCTCACTCGATCTTGTTTATCACAAGCAATATCATCGAAAATGAATACTGAATTTGGAGCAGCGTTTTTCGGATCAGGAATATTAGTATTACTGTCGAATGGCTGGAATCCGACCCCTTCGATATTTGATAAAACATGAGCCAAATATTTATATTTTGGTTGATGAAGTGATTTACAAAACAGATAAATATTCTCAAAATTTAATCCGTTAGAGTTATATAATAGACTCAACATTAGGTTCGTCTTACCACAGTTTGAAGGACCGCAAATTAAACATCGTATACTATTTGGGAACAAGGAACCATGTTTGGATCCGGTACCTTCCTCACGAAGGTTAGCAACGTTCGCTATTTCGAAAGATGAGTGTTGCTTCAACAAACGCATGATAAAGACTGGAAGAATACAATACTACAGCTCTCTTATATAGATTCGTGTGTCAGCAATATAGATTCCTTCACACTTTTTCACAGACTTAGGACTGTCAGGAACCCAAATGGTACCAACCATGTGGGTTCCTGGTGGTTTAAATATATATTGCTCTGTAAGGATCGAATTGCCAGGGAGCCCTAATAAAATATGGTAAAAACTAAAAATATAAAACTGTGTTAAAAATTAAAATATAGCTAAAATCCCTAAAAACTATCTAAAACCATTAAAATATTGCTAAAATAATTAAAAACAGTTAAAATAAGTTATATAAAATATATCTAAAATTATAAAATCTCCCCCTAAAATATCTGAAATAATAAAACACAGATAAAAGCCCCACTAAAATGTTAAACAGAATAAAATCTTAAAAATATATACAAGGACTAAAAATAAACAGCTTAAATCAATTAAAGAAAAAATAAAATAAGTAAAATGCTAAAATCTAGAGGTTGAAGTCCAACCAGTCAAATAGACATACTCAAAAGATATTAGTCGATGCATTGAAAGCTAATGATGAGTTTGGTGGGTCATGGTAACTAAAACATCTAAAAACCAATAACTAAAATTCGTCTCTAATTTACTAAAACCAGTTTAAATTTAAATAAAATACCTAAAAACGACTGATAAAAGCATCTAGAAAAGTTAATAAAAATAAAAATCGTCGTCAACTTTCTAAAACAGTCGATTTAAAACAAAGTCTACTAAAAATCATAAAATTTTAAAACAGTTATAAATAAAGCTAAAATCAATTTAAAAATACATATTAAAATTCATTAGAAAAAACTAAAATGCTAAAATCAGTTTAAAAATACACTTTAAAATTCATTGGAAAAAACTAAAACGCTAAAATCGATAAATTGTTAAAAATTGATAATAATTTATAAGAAATCTCTAAAATCAGTTTTAAAAATAACTAAAAGTCGTAGTATAAAAAAAAAAAATGGATACAGTAATAAAATTAGGAGGGAAGAAAACTATGGATACATCGATAAAAAGTAAAAATATTAAAAAGAGGTAAACTAAATTACATAAAAAAAAGTGTCTAAAAACAAGTTTAAAACACTAATATCTAAAATCATAAAAACGACTGATAAAATCACCCTAAAAATATCTAAAATCATTAAAAAAGACGAATAAAATCAATCTAAAATCATTAAAAACATAAAAATTATACATCCAACCGATCCATTAATGGGATAGTGTTAAATAATAAAATACCTCCTACCTGAAAGAGCAACAAATTTTACAAATAAAACAGTTTAAAATATTTGTAAGAGGAGAGTTTAAGGTCTATGAATAGTTCGCCACTCACATTCACACTGAACCGTTCGGCTCGAGAATGTTAAGCGGGTCGCGCTCTAACGTTCTCGGCTATCCCGGCCCCGAATCAAACACAAGTCCGTCTTTTTGAACCGTAACCGTTCGGCTCGAGAATGTTAAGCGGGTCGAGCTCTAACGTTCTCGGCTATCCCGGCCCCGAATCAAACACAAGTCCGTCTTTTTGAACCGTAACCGTTCGGCTCGAGAATGTTAAGCGGGTCGCGCTCTAACGTTCTCGGCTATCCCGGCCCTGAATCAAACACAAGTCCGTCTTTTTGAACCGTAACCGTTCGGCTCGAGAATGTTAAGCGGGTCGCGCTCTAACGTTCTCGGCTATCCCGGCCCCGACTCATACACATTCATACGGCTTACGACCTTCGACCTCGCCAGAGGCCTTAGTGACGAACTATTCATCGAGCTTATAATGTCCAAACGCAAGGGTGCTCTCTCCATCTTCCATTATTACACGTTTATCGTCATTCGATGAAAGAGATATTTTATTTATTTCTATTGTTTCAATTTCGTGACTTTTTGAAATTATATATCTCATTTTATGACGCAATGTTGTGTGCTCTTTCAGGCAATTAATAAAATCAATAAAACTAATTTCTTTCTTTACAACATTTCTATTTACCCCTTTTACTCTTTTTATAACTTTATTCTTCATATTAATATGGTACATTTTTGGTCGGAGACCAATAAAAGTTAAAATGGGGTCCCCTCTCGCCTCGTCCTTAAATTTCCCCATCACTTTTTTATTTTCGATTGCGTAGCAAGGGTGATCGGTTGGATAATTGGATGTATCCATATATTGTTTCATATTTAAAATATCGTTACATAAATTGTCAGTTTTTATATAATAAATAAAAGAGTCTGTATCCATGTAAAGTAATTTTATATTGGCATGACCATATTTAGGTACCATGACATCATAATGATGATGATACATAATTGTTTTAGAAATATCTAATATGGCCATGCCAACATATATTGGTTTGTCGAATTTAATTTTAGTTTTTTCCATATGTACGGCGGATAAATTTTCATTGTAGATGGTTCTATCTTTAAAATTTGGTTTTTTTATTAACTTTTCTAAGCTGTTGGCATTGCAAATTAATTTAATGTCAATTCTTTTTCTTATGTTTTCCATTGTTTTACCGAATATAGCATTTATATATAATTTAATTTGGTCTATTTCGAAATCATTTGTTGCTTTTTTACGTAATTCTGTATTGTATTCTACATATTGTTTTAGCCAACAGCTTTGTTTAAATTTTAAAACATTATTTATCTTTTCTAAAACTATACCATGACCCACCGCCTGTTTTAAAGCCATATAATGAACAACATAATTTTTTTTATTTTTAAAATGCGTTAAAAGTTTTTAGTTTCGTTTTTTATCATTAAAATTGGTATTTTCTCCTAAAAATGGCAAATCATTGTGAGCGTCGTGTAAATGAGGCGGGTAACTAATATCTACGTCTAAAATATACCCAAACTCATCATTTTCATTTAATGCATCGATGACGACGTGGGATGGGTCTACCCATTCGAATTCGCCAATTGGGAGGGGCTTGCACATGGCAGCCCCATATAAATTGCTGCAGTCTATATAAAAAATAAAAGATTTTTCCAAGTGTGGGTTATAACCATCAATACATTCGTTGTTCGCTTTGGCGAACCGATGGGAGACCTGACAGATGCCCCCTCTAATTCCTCTCTCAATCATTAAAATCATATTATAGTCGTTTAACAATTCCAAATTAACCCCAGTAAATTTTAACATGGCATCCCACGTCATCGCGGGTACAGTGAAGAAATGCGCTGGGTCTAATTTATGTGATCTAATAGTGATATTACGGAAAGTTTCAAAAATATCTGTTAGTAATAGTGTGTCGGCTTTCATATATATATCATTGTAATCACCCAGCGTCTTACAATTGAACGTACCCCATACCTTTTGAGCATGCCTATAGTCTTCGTCTGTTATATGCTCCTGGGTTAAGCTATTGTAAAAACATTCTTTAGGGGGTAATACTGTTTCTAAATATTTTTCGGGGGCTGTCATGTAATCGTAAGGGAACACCCCCTTTCTCTTCAAAACCTCAACCTCCTCCCTTCTAAACAAGGATTTTATAGTAGGCGTATCCGGCACTATTTTTGCTAGGGAATTGAGGCTGTCGGATAAGAATCGATATGAATCCAAGAATCTTATTTTAAAATTACCACTAACGTATTTCGAAAATGTTATATATTTTTCCTCAGAATTCGGGACCACATCGATTCTTTTCTCGTCATACCCCAATTCCCTAACAAATAAGTGACTATCATAACCAGACATATTATGTAAAAATACAGGGAGGAAGTTGGGGTTTTGGAATCTTAAATTACAACTTGAATGTGCAGCCCCCCTATACTTCCCTGTTAAGTGACAATGGTCCCTTACTTTATCACCATTCATCGGAAGATTGCACATATAACAGACGGAGGACTGGTTAAACGCTTCCATCTCCGAATCAGTTAGGGGATTCATTTGAATATTTCTTTTATAAATATTTTCAATTTTGAGGGCAATGTCTTTCAAAGTACGTACAAAATGTGATGCGGCGTCTACACCTCTATAAATTATAGGAAACGAGCTAAGCGAATCATTGATATCTTTTAAAGTTTCATCTTTCTTTATATAAATACAATATGAAATTGGTTTATGTATTGCTTTCGTTTGTGTATATTTATTGATCGGGTTCGGCTGGCATGATGACACTGGTTCGAGGTAGCACTCGAAATCTGCGTATGCAACATAGGGGACTTTGAGAGTTTTCTCAACATTTGTAAAATGGATAAAATTATTTTCCCCCGGCAATTCGATCCTCGCAGGTTTATTTTCAGAGCATTGAGCTAAATGCTCGGTGTATTTCTCCATGGAATAAAAATGGATAAGACATCTTTTACATATATTTATTCTATGTTCATTACGCGTTATTTGTGATGTTACTAATTTATTAAAAATTTTTATATAAACGTAATGTTCCACACCTTCTTTTTCTATTAACAAAAGGTCTCTATGATCATCTAATTCTCTTTTTACTATTTTTAATGGATATACATTATTTTTTTCATCAAGGCCAAAAACATTTATCGATATATTATTTGATGTTTCAAACATTTTTATTTCATTAAGTGGTGTAGGGAAACTAATACAGGAAAAGTCGTACCTATGCTGCATACCTTCATAATTTGAAACACGTTCCGGATGGTTATTAACAAACTTACTTAAAATAGAATATTTAAAACAATAGTTATCATAATTTTTGACGTTAATACAAGCTTTCTTGTTGTCTATTTTAACTGGTAATTTGATGTATGTGCTACCTCTTAATGGTTTATATTGATTGACTTTTAATCTTAAGCCGTCGATAGCGTAGAGTCGCCAGCCGCTCTTCTTAAGTTCACATTCGCTTAGCTCGGTTTCTATCTTGTTAAAAAAACTATCTATTATTTTATTTATATCTGTCTCTTTTAAAATTGATTTGTTTGAAGTTTTAAAAGCGACGTCGATCGTTTCCCCTAACTGATTTACCATTATACAATCTACCCATATGTTTACTTTTATCGCGTTATACTGTCGGAGGGAATCGTTTACTTTATTAAAGATGTTATTTCTAATACTATTAAAGAACATAGGCATGTCGTAATTTTCGTCGCTACGGATAAAATAGGACTTCAACCTCCCCCTAAAAGCTGTTTCATACTCGGTGAAACCTACTGCGTCGGGTTTAAGAGCTAACAGGTCCTGCCGTTGAGGTTCTCTTTTAAATATTTTTAGAGGGGGTTCATTTTTACAAAATTGCTGATGTCTAAAATAATTATGTAAATTCGTAAAAGTTGTTTGACAAAAACGGCAGGACCTGCTAAAATCAACTTTGCACTTAATTTCATGTCTTAGCCTGTTATCTTTTCGTGTAAACACCTGTCCTCGAGACAAGTGTTTACACGAAGGTTCGTGTCTTAAACGATGGTATTCACTATTAAAAGATTTCCCACAATATGAGCAAATAAAATTTATATTGCGGGAAAATTCTTGCGTTTGTGTGGAATCCCCACAAATATATATCCCCACAAAAATACCTTCTTATTAAACAAAAAACTTAGATGTATAAAACTTGAAAAACAAAATAACTGAATAACTATAATTTCTATATACAAATTAAACAAAAATTAACCTGCTTTTGAAAAACATAAACTCAAATATAATTTACAAAACAAACAAATACAATTTTCAAAAAAAAATAAACTTACCTTCAAATTCTTAAAAAAAATAAATAACTAAGAAAAATAAATAACTAAGAAAAATAATAACTGATTTAAGAAAAATAATAAGAACAAGAACACAAGGGAAAATTCTAGAGAGCGATTTCGAGGAGCGCAGAAGTTGCCTCTGTGAAAGCTGGAGCTAGAATGAGAGTGGAGGGGGTATACACGTCAGGGACTCGATGAGAATCCTCGAAGCTGATTGGCTGCTACTCTCCCACACCACTCTCTGAGCTCCCCACTACTACAAAACTGGTCCGAACAGGTCGTGCGCATGTCTAAACAAGTTCCTTCCTGTCAAAACCTGCATGTTTTGGTCCTCTATACATATATTGTAACGATACGAGTGTCGATCATATGGTTTCTGAGGATGCTGATTCCGAATTTGACATCAGACTTTCGATCGCGCATGCGCCATTCGATTTACTGCTACTGTTTAATTTTTATTCGTTATATTAATCAATCATATGGTTTCTAAAGGATGCTGATACTGAATTTGATATCAGATTTTGGTTCTATGTATTGATAAGTTTAAAATTTTCGGCCACATCAATTTTAAGATCAAATCACTTGTTACAGAAGTTAAAAATTTTAAATATGGTATTGATCTATAGATCGATCTTTCGATTTACAAAACTTGAATTGGATTCACTTACGCGCAATTTGAGATTTGAAATCAGAAACGCTACTAGTCATAAAAATCATAGCCGATCCCATCGCGAACTACTAAAATTATTTTAAATTATAAAATATTAGTAATTTTCCAGGGTCTGACAAGTTTTGGAAAAGTTCCGACAGGTTCCGACATGTAGAGTAAGATTCTATCGATGATATCAGCTAGTGTGGTTATTATTTAAGGTTATATCGATTCTGTTATATATTTCGAAAAATTATGGCTGTGCTTATTCGAAAATATATTACGAACATAAGGTAACAGCTGATGTGGTTATTGTGTATGTCGATCATATGTTATATATATTTCGAAAAATTATCAAGATGGTTGTGCTTATTCGAAAATATTTCGAAAAATTATATAGATGGTAGTGCTTATTCGAAAATATATTTCAAAAAATTATCAAGATGGTTGTGCTTATTCGAAAATATTTCGAAAAATTATATAGATGGTAGTGCTTATTCGAAAATATATTTCAAAAAATTATCAAGATGGCAGTGGTATTTGAATATTTAGAAGAAATAAATGAATATGTTCGACAAGTTCCGACATGCACTCGACAAGTTCAAACATGTCCGAAAAAGATTCAAAATAATATATTTTAGGGATTAGGAATTAGGGATTAATTAGGGGATTAAGGATTAATTAGGGGATTAGGTATTATATGTTATATATTTCAAGGTATATATTTCGATAAATTATTAAGATGGTAGTGCTTATTCGAAAATATATTTCGAAAAATTATCAAGATGGCAGTGGTATTTGAATATTTAGAAGAAATAAATGAATATGTTCGACAAGTTCCGACATGCACTCGACAAGTTCAAACATGTCCGAAAAAGATTCAAAATAATATATTTTAGGGATTAGGGATTAGGGATTAATTAGGGGATTAAGGATTAATTAGGGGATTAGGTATTATATGTTATATATTTCAAGGTATATATTTCGATAAATTATTAAGATGGTAGTGCTTATTCGAAAATATATTTCGAAAAATTATCAAGATGGCAGTGGTATTTGAATATTTAGAAGAAATAAATGAATATGTTCGACAAGTTCCGACATGCACTCGACAAGTTCAAACATGTCCGAAAAAGATTCAAAATAATATATTTTAGGGATTAGGGATTAGGGATTAATTAGGGGATTAGGGATTAAGACCACGTGGTGGTTAAGGTTGGTTTGGCCGTGGACCACGTGGCCCTGTACAAGCCCAGGGTCCAAAGTCCAATTTGATCCCCCAGATTGAGGTCCCAGAACCGGCAATTCCTCCCTACTGATAGGAAGTAGGCTGATTGGTCTGTAGGATGTCATACTGTTGGAGGGTTTGCCCGGTTTCAGGAAAAGGATAATAGTGGAATGTTTCCACAGTATTGGGAAGTGGGTGGTTCTTAGGATGCAATTGTAAATGTATGTGAGAAATAGGATAGCTTTGGGAGGAAGTTGTCTAAGAATTTGTGGAGTGAGGAGATCATATCCTGGAGATTTACGAGGAGTAAGTTTACGCAGAAGGTATTTGACCTCAGAGGGATTTACTGCTTTAGGTGGTGAAGCGAGTGGGATTGGAGAAGAAAGGAATTCTTGGACTAGTGTGGTGTTGGTAGGATGAGATTCCGGATGAGGCGTGAACGTAGAGGACAGGTGTTTGGCGAACTCTTCGGCTTTTTCCTCATCAGAAACTGCCCAGGATCCATCATCCAGCCTGAGGGGATGGGAAATGGAGTGGGTCTTCAGGATCTTTTTAGTGATATTCCATAGGGAATTATTTTGAGAGGATAGGGATGTAAGGTAGGAGTTGAAGGAAAGGGATCTGAAAGAAGCCAATTCCTTCTTTACCTGTTTACAATAGTGATTGTAGGAGCGGCGGTCGGAAGGATGTCTGGACTGTTGCCATAATGATCGGGCACGGCGCTTGGTTTGGATTAGGTCTAGGAGGTATTGCGGTAAACGATTAGTGTTAGGAGGTCGAGAGGAGTGATTTGGGGAGGAGGCAGTCCAGACCGCTTGTTGAACTGTAGTGGTAAAGGAATGTACGGCGTTATCAAGGTCTTCTTGGGTTTTTAAGGATACTCTGAGGTCAATTTTGTCGGAAAGGATTTGATGAAAGAGTTTCCAGTTAACAGGGCCTTTGATGAAAGAAGGGGGGGGGAAGGTTTGGGGATAGGGGCTAGAGATACTTGGAAAATTAAGGGACTATGATCGAATGAAAGATCGTCAAGACGTGTGATGGAACTATTGAGGGGACCCAAGCCGCTGTGGATGAAGAAATCCAGGATATCAGGGTTGCGGTTGGGATCTGTAGGCCAGTAGGTGGGAGAGTCGGGTGAAAGAAGTGTATATCGGTGGGAGTTGAGTGCAGACAGCAATGTTCGTCCACGAGAATTCGTGGTTCTGGAACCCCACTGTTGATGCTTGGCATTTATGTCTGCACCTAGTCTGCACCCAGGATGAAGTGATGCCCCAAGGAATCAAAGAGGGAAGTGAACTGGGTATTGGATATGGATTTGTTAGGAGGGCAATATCCTGATGCTATTGTGACCGGAAAGGAAAACGTTTTGACTACTATTGCTGTGGATTGTAGCAAGTCATGGGTAGGCAAAGGAAGAAGGTGATGAGAAAGGGATTGGTGAACAACGACGGCAGTACCGGCATGTGCCCTACCGTCAGGGTGGTCAGTACGGTATGTATGGTATTGCGGTATTTTGAAACTTTGTTTAGTGGTTAGTCGAGTTTCTGTAATAAGTGCTACATCAATTTTTTTGTCATGCAATAATGCAGTTAGTTCGTTAGTGTGATTTTTAACACCATTCGCATTCCAAAGGAGAATGGATAAGGATTTTTTGGAGGTCACTTAGGGGTTTCTCAAAGGAGGAATGAGATGGGATACAAGATTCGTACAAGATTTGTTGCTGTGGTTGCGGCAGGGCCTCACAGTTATCGTTTCCACTTCCACCTCCTAGTAATTGTGCAAACGAAACAGACGAATCCACTTACTTTGCAGGTCCTCTTCTGTTTTTATTTTCTTCGTCTTGACCCTGGGGTTTCCTATAATAGCGAGTCTTGAGTTTTTTATAAATTTGACATCCTTTGTAGTTGGCCGGGTGATTTTCCTTGCACAGGTCACATACCGCAGCGGTCTCTTTAGGTTTAGTGCACTCACCTGATTTGTGTTGGCCACCGCATTTCACGCAACGTGGTATGTGGTGACAATAGGTTTTTGTATGACCGTATGACTGGCAGTTGTGGCACTGAATTATTTCCCTTTTTGAATAAGGTTTTTCTACTTTCACAACAGTGTACTATATTCTGTTAACTTCATATATTTTTTCAACTCCAGGTGACTGCTCTACGTCCACGAAGAATAGTGGTAGTGGGGTTCTATTTTTTATGCCGTTCTCTTCTCTGTTGTCTTTTAAAACGTTTACTATTTGCCGTACTTTAAAGCCCTGAGCTGACAGTTCTTCTTTTATCACCTCTACTGGGGTTGAAGGATGTAAATTTCTTATCACCACCCTTAGTGACCTTTCTTGACGTAGTTGGTACGTGTGAAAATCTGCCTTGGTTTCGGATAAATATTTGACAATCTTTTTATATGTTTCCGGAGTGTCGGGTGATATTTTTGTGTCGTTGGTTCTGTTTAGGCACGAGTAATCACCTGGACAAATTTTATTTAGATGCGTGCATAAAAGGTGGAAATTTTTAATATTTTTGACGAAGATAGGAGGAGGTCGTGGTTCCCTGGGAATGTGAGCTGTTTCCATTTCTTCGTTATTATTTTGTAGCAGCTCGAAACGGTTAGGGGTGAAGAATGGAGATTCCTCTGTCATATTGGAAGTACCCGGCTGGGGTTTAGGTTGTAAACGAATAGTAGCGGTTGCTGGTGGTGTATCTCGTTTATTACGGCCAGCTTTCTGTTTTTGAGGTGAAGAACGCGGCGTGGAGCCGACTGATCGAGACCTTTTAGACGACATGACTTGATTAAAATATCTCATGGGTCATAAATGAGAAGAAAAGGAAGAAAAAATAAAAAAGATAAGACCTTTACGTATTTTGAAAATTACGTAATTTTAGGTAAAATTGAGTGATACAGACCCACTCCCGTCAGAAGCCTGAAGGCTACTGAAGGGATTATGGCTGTCCTACCTACTCACTAGGCACTAAGTTGTTTATAGTGTTCACTTTAACTGTAATAAACAAGTGATTACTCACAATATTTATGTTCCTCACCGTGCTAGGTAGTTAATATATCTATGTACACAGTTTACACAGTTTTTTCAACGGGCACTACACTTTTTAACTACTAAAAAAGTAACGTTTTAGAGAGCGATATTAAGTGTGTTATAACTATAGCTAGCGCATTAGCTAGTCTAAACATACACACACACACACACACACACACACACACACACACACACACACACACACACACACACTGATAATTTCACGGGACTTGGTTATTTGGGCTCAGGGGACCCCAAAAAGTGTATTTCCGTTGAAAACCGGAAGTCGAAATTTTTCACGATCGCAATACTTTCCCTTTTACATATATCATATATAGCAAAGCCAAAGTAAAAAAAAGAGTATATGCTTATCTACAATAAAAATCTTAAAAAAAGGAAAAAAAAAGTGTCAACATGTAAGGAAAAAAGGTCAGCAATTAATATTTACTGAAATTTTTTTTTTTTTTTTTTTTTAAATTATTTTTATTGAAAAGAAATAATACAATCTGCCACACTCTAGGGCATTTGGTATTAGTGATATAAGAATACATTCATACAAAATAACTAAAGAATAACCAAATATGGAAATAAAAAGGAGAAAATAAAAAATAAATAACTTAAAAAAGAAAAAGAAAACACATTCACACTTATGTACAATATTTACATTCAGCCAAGGGATCTCCGAGTCGAGCCCTACCACCCACATGTGGGAGGCAAGGCAGGTCTCTCTGAGATCCCAGCGCTTCTCGCCCTGCCGCATCACCGGTATTAAGAGCCGGTGGAGACAGGGCGGGAGCACTTGCGCTACATTCGCTCAGGGCTTGAGTGGAGAAGCTGGCCATTGCCAGGACTCCATAAATCTATTTACAAAAGGTCTCGAGGCCACTGCCGTTTCAACCGTCGAGGAGGGTTATAGGGGTGGTTGGAGTTGGAGAGGGATTGCGCTAGGGGATTGGGATGGTGGCAAAGGTTCTGGTGGAACTTTGAGAATTTGGTTGGGATGACGTCGAGGACAAATGGGATGTTAAGGTCATGATGTAGGGTTTTGTTTGAAACGTAGTAGGGAGCATTAACTATGGTACGAAGGATTTTAGACTGAAAGGATTGGATACGTTTGACGTTCGAAATTTTTGCTGTCCCCCACAGTTCAAGTCCGTAAGTCCAGATGGGTTTCAGCACGGTTTTGTAAATCAATAGTTTGTTGTTGGTTGAGAGATGGGAAGTCCTACTTAGTAAACAATATAGTTGACTGAATCTTCTGTTAAGTTCCTGTCTTTTAAGTCTGGTATGTGGGTTCCAGGTGAGTCTTTTGTCCAGGATGAAACCCAGGTACCGCACTGTGTCAGCTTTGGGTAAAGGGATATTGTTAAATAGGACCGGTGGACAGGAGCTGCGGCGGAGAGTGAAGGTCACGTGTTTGCATTTTGATTCATTGACTTTTATCCGCCAGCAGTTGCACCATTGCTCGATAAGGGAGAGATGTCTTTGGAGATTGGATGAGGCTTCTACGGGATCGGGATGGGATGAAAGAATGGCTGTGTCATCTGCAAATGTGGCTAAGAATGTGTCGGGGGTGGTAGGAATATCGGCAGTGAATATAATATAGAGAACAGGACCCAAGACACTGCCTTGGGGGACTCCTGCCTTAATAGGATAAATGTTGGAAAATTCTGAGCCACTACGAACTCGGAAGGAGCGATTTGAGAGGTAGGACTGTAGAATCAGGAATAAGGATTGGGGAAGGATGCTCTTGAGCTTGAAGAGTAGTTCAGCGTGCCATACCCGGTCAAAAGCTTGTGCTATGTCCAGAAAGGCGCCCGAACAATAATGCTTGTTTTCAAGAGCTGAGGATAGGTAGTCAACTACTCTGAGGCCTTGTTGGGTTGTAGAATGTCTAGGACGGAATCCAAATTGGTGGTTGGGAAAATTGTGCAATTCGATGGAAGACAAGATACGTTTTAATAGGATTTTTTCGAAAATTTTTGAGAGGATGGGAAGTAGACTAATCGGTCTGTAGGAAGCGGGGTTGTCGGGTGGTTTGCCGGGCTTAGGAAATAGGATTATTATGGAATGTTTCCAAAGTAGAGGAAAGTGAGTCGTTCGGAGGATACAATTGTAAATATATGTTAGGAATATTATGGCTTTATTTGGAAGTTGTCGAAGGATTTGGGAAGTAATGAGATCGTATCCTGGGGATTTTCGAGGAGATAACTTCTTTATATGGAATTTGACCTCAGAGGGAGTGACAGCTCTAGGTGGCAAGGATAGTGGTATTGGTGAGGATAAGAATTCTTCCACTTTTGCAGTGTGGTTGGGATTAATTCCAGGATGAGGGGTGAAGGTGAGGGATAGGTGATTGGCAAGTTCTTCAGCTTTATCTTTATCAGATGCAGCCCAAGAGCCGTCACCTCGACGGAGTGGGTGGGAACAGTGTTTGGTTTTAAGGATTTTTTTGGTGAGGTTCCAGAGGGAGTTATCTTCAGTAGAAAGGGAAGAGAGGTAGGAATTAAAAGACTGGGATCTATAGGAGGCCAACTCACGCTTAACCAACTTGCAGAAATAGTTGTAGGAGCAACGATCAGTGGGGTGCCTTGTGCGTTGCCATAGGGATCTGTATTGACGCTTGGTGTGGATTAGAGCTAGGATATGTTGAGGTAAGGAACTCGTCTTAGGGGTATTATTGGTTTTTTTGGGTACGGATGCAGACCAAGCAGCTTGTTGTAGGAGGGTGGTGAAGAAGTTGACAGCATCGTCGAGGTTATCCGATGTTTTTAGGGAAATTTTGAGGTCAATTTTGTCTGTTAGGATTTGGCGGAAGAGGTTCCAGTTTACTGGTCCTCTTATGAAGGAAGGAGGTGGTGGTATGGGAATTGGGGATGTGGAGAGGGAGAGCACTAAGGGGCTATGGTCAGAGGATAGGTTATCGAGGCAGGAAATAGAGATGTTTAGAGGTCTGAGACCTTTGTGGATGAAGAAGTCAAGGATGTCAGGATTGCGGTTTGGATCGGTTGGCCAGTAGGTAGGAGTGTTAGGGGAAACAATGGTGCTGTGGTGGGAATTAAGTGCAGACAGTAATGCTCGTCCTCGGGAATTCGTGGATCTGGCTCCCCAATGTTGGTGTTTTGCATTTAAGTCTGCACCTAAAAGGAAATGGTGGCCTAAGGAATCAAGGAAAGAATAGAACTGGGTTTCGGAAACGGGTAGTTTTGGAGGGGAGTATGCCGCAACAAGTGTTATTGGAAAAAGAGACGTTTGAATTGTTACAGCCGTGGATTGAAGGAAGTTATAGGAAGGTATGGGGGATAAGTGATGGGAGAGTGACCGATGGATAATAACAGCAGTGCCACCATGGGCTGTTCCATCCGGGTGGTCTGTCCGGTAAATTGTATATGAGGGTATGTTGATCTGTCGTTTGTTGGTCAGTCTTGTTTCGCTTATCAATGCTACGTCAATATTTTTGTCATGTAGAAAGGCTGTTAGTTCGTTAATGTGATTTCGAACACCATTGGCGTTCCAAAGGAGAATGGAAAATGATTTTGAGGTTGACATTTAAGGATTTCTCTGAGTGGGAATGAGGTTGGAAACGAGATTTGTGAGTAAGGAAATAAGAGGTGTAATGAGGGATCTAAACTCGGTGAGGAAGGAAGTGAGGATGTTTGTGATGTCATGGGGATTGGATGGAGGTGGGACATAGCGAATTCGGTGTTGATAATTGGTTGTAGGTTGAGGAACAGGCTGGTGAGGATGATGGGAATTTTGAGGTAATGGTTGAGTTTGCGGCAGGGCCTGAGAATGTTCTGCCGGTTCTTCTGTCCCGAGCATTTGAGCGAAAGTCACCCCCGGCTCGACAGTTCTTGAGGGCTCTCTAGTGGGTCGTGCTGGTCTTGATTCTTCCTGTCTGTAGGCTGCACGTTTTTTTTCTTTTAATAATTTATAAGTTTGGCACCCTTTGTAATTAGCCGGGTGATCAAGGTGGCAAAGTGCACACACAGCAGGTGATTGTCTTGGCTTTCGACATTCCTCTGTTTTGTGTTGTTCGCCGCATTTGACGCACTTCGGTAAGTGATGGCAATAGTGCTTGGTGTGGCCATAAGACTGGCAATTATGACACTGCACTATTTCACGTTTTCGGTAGGGTTTTTCAACAGTTACCTTGGTGTAGTAAAGCCGATTGATATTATAGATTTCTTCTACGCCGGGAGTTCGCTCTAAGTCTACAAAAAATAACGGTAATGCTATTTTGTTTGTAGCACCTGGCTGCTCACGATTTTCTTTAAGGACATTGACGACTTGTCTAACTTTATAGCCCATTGCCGAAAGTTCGTCTTTAATTGCTTCTGGTGGTGTAGATGAATGTAGTTGCCTAATTACAACCCTTAACGCTCTCTCTTGGTGTAATTGGTAAGTGTGAAAGTCGGCTTTTGTGTCTGATAAATATTTGACTATTTTCCTGTATGTTTCCGGGGTGTCTGGCATCAGTTTGGTGTCAAACGTTCGACTTTGGCAAATATATGAAGCGGGATTTACAATTTCATTTAATTTTTGGCAAAAAAGTTTAAAGTTTTTTATGTTCTTGATAAAAATTGGTGGTGGTTTGGGTTCTCGGGGTGTCTGTACCGCTTCCATGTCCTCTACTGGTACATTTCTTAATGTATCAAAAGGATTAGGAGTGAAAAATGGAGATTCTTCACTGGTGTTTTGATTTGAAGTGCCAGGTTGGGGATCCATTGCTTCTGTTGAACTACCAGGTGTCACTGGTGGTGTTTTTCTGGCAGGTTTTTTTGCCTTTTGTTTCACAGGCGAGTTTCTTGAATTAGGATTTCCTAAGCTTCTGGAACGTTTTTTACCGGACATTACCATATGATAATATCTCATTTCATAATGATAAGTTCATATAAAGATCAAATGACAATAAGAAATTATAAAAATATTTTTGTTTGAGCAAAAATAAAAAATAAAATGTTTGACGTAATTATTTACGAAATTAAATGTGCGGAGCAACGTAGATCCTCCTCTAGCAAGCGCCCGAAGGCAACTGACTAGCCTTATCAACTATGGCTGCTTTATAGTCTATGCTACTTCACAGTGGAAAACTATAATGTTTATATAATTTGTTTACTCACCAGTAAACTCTTATTGTTTATGTCGAAAAGATGACACTATCACTAAATACAGTAATTTCACTGATTAGCACATCATAAAATCAATTCGATCACACTAAAATAATGTTATAATAGGGACACGATGTGGCGTTGGTATGTTTAATAGCTAGCGCATGCGCAGACTCTATTTACTGAAATTAGTAAAAAAAAATGATGTAATATTCAAAAGCATAGCCCTCTTCATTAGGGTGTCCCTTATTTTTCAAAGTTTTAAATTTCTAACGCACAGGTGTTAGTTTTGTTCATTTGCCTCTAAAACACCCGGAAATAAGTTTTTACCTTATTTGAAGTACGATAACCCGTGCCGACTTGCATCGAATCATGTTCACAGATGTTGCGCGGCAGTAGCAGTGCGTTTTCACGGCATTTGTCCTTTTTTTCTCAATTATTCTGGCGATTAACACGTATTGTTTTACATTTAAAAGATGGCAGTGGAATTAAGAAGCAATAAAAAATGTGTTATCATAGTTTTCGACGTAAATTATCAAATAACAGCAAAGTTATCGTCTAATCATCATGTTCTTGCCGTACTTTTTTTTAACATTCGCGAAATTAAATTGACTGTTAGTGAAAGTGCTAATCTCGTCATTCAGGAGTGTATTATATTTTGGGAAAAAGCTAGAATCCCTACCAGAGCTAAACCTAACTGTGTAAACAAACTTGGATCTTCACCATGCTTGGAGGGAGTTGCAAAAAAATTCCAAAAAAAAAATACAAGATATATAATAATACAATACAATACAAGACTTTAAAAACAATTTAGATAATTTATTTGATATAGCACACGCTGATGCTTTGGAACGGATGAAAATTGAAGAAAATATAATATTTTTACATAGGGCGTCCAGGGTGTTTAGCGGGTGTTAACAAAAAATTAGCTAAAAAAGAAGAAAGGGCAAAGGAAATTGAATGAAGAGAAAAGAAATATGTGAGCAAATATGTATCGAAGGTTTATCGTCATCTGTTACTATCCAAGATACTATTCAAACGCAAGGACATCACGACCAACTTACCAGCTCTGATGAAAGCCTTGATGAACCCTTAGCATCCACCTCTAAAATGGTAAGTTCTCAAACTACTAAAAAAAGAGGAAGGAAAGACTTTATCACGCCTAAGATAGATGCCAATTAAACATATGGGATTCTGTCTATACATTTCAGGCTGTAGTAGAAGCACTAGATCTTAGCTGTGATGATTTTCCGATAAACAAATCGTCTATTCAACTTGTTCGCACACAGAGTCGAAAAAATAGAGCGGAGTCTATAAAATCAGATTTTCAGAATGATATGCCTGAAATGGTGACCGTTCACTGGGATGGAAAATTATTACCTGGACTTGACTTCAGAAGTTCTGAAGAAGGTCGTCTGCCAATTCTGATTTCATTTGGAGAAAAGGAACAACTTCTGGCTGTACCCAAACTGGAGAGCTCTTCCGGCCAGGATCAAGCTAAAGATGTGTTGAACGCACTTTATGACTGGAACATCGATGACAAAGTAAAAATAATGTACTGTGACCCAACTGCGTCTAATACAGGGCGATTGAAAGGAGCTTGTGTACTTTTGGAACAAAAACTAGACAGGGAATTACTACTCTTTGCTTGCCGCCATCACGTTAACGAACTGGTTTGAAATGTGTGTTCGAAACAAAAAACCACCAAGTCACAAGTAGCCCTTATATCCCACTATTCAAAAAGTTTAGAGACGACTGGAAAACGACGTCTGTTTATTCATTGCAGTTTTATATGAAAATCCATGGATTGGATGTAGTCTGGCGGTGAAGGCATCAAATCAAGATTTGTGCTTTTAAAAGGGGCTTAATACAATAAATAGTATTTAATTTATACTGTTTTTAACAAATTTTTAATAATACTGCCTTATTTATTGTTGCAGGAAAATCATTAAGTGATTTTGTGTCTGTCAACAGCACAAATTTATTTTCTCGATTAAACATTGATAAGAATTTCCTCCAGAGACCCGCTTCAGCATGGGATAAAGATGCTGCCTATTCAGAGGCGAAAAGGAATGTGTTTTCTTTAAGGGCAGTTAATGATACGGCTGAAAGAGCTGGAAAAACTTATGCAAGATTTGCATGGTTTTATCACTCCAAAGGAAGACCAAAAGCAATTTTTGCTACGCTGTGTTCAGGAGCATAGAAATCTGTGTCCAGACTGTAGAGAGGGAATAAAGAAAAGAAAATATCCTGCCTGATCAGTAATTTTGTTTTTTTTTTAATAAATATTTCATAAAGAATTTAATATTTCAATTGATTTAGCTATATAATGAGAAGGGTTAAAAACAGCAATTTTCAGAATCTTCATGAAATTTTGTATTTAAGTAAGTATGGGTCTAAATATTTCACTTTTTACAAATAAATATCACTTATAAAAACAGTGAAAACAAACAATTTTTAAAGTCTATTTAAATAGAACGCGTGTTTCTAACGCCCTCGATCATATGTTCTTTTGAGTAGATTTAATGTAAATAATTTCATTCTGCCATAAAAAGAAGTATTGTTCTAAAAATATTAAATGAACAAAAACAAACTGTTATTATGAAATATGAAAAACCGGAATCATTCACCTTATTATTATGCAAACCTTATTATAAAATACCAAAAACCGAAATAAAACAATAATCGTTGTAGGAAAATAAAAACCGTTTGTATTATCTATATAAGAAACGAGTTTTATTTAAAACCAAAAATAAAAAAATTGATAAAACAAATGGATATAGAAATGAAATTAGAAGAAAATCAAAATAAACATTCGCCATCTATCGTAATCAACATAAATGCATTGTGAGAAAAGTGTGGAGGACCAAATTTCCAAAGCACACCATGCATTTCACGCCCTCTCTGGTTGCAATTTTACAGGGCAGGAATTAGTTATTTAAAAATCCAAAGCTCTAAGGAATTCCCTACATCATTTTCAACGATTATTCTATCTTTAATTGATCGAAAAGGTATAGAACAGTTTGTCTGCTCTTTATATGGTGTTAACTGCTTCTCTTTTGATTAAACAAGATTATTATACAAAAAGAAGATAGTTTCCATCATTAAAGTTACAAAAAGGAGTTGAATATCAGCGCACCCCTAATGTTACTCAGTTCTTCTTAACAAAATCAAATGAAAAATGTGCGTTGAATAAGTTTGGTGCAAGGTGCACGTCTGGCAGGTTATAATAGTTGGTACCTATTGTTGGTAGGTATAACTTGGTTAGGCCTTTTAGTAAGAGTTTTATCGCTGCCAGACGATTTTTCCTTTTCTATAGAAATAAAAACCTAACGATTAAGCCATATTCTAGCCGTATGTTTTTTGGGTGATTTTTATGAAAAAATTGGCTTAGCTTAGCTTAATGCGGCTCTACAACCCGTTGACGGGTCTTGCCCTCCACCAGCAGCTTCCGTCACTCGTCGCGGTTCTGCGGCTGCCATCCAGTTTCCTGTGCCCAGAAGAATTCTAACATCGGACGCCACTCCGTCTCTCCACCAATGTCGGGATCGTCCTTGTCTTCTTGTACCATAAATAGGCTCAGTTAGCAATTTCTTTGGCAACTCTGTTTCCAGCATACGGCCTACATGACCGGCCCATCCAAGATGGCCCAGCTTAATAGTGAGGACAATGTCTGGCTCTTTTAAGAGTTCATAAGGGCCTATTCACACTATCGATTTCGCTCCCGGTCCGCTCCCGGTCCACTCTCGCTCTACCCTATTCACACTATCGCTCCACTCCCGGTCCGCTCTCCTAATGTCTTATCATATTCACATTATATAATTTTACACCGTTCACTTTTGAACGGTTGAAGCTATTGAAGCCATTAATTATCGAAGTCGCCTGTATTTGGATTTTAATTAATGATTAACTTTCAGTTATTAAAGTATTTATTTATTCATCAATTTTACGGCCAAAAAGAAGTTCAACTTCGTTTGTAGAAATAGCTGTTAAGTGTAATTTTCTTGATGAAGAAGATAATACTATCAAAACATATAATAAGAAGAATATATTGCAACACTATGATAATTATTAATAATTATTATAAATTAATGGCGAAGAAACAATTAAAAATTTTTTCCGAATGTATTCGAATACTCTTGAAATGTTTAAAAAAAAAAAAATCACCAAAAAGAAAATAAAACACAAAATCATGTTGTGAAGCGGTTTTTCTACGAGATAAATTCATTTTATGTTTGAGATATATTTTGCAATGAATTAATGTACTCGTAAAAAACGGTGACCGATTTATTTATTGACTACATAATCATTGCTATTATAAAATAACGTTCAATTTGAAACGAATAAAAATGCAGTATATTATGAAAAATGTCAGATCATTAACAAAAAAAAAATATTAAAGCAAAAAATAATTAAAGTATAAATCAGGAAAAGAAGAGAACACAATCGGTAAGTTGCAGCATTTACCGATTTCAAGCGTATTCGAATACATTCGGAAATAAAATTAAATTATTTCTTCACCATTAATTTATAATTATTATTAATAGTTATCATAGTATTGCAATATATTCTTCTTATTATATGTTTTGATAATGTTATCTTCTTCATCAAGAAAAGTTAACAGCTATTTCTACAAACGAAAAGTTGCATTCTTTTTGGCCATAAAATTGATGAATAAATAATTAATTTAATAAATGAAAGTTAATTATTAATTAAAATCCAAATACAGACGGCTTCGATTATTAATGGCTTCAATCGTGAACGGTGTAAAATTATATAGTGTGAATATGATAAGACTTTAAAAGAGCGGACCGGGAGTGGAGCGGAAGCGGAGCAATAGTGTGAATGGGTTAGAGCGAGAGTGGAGTGAGAGTGGAGCGGGAGTGAAGCGGGAGCGGAGCGAGACTGGACTTGTACCAATATTGTGATTACCCTCTTTCTATTCCTCTTTACAATATTTTGCCAGTGAGACCTGACCGGGAGTGGAGCGGGAGCGGAGTGATCGTGTGAATGGGGTAGAGCGAGAGTGGACCGGGAGTGGAGCGAGACCGGAGCAGTATCGATACTGGAATACTCTCTATCTACCGTAAAACGAGGTGACATTGTGACTAATGGGGTGACTTTGTGACAAGCCTATTTTTCTACACTTTTTGAATTTCCCTCCTTAAAAAGAATAAGGTTAGGAAATTCAGTGTACTTGTCAGTTGGTCAGTAATGTGCTGCAACCTACTGGCCACATATAACTTCTTTCATTCCATTTACCATGGTGCTTTATTTCATATATGTTTGATTGTTTTCATTTAGTTGAAACTTTGAAATAAAGCACCGTGATAAATGGAATGAAAGAAGTTATAGAGGTCCATATGTGATCAGTAGGTTGCAGCACATTACTGACCAACTGACAAGTACACTGAATTGCCTAACCTGATTCTTTTTAAGGAGGGAAATTCAAAACCTGTAGAAAAATAGGCTTGTCACAAAGTCACCCCATTAGTCACAATGTCACCTCGTTTTACGGTATTTCTCTTTAGAATATTTTGCCAGACCGAGAGCGGAGCGATAGTGTGAATCCGCCCTAAATCTCCTGGTTTTTCCTTCTTCTCCAGGTATCACCTATAAGGATTCCTCCAAATAATCTTCGTAGAATTTTCCTTTCAGAAACCAGGAGTTCGTTTTCATGGGCTTTGGTCATGGTCCAGGTTTCAGATCCAAATAGCAGGAATAGGCGGATTAACATTTTATAGAGGTGCACTTTTGTTTCTCTTGACAGGATACGCCCTCTAAACTGTTTCTTGAGGCCAAAATAACAGCAATTTGCCGAAATAATCCGCTTCATTATTCTGGGAATTGAGGGAGTCCAGGTACGTAAACTGGGAGACTTTTTCAAACACATGGGTTCCGAATGATAACATCTCCCCAGTTTCTGGCACTTCCTCAGTCACCATGTACTCTGTTTTAGCCGGATAACCTCCAGTCCCAATCGTTCAGCTGGACCCACTAGAGCCATGAATGCCTCCAAAACCGCCGCACAAGAGCGCCCAACAACGTCCACATCATCTGCATACGCCAACAGCTGCACCGTTCGGTTGAAAATGGTCCCTCCAACTTGGATCCCTGAATCTCTTACAGCCTTCTCGAGAGCAAGGTTAAAGAGTAGGCAGGCAAGAGCATCTCCTTGTCTTAGTCCCTTTGTCGACTGAAATTCCTCCGACAGCACTCCATTAACTCGTACTGAGCAAGTGACATCCTTCGGGGTTAGCTTTGCCAATCGAATTAGTTTAGAAGGGATTTGAAACTCCTCTAGTGCCTTAAATAGCTCCTCTTTATTGATGCTGTCATAGGCAGCCTTAAAATCAATAAAGAGGTGGTGTGTCTACACCTTATATTCATAGCATCTCTCTAATATGGTTCTTAGGCTGAAGATTTGGTCGGTCGTGGACTTACCTTTTCGGAATCCACACTGGTATGGCCCAATGATACGTTCCGCAGAATTTTATTGCTGCCAGACGGTCGGTATCGCACTTAACTCTGTTGTTTCTAACTATGCTGAAATTTGTAGGTGTATGTTCTATGGGTGAGATTTTTTGCATCTGGCTCCTGTACTAATTGATGTCGTTTCCATAGTATATATAGAAAATCATATTTCTGGTGAATATTTTAAAAGATTTTGCGAGCAGCTGCATTAAATAAGTAATTCAATTATGATACTACGGTTTTGCGTTTTCATATATTATTTACTTATTTGAAGTTGAAAATTTTACCGAAACAAGAAAGGGTAGGAACAAAATAAGTAATATATCCAATCTAATGTAAACATCGATGTTAAAAACAGCTTTGTTATTATTAAAACATCGATGTTAAGACATATTTGTTTTTGTATAAACATCAATGTTAAAAAAAAACATTATTATTGTTAAAATATCGATGTTAAAACATATTTGTTTTTTCCGAAACATCTATGTTAAAAACAACATTATTATTGTTAAAATATCGATGTTAAAACATATTTGATCTTATCCAAAACATCGATGTTAACAAACAACCGGGTTATTGTTAAAACATATTTGTTTTTGTCAAAAACATCGATGTTGAAAAAAATTTGATTATAGTTAAAACACTCTTCAACATGGCCCTACACACTATAGTGAACAAACTTAACGTTAGAGGCAACATAGTTTACTCTTCAAATCAAATATGTGCTTACGCAGACGACATTGTCTTTTAGCAAGAAATATTCGATCACTGCGAGAGGTTTTTAAAGCGTTAAAAGACGAAGGAGAAAAAATTGGCCTCACTATCAATGAATGCAAGACCAAGTATATGCATCTCAGTCCGAATGGAAATTCAACGATAGAGAAAAAAATAGAAATAGAAGGATACTGTTTCGAAAGAGTGAAAACGTTTACTTACCTAGGGGCAGAGATCAACGAAGAAAACAAAATCACTGCAGAGATCTATAATAGAATTATGGCTGGTAACCGCGCCTATTACGCCAATATTAAACTTTCCCGTTCTTCCTTATTGTCACGGAAAACAAAAATTAATTTATACAAAACATTGGTGAGACTAGTTGTGACATACACTTCCGAAACATGGACCCTATGCAGTATCACTACTAAAATGTTGAAAATATTTGAAAGGGAAGTGCTGAGGAAAATATATGGGCCAGTTTTTGACGGAGGGGAATGGCGAATAAGGAGGAACATTGAACTGTATGACATGTACGGAGAATGTAACATTATTAGTTTTATAAAAGCGAGGCGAATAGAATGGTTAGGCAATATAATGAGGATGCCGGAGGAAAGAATGCCTAAGAAGATGTTGTTCACCCCTATGCAAGGTACAAGAAGTAGGGGTCGCCCGGGACGACGATGGTTGGAGGTTGTAGAAAGAGATCTGCGTGAGCTTATAGTAACGAATTGGAAAAGAAAAGCTTTATGCAGACAGCAGTGGTCTGATGTGAGGGAAGCCAAGGCCCACCCCGGGCTGTAGTACTGTCCAGTAAGTAAGTAAGTAAGTTAAAACATTTGTTTTGTCTAAAAACGTCGATGTTAAAAGCAAACTTTTTAATGTTAAAACATCGGTGTTAAAAACATCATTGTTATGGCTAAAATGTCGATGTTAAAAGCATATATGTTGTTGTTTTTTGACCAAAACATCGATGTTACATCTTTGTATTTGTCCAAAACATCGATTTTAAAAACAACTTGGTTAATGTTAAGAATCCAAACATCATTGTTATTGTCAAAACATGGATGTTAAAACATATTTATTTTTTAAACATCGATGTTAAAAACAACACTGTTATTGTTAAACATCGAAATTAAAACATAATTGGTTTTGTCAACACCTGGATGTTAAAACATATTTAATCGTTTCAAAAAAATCGATGTTAAAAACAACTTGGTTATCGTTAACACATCCTTGTTTTTGTCCAAAACATCGATGTTAAACATATTAGATTTTGTCCAAAACATCCATCTTAAAAACAACCGGGTCATTAAAAATATTTTTTTTTGTCAAAAACATCGATGTTAAAAACCACTTGAATATTCTTAAAAATCAAAATAAACTTTTTATTGTCAAAACATCGATGTTAAAACATATTTATTTTTTTAAAACATCGATGTTAAAACATATTAGATTTTGTCCAAAACATCGATGTTAAAAAAAACATTGTTATTGTTAAGACATAGTTGTAAAACATATTTTTTAAAATATCATATCGATGTTAAAAACAAATTGGTTATTTTAAAAACATCGATTTTTTTAACATACTTTTTTTTTTCAAAACATCGATGTTAAAATCAACCGGTTCATTGTAAAAAAATATTTTTTTTTTGTTAAAAACATCGATGTTAAAACATATTTATCTTTTTAAAACATCGATATTAAAATCAACTTGGTTATTTTTAAAACATCGATGTTAAAACATATTAGATTTCGTCCATGACATCGATGTTAAAAACAACATTGTTATTGTTAAAACATAGATGTAAAACATATTTTTTTTAATATAATATCGATGTTAAAAACAAATTGGCTATTTTAAAAACATCGATGCTGAAAACAACATTGTTATTAATAAAACATAGATGTAAGACATATTTTTTTTTATATAATATCGATAATAATAACAATTTAGTTATTTTTAAAACATGTTAAAAACAACCGGTTCATTGAAAAAAGAATATCATTCTTTGTTAAAAACATCGATGTTAAAAACCATTTGGATATTGTTAAAAATAAAAACAACCTTTTTATTGTCAAAACATCGATGTTAAAACATATTTATTTTTTTAAAACATCGATGTTAAAACATATTAGATTTTGTCCAAAACATCGATGTTAAAAATAACATTGTTATTGTTAAAACATAGTTGTAAAACATATTTTTTAAAATATTGTATCGATGTTAAAAACAAATTGGTTATTTTAAAAACATCGATGCTAAAACATATTTTTTTTTTGTCCAAAACATCGATGTTAAAAACCTCATGTTATTGTTACAACATAGATGTAAAACATATTTTTTTTTTGTCCAAAACATCGATGTTTTTAATATATTTGTTTTTTTCAAAACATCGATGTTAAAACCAATTTATTTTTTTTAAACATCAATGTTAAAATCAACTTGGTTACTTTTAAAACATCGATGTTAAACATTAGATTTTTTTCAATACATCGATGTTAAAAACAACCGGTTTATTAAAAATTTTTTTCTATTTTTGTCAAAAACATCGATGTTAAAAACCACTTGGATACTGTTAAAAATCAAAACAACCTTTTTATTGTCAAAACATCGATGTTAAAACATATTTATTTTTTTAAAACATCGATGTTAAGACATATTTATTTTTTGTAAAACATCGATGTTAAAACATATTAGATTTTGTCCAAAACATCGATGTTAAAAATAACATTGTTATTGTTAAAACATAGTTGTAAAACAAATTTTTTAAAATATTATATCGATGTTAAAAACAAATTGGTTATTTTAAAAACATCGATGCTAAAACATTTTTTTTTTTTTGTCTAAAACATCGATGTTAAAAACCTCATGTTATTGATAAACATAGATGTAGAACATATTTTTTTTTTTTGTCAAAAACATCCATGTTAAAAACAACTAGTTCATTGGAAAAAAAATTTTTTTTTTTTAAAAACATTGATGTTTAAACATTTGTCTTTTTAAAACATTGATGTTAAAATCAACTTGGTTATTTTTAAAACATCGATGTTAAAAACAACATTGTTATTAATAAAACATAGATGTAAGACATATTTTTTTTTTTTATATAATATCGATAATAATAACAATTTGGTTATTTTTAAAACATCGATGTTAGAACATATTAGATTTTGTCCAAAACATCGATGTTAAAAACAACATTGTTATTGTTAAAACGTAGATTTAGAACATATTTTTTTTTTTGCCAAAAACATCGATGTTATAATCAACATGGTTATTTTTAAAACATCGATGTTAAACATATTAGATTTTGTCCAAAACATCGATCATAAAAACAACACGGTCATTATTAAAAAATATTTTTTTTTTGTCAAAAACATCGATGTTAAAAACCACTTGGATATTGTTAAAAATCAAAACAACATTTTTATTGTCAAAACATCGATGTTAAAACATATTTATTTTTTTAAAACATCGATGTTAAAACATATTAGATTTTGTCCAAAACATCGATGTTAAAAACAACATTGTTATTGGTAAAACATAGTTGTAAAACATATTTTTTAAAATATTGTATCGATGTTAAAAACAAATTGGTTATTTTAAAAACATCGATGCTAAAACATATTTTTTTTTTGTCCAAAACATCGATGTTAAAAACCTCATGTTATTGTTAAAACATAGATGTAGAACATATTTTTTTTTGTCAAAAACATCGATGTTAAAAACAACCGATTCATTGGAAAAAAAAATTTTTTTTTGTTTAAAACATCGATGTTAAAACATATTTATCTTTTTAAAACATCGATGTTAAAATCAACTTGGTTATTTTTAAAACATCGATGTTAAAACATATTAGATTTTGTCCAAAACATCAATGTTTTTATCATATTTGTTTTTTCCATAACATCGATGTTAAAACATATTAGATTTTGTCCATCACATCGATGTTAAAAACAACATTGTTATTAATAAAACATAGATGTAAGACATATTTTTTTTTTTAATATCGATAATAATAAAAATTTGGTTATTTTTAAAACATCGATGTTAGAACATATTATATTTTGTCCAAAACATCGATGTTAAAAACCTCATGTTATTGTTACAACATAGATGTAAAACATATTTTTTTTTGTCCAAAACATCGATGTTTTTAATATATTTGTTTTTTTCAAAACATCGATGTTAAAACCAATTTATTTTTTTTAAACATCAATGTTAAAATCAACTTGGTTTTTTTTAAAACATCGATGTTAAACATTAGATTTTTTTCAATACATCGATGTTAAAAACAACCGGTTTATTGAAAAAAATTTTCTATTTTTGTCAAAAACATCGATGTTAAAAACCACTTGGATACTGTTAAAAATCAAAACAACCTTTTTATTGTCAAAACATCGATGTTAAAACATATTTATTTCTTTAAAACATCGATGTTAAAACATATTATATTTTGTCCAAAACATCGATGTTAAAAATAACATTGTTATTGTTAAAACATAGTTGTAAAACAAATTTTTTAAAATATTTTATCGATATTAAAAACAAATTGGTTATTTTAAAAACATCGATGCTAAAACATATTTTTTTTTTGTCTAAAACATCGATGTTAAAAACCTCATGTTATTGATAAACATAGATGTAGAACATATTTTTTTTTTTGCCAAAAACATCCATGTTAAAAACAACCAGTTTATTGGAAAAAAATTCTTTTTTTTTAAAAACATCGATGTTTAAACATTTATCTTTTTAAAACATCGATGTTAAAATCAACTTGGTTATTTTTAAAACATCGATGTTAAAAACAACATTGTTATTAATAAAACATAGATGTAAGACATATTTTTTTTTTATATAATATCGATAATAATAACAATTTGGTTATTTTTAAAACATCGATGTTAGAATATATTAGATTTCGTCCAAAACATCGATGTTAAAAACAACATTGTTATTGTTAAAACGTAGATTTAGAACATTTTTTTTTTTTTTTAGCCAAAAACATCGATGTTATAATCCACATGGTTATTTTTAAATCATCGATGTTAAACATATTAGATTTTGTCCAAAACATCGATCATAAAAACAACCCGGTCATTATTAAAAAATATTTTTTTTTTGTCAAAAACATCGATGTTAAAAACCACTTGGATATTGTTAAAAATCAAAACAACCTTTTTATTGTCAAAACATCGATGGTAAAACATATTTATTTTTTTAAAACATCGATGTTAAAACATATTAGATTTCGTCCATGACATCGATGTTAAAAACAACATTGTTATTGTTAAAACATAGATGTAAAACATATTTTTTTTAATATAATATCGATGTTAAAAACAAATTGGCTATTTTAAAAACATCGATGCTGAAAACAACATTGTTATTAATAAAACATAGATGTAAGACATATTTTTTTTTATATAATATCGATAATAATAAAAATTTGGTTATTTTTAAAACATCGATGTTAGAACATATTATATTTTGTCCAAAACATCGATGTTAAAAACCTCATGTTATTGTTACAACATAGATGTAAAACATATTTTTTTTTTGTCCAAAACATCGATGTTTTTAATATATTTGTTTTTTTCAAAACATCGATGTTAAAACCAATTTATTTTTTTAAAACATCAATGTTAAAATCAACTTGGTTATTTTTAAAACATCGATGTTAAACATATTAGATTTTGTCCAAAACATCGATCATAAAAAGAACCCTGTCTTTATTAAAAAATATTTTTTTTTTGTCAAAAACATCGATGTTAAAAACAACCAGTTCATTGGAAAAAAAAAAATTTTTTTGTTAAAAACATCGATGTTAAAACATATTTATCTTTTTAAAACATCGATGTTAAAATCAATTTGGTTATTTTTAAAACATCGATGTTAAAAACAACATTGTTATTAATAAAACATAGATGTAAGACATATTTTTTTTTTATATAATATCGATAATAGTAACAATTTGGTTATTTTTAAAACATCGATGTTAGAACATATTAGATTTTGTCCAAAACATCGATGTTAAAAACAACATTGTTATTGTTAAAACGTAGATTTAGAACATATTTTTTTTTTTGCCAAAAACATCGATGTTATAATCAACATGGTTATTTTTAAAACATCGATGTTAAACATATTAGATTTTGTCCAAAACATCGATCATAAAAACAACCCGGTCATTATTAAAAAATATTTTTTTTTTGTCAAAAACATCGATGTTAAAAACCTCATGTTATTGTTAAAACATAGATGAAGAACATATTTTTTTTTGTCAAAAACATCGATGTTAAAATCAACTTGGTTATTTTTAAAACATCGATGTTAAAACATATTAGATTTTGTCCATAACATCAATGTTAAAAACAACATTGTTAATTATAAAACATAGATGTAAGACATATTTTTTTTTTTATATAATATCGATAATAATAAAAATTTGGTTATTTTTAAAACATCGATGTTAGAACATATTATATTTTGTCCAAAACATCGATGTTAAAAACCTCATGTTATTGTTACAACATAGATGTAAAACATATTTTTTTTTTTAAAACATCGATGTTAAAACATATTAGATTTTGTCCAAAACATCGATGTTAAAAACAACATTGTTATTGGTAAAACATAGGTGTAAAACATATTTTTTAAAATATTATATCGAAGTTAAAAACAAATTGGTTATTATAAAAACATCGATGCTAAAACATATTTTTTTTTTGTCCAAAACATCGATCATAAAAACAACCCGGTCATTATTAAAAAATATTTTTTTTATGTCAAAAACATCGATGTTAAAAACCACTTGGATATTGTTAAAAATCAAAACAACCTTTTTATTGTCAAAACATCGATGTTAAAACATATTTATTTTTTAAAAACATCGATGTTAAAACATATTAGATTTTGTCCAAAACATCGATGTTAAAAACAACATTGTTATTAATAAAACATAGATGTAAGACATATTTTTTTTTTATATAATATCGATAATAGTAACAATTTGGTTATTTTTAAAACATCGATGTTAGAACATATTAGATTTTGTCCAAAACATCGATGTTAAAAACAACATTGTTATTGTTAAAACGTAGATTTAGAACATATTTTTTTTTTTGCCAAAAACATCGATGTTATAATCAACATAGTTATTTTTAAAACATCGATGTTAAACATATTAGATTTTGTCCAAAACATCGATCATAAAAACAACCCGGTCATTATTAAAAAATATTTTTTTTATGTCAAAAACATCGATGTTAAAAAACACTTGGATATTGTTAAAAATCAAAACAACCTTTTTATTGTCAAAACATCGATGTTAAAACATATTTATTTTTTTAAAACATCGATGTTAAAACATATTAGATTTTGTCCAAAACATCGATGTTAAAAACAACATTGTTATTGGTAAAACATAGGTGTAAAACATATTTTTTAAAATATTATATTGAAGTTAAAAACAAATTGGTTATTATAAAAACATCGATGCTAAAACATATTTTTTTTTTTTCAAAACATCGATGTTAAAATCCACCGGTTCATGGAAAAAAAATATTTTTTTTTTGTTAAAAACATCGATGTTAAAACATATTTATCTTTTTAAAACATCGATGTTAAAATCAACTTGGTTATTTTTAAAACATCGATGTTAAAACATATTAGATTTCGTCCATGACATCGATGTTAAAAACAACATTGTTATTGTTAAAACATAGATGTAAAACATATTTTTTTTAATATAATATCGATGTTAAAAACAAATTGGCTATTTTAAAAACATCGATGCTGAAAACAACATTGTTATTAATAAAACATAGATGTAAGACATATTTTTTTTTATATAATATCGATAATAATAACAATTTAGTTATTTTTAAAACATGTTAAAAACAACCGATTCATTGAAAAAAAAAATATCTTATTTTGTTAAAAACATCGATGTTAAAAACCATTTGGATATTGTTAAAAATCAAAACAACCTTTTTATTGTCAAAACATCGATGTTAAAATCAACTTGGTTATTTTTAAAACATCGATGTTAAAAACAACATTGTTATTAATAAAACATAGATGTAAGACATATTTTTTTTTTTTTAATATCGATAATAATAACAATTTGGTTATTTTTAAAACATCGATGTTAGAACATATTAGATTTTGTCCAAAACATCGATGTTAAAAACAACATTGTTATTGTTAAAATGTAGATTTAGAACATATTTTTTTTTTTGCCAAAAACATCAATGTTATAATCAACATGGTTATTTTTAAAACATCGATGTTAAACATATTAGATTTTGTCCAAAACATCGATCATAAAAACAACCCGGTCATTATTAAAAAATATTTTTTTTTTTGTCAAAAACATCGATGTTTAAAACCTCATGTTATTGTTAAAACATAGATGAAGAACATATTTTTTTTTGTCAAAAACATCGATGTTAAAATCAACTTGGTTATTTTTAAAACATCGATGTTAAAACATATTAGATTTTGTCCATAACATCAATGTTAAAAACAACATTGTTAATTATAAAACATAGATGTAAGACATATTTTTTTTTTATATAATATCGATAATAATAAAAATTTGGTTATTTTTAAAACATCGATGTTAGAACATATTATATTTTGTCCAAAACATCGATGTTAAAAACCTCATGTTATTGTTACAACATAGATGTAAAACATATTTTTTTTTTTAAAACATCGATGTTAAAACATATTAGATTTTGTCCAAAACATCGATGTTAAAAACAACATTGTTATTGGTAAAACATAGGTGTAAAACATATTTTTTAAAATATTATATCGAAGTTAAAAACAAATTGGTTATTATAAAAACATCGATGCTAAAACATATTTTTTTTTTGTCCAAAACATCGATGTTAAAAACCTCATGTTATTGTTAAAACATAGATGTAGAACATATTTTTTTTTGTCAAAAACATCGATGTTAAAAACAACCGATTCATTGGAAAAAAAAAAATTTTTTGTGTAAAACATCGATGTTAAAAACCACTTGGATACTGTTAAAAATCAAAACAACCTTTTTATTGTCAAAACATCAATGTTAAAACATATTTACTTTTTTAAAACATCGATTTTAAAACATATTAGATTTTGTCCAAAACATCGATGTTAAAAATAACATTGTTATTGTTAAAACATAGTTGTAAAACATATTTTTTAAAATATTATATCGATGTTAAAAAAAAATTGGTTATTTTAAAAACGTCGATGCTAAAACATTTTTTTTTTGTTGTCTAAAACATCGATGTTAAAAACCTCATGTTATTGTTAAAACATAGATGTAGAACATATTTTTTTTTTGTCAAAAACATCGATGTTAAAAACAACCAGTTCATTGGAAAAAAAAAAATTTTTTTGTTAAAAACATCGATGTTAAAACATATTTATCTTTTTAAAACATCGATGTTAAAATCAATTTGGTTATTTTTAAAACATCGATGTTAAAAACAACATTGTTATTAATAAAACATAGATGTAAGACATATTTTTTTTTTATATAATATCGATAATAGTAACAATTTGGTTATTTTTAAAACATCGATGTTAGAACATATTAGATTTTGTCCAAAACATCGATGTTAAAAACAACATTGTTATTGTTAAAACGTAGATTTAGAACATATTTTTTTTTTTGCCAAAAACATCGATGTTATAATCAACATAGTTATTTTTAAAACATCGATGTTAAACATATTAGATTTTGTCCAAAACATCGATCATAAAAACAACCCGGTCATTATTAAAAAATATTTTTTTTATGTCAAAAACATCGATGTTAAAAACCACTTGGATATTGTTAAAAATCAAAACAACCTTTTTATTGTCAAAACATCGATGTTAAAACATATTTATTTTTTAAAAACATCGATGTTAAAACATATTAGATTTTGTCCAAAACATCGATGTTAAAAACAACATTGTTATTAATAAAACATAGATGTAAGACATATTTTTTTTTTATATAATATCGATAATAGTAACAATTTGGTTATTTTTAAAACATCGATGTTAGAACATATTAGATTTTGTCCAAAACATCGATGTTAAAAACAACATTGTTATTGTTAAAACGTAGATTTAGAACATATTTTTTTTTTTGCCAAAAACATCGATGTTATAATCAACATAGTTATTTTTAAAACATCGATGTTAAACATATTAGATTTTGTCCAAAACATCGATCATAAAAACAACCCGGTCATTATTAAAAAATATTTTTTTTATGTCAAAAACATCGATGTTAAAAAACACTTGGATATTGTTAAAAATCAAAACAACCTTTTTATTGTCAAAACATCGATGTTAAAACATATTTATTTTTTTAAAACATCGATGTTAAAACATATTAGATTTTGTCCAAAACATCGATGTTAAAAACAACATTGTTATTGGTAAAACATAGGTGTAAAACATATTTTTTAAAATATTATATTGAAGTTAAAAACAAATTGGTTATTATAAAAACATCGATGCTAAAACATATTTTTTTTTTTTCAAAACATCGATGTTAAAATCCACCGGTTCATGGAAAAAAAATATTTTTTTTTTGTTAAAAACATCGATGTTAAAACATATTTATCTTTTTAAAACATCGATGTTAAAATCAACTTGGTTATTTTTAAAACATCGATGTTAAAACATATTAGATTTCGTCCATGACATCGATGTTAAAAACAACATTGTTATTGTTAAAACATAGATGTAAAACATATTTTTTTTAATATAATATCGATGTTAAAAACAAATTGGCTATTTTAAAAACATCGATGCTGAAAACAACATTGTTATTAATAAAACATAGATGTAAGACATATTTTTTTTTATATAATATCGATAATAATAACAATTTAGTTATTTTTAAAACATGTTAAAAACAACCGATTCATTGAAAAAAAAAATATCTTTTTTTGTTAAAAACATCGATGTTAAAAACCATTTGGATATTGTTAAAAATCAAAACAACCTTTTTATTGTCAAAACATCGATGTTAAAATCAACTTGGTTATTTTTAAAACATCGATGTTAAAAACAACATTGTTATTAATAAAACATAGATGTAAGACATATTTTTTTTTTTTAATATCGATAATAATAACAATTTGGTTATTTTTAAAACATCGATGTTAGAACATATTAGATTTTGTCCAAAACATCGATGTTAAAAACAACATTGTTATTGTTAAAATGTAGATTTAGAACATATTTTTTTTTTTGCCAAAAACATCAATGTTATAATCAACATGGTTATTTTTAAAACATCGATGTTAAACATATTAGATTTTGTCCAAAACATCGATCATAAAAACAACCCGGTCATTATTAAAAATTTTTTTTTTTGTCAAAAACATCGATGTTAAAAAATATTTATTTTTTTAAAACATCGATGTTAAAACACATTAGATTTTGTCCAAAACATCGATGTTAAAAACAACATTGTTATTGGTAAAACATAAGTGTAAAAAATATTTTTTAAAATATAATATCGAAGTTAAAAACAAATTGGTTATTATAAAAACATCGATGCTAAAACATATTTTTTTTTTTTTTCAAAACATCGATGTTAAAATCAACCGGTTCATTGTAAAAAAATATTTTTTTTTTGTTAAAAACATCGATGTTAAAACATATTTATCTTTTTAAAACATCGATGTTAAAATCAACTTGGTTATTTTTAAAACATCGATGTTAAAACATATTAGATTTCGTCCATGACATCGATGTTGAAAACAACATTGTTATTGTTAAAACATAGATGTAAAACATATTTTTTTTAATATAATATCGATGTTAAAAACAAATTGGCTATTTTAAAAACATCGATGCTGAAAACAACATTGTTATTAATAAAACATAGATGTAAGACATATTTTTTTTTTATATAATATCGATAATAATAACAATTTGGTTATTTTTAAAACATCGATGTTAGAACATATTAGATTTTGTCCAAAACATCGATGTTAAAAACAACATTGTTATTGTTAAAACGTAGATTTAGAACATATTTTTTTTTTTGCCAAAAACATCCATGTTATAATCAACATGGTTATTTTTAAAACATCGATGTTAAACATATTAGATTTTGTCCAAAACATCGATCATAAAAACAACCCGGTCATTATTAAAAAATATTTTTTTTATGTCAAAAACATCGATGTTAAAAACCACTTGGATATTGTTAAAAATCAAAACAACCTTTTTATTGTCAAAACATCGATGTTAAAACATATTTATTTTTTAAAAACATCGATGTTAAAACATATTAGATTTTGTCCAAAACATCGATGTTAAAAACAACATTGTTATTGGTAAAACATAGGTGTAAAACATATTTTTTAAAATATTATATCGAAGTTAAAAACAAATTGGTTATTTTAAAAAACATCGATGCTAAAACATATTTTTTTTGTCAAAAACATCGATGTTAAAAACCTCATGTTATTGTTAAAACATAGATGAAGAACATATTTTTTTTTGTCAAAAACATCGATGTTAAAATCAACTTGGTTATTTTTAAAACATCGATGTTAAAACATATTAGATTTTGTCCATAACATCAATGTTAAAAACAACATTGTTAATTATAAAACATAGATGTAAGACATATTTTTTTTTTATATAATATCGATAATAATAAAAATTTGGTTATTTTTAAAACATCGATGTTAGAACATATTATATTTTGTCCAAAACATCGATGTTAAAAACCTCATGTTATTGTTACAACATAGATGTAAAACATATTTTTTTTTTGTCCAAAACATCGATGTTTTTAATATATTTGTTTTTTTCAAAACATCGATGTTAAAACCAATTTATTTTTTTAAAACATCAATGTTAAAATCAACTTGGTTATTTTTAAAACATCGATGTTAAACATATTAGATTTTGTCCAAAACATCGATCATAAAAACAACCCTGTCATTATTAAAAAATATTTTTTTTTTGTCAAAAACATCGATGTTAAAAACCATTTGGATATTGTTAAAAATCAAAACAACCTTTTTATTGTCAAAACATCGATGATAAAACATATTTATTTTTTTAAAACATCCATGTTAAAAACAACTTGGTTATTTTTAAAACATCGATGTTAAAAACAACATTGTTATTAATAAAACATAGATGTAAGACGTATTTTTTTTTTATATAATATCGATAATAATAACAATTTGGTTATTTTTAAAACATCGATGTTAGAACATATTAGATTTTGTCCAAAACATCGATGTTAAAAACAACTTTGTTATTGTTAAAACGTAGATTTAGAACATATTTTTTTTTTTTGCCAAAAACATCGATGTTATAATCAACATGGTTATTTTTAAAACATCGATGTTAAACATATTAGATTTTGTCCAAAACATCGATCATAAAAACAACCCGGTCATTATTAAAAAATATTTTTTTTTTTGTCAAAAACATCGATGTTAAAAACCTCATGTTATTGTTAAAACATAGATGAAGAACATATTTTTTTTTGTCAAAAACATCGATGTTAAAATCAACTTGGTTATTTTTAAAACATCGATGTTAAAACATATTAGATTTTGTCCATAACATCAATGTTAAAAACAACATTGTTAATTATAAAACATAGATGTAAGACATATTTTTTTTTTTTTATATAATATCGATAATAATAAAAATTTGGTTATTTTTAAAACATCGATGTTAGAACATATTATATTTTGTCTAAAACATCGATGTTAAAAACCTCATGTTATTGTTACAACATAGATGTAAAACATATTTTTTTTTTAAAAACATCGATGTTAAAACATATTAGATTTTGTCCAAAACATCGATGTTAAAAACAACATTGTTATTGGTAAAACATAGGTGTAAAACATATTTTTTAAAATATTATATCGAAGTTAAAAACAAATTGGTTATTATAAAAACATCGATGCTAAAACATATTTTTTTTTTGTCCAAAACATCGATGTTAAAAACCTCATGTTATTGTTAAAACATAGATGTAGAACATATTTTTTTTTGTCAAAAACATCGATGTTAAAAACAACCGATTCATTGGAAAAAAAAAAATTTTTTGTGTAAAACATCGATGTTAAAAACCACTTGGATACTGTTAAAAATCAAAACAACCTTTTTATTGTCAAAACATCAATGTTAAAACATATTTACTTTTTTAAAACATCGATTTTAAAACATATTAGATTTTGTCCAAAACATCGATGTTAAAAATAACATTGTTATTGCTAAAACATAGTTGTAAAACATATTTTTTAAAATATTATATCGATGTTAAAAAAAAATTGGTTATTTTAAAAACGTCGATGCTAAAACATTTTTTTTTTGTTGTCTAAAACATCGATGTTAAAAACCTCATGTTATTGTTAAAACATAGATGTAGAACATATTTTTTTTTTGTCAAAAACATCGATGTTAAAAACAACCAGTTCATTGGAAAAAAAAAATTTTTTTGTTAAAAACATCGATGTTAAAACATATTTATCTTTTTAAAACATCGATGTTAAAATCAATTTGGTTATTTTTAAAACATCGATGTTAAAAACAACATTGTTATTAATAAAACATAGATGTAAGACATATTTTTTTTTTATATAATATCGATAATAGTAACAATTTGGTTATTTTTAAAACATCGATGTTAGAACATATTAGATTTTGTCCAAAACATCGATGTTAAAAACAACATTGTTATTGTTAAAACGTAGATTTAGAACATATTTTTTTTTTTGCCAAAAACATCGATGTTATAATCAACATAGTTATTTTTAAAACATCGATGTTAAACATATTAGATTTTGTCCAAAACATCGATCATAAAAACAACCCGGTCATTATTAAAAAATATTTTTTTTATGTCAAAAACATCGATGTTAAAAACCACTTGGATATTGTTAAAAATCAAAACAACCTTTTTATTGTCAAAACATCGATGTTAAAACATATTTATTTTTTAAAAACATCGATGTTAAAACATATTAGATTTTGTCCAAAACATCGATGTTAAAAACAACATTGTTATTAATAAAACATAGATGTAAGACATATTTTTTTTTTATATAATATCGATAATAGTAACAATTTGGTTATTTTTAAAACATCGATGTTAGAACATATTAGATTTTGTCCAAAACATCGATGTTAAAAACAACATTGTTATTGTTAAAACGTAGATTTAGAACATATTTTTTTTTTTGCCAAAAACATCGATGTTATAATCAACATAGTTATTTTTAAAACATCGATGTTAAACATATTAGATTTTGTCCAAAACATCGATCATAAAAACAACCCGGTCATTATTAAAAAATATTTTTTTTATGTCAAAAACATCGATGTTAAAAAACACTTGGATATTGTTAAAAATCAAAACAACCTTTTTATTGTCAAAACATCGATGTTAAAACATATTTATTTTTTTAAAACATCGATGTTAAAACATATTAGATTTTGTCCAAAACATCGATGTTAAAAACAACATTGTTATTGGTAAAACATAGGTGTAAAACATATTTTTTAAAATATTATATTGAAGTTAAAAACAAATTGGTTATTATAAAAACATCGATGCTAAAACATATATTTTTTTTTTCAAAACATCGATGTTAAAATCCACCGGTTCATGGAAAAAAAATATTTTTTTTTTGTTAAAAACATCGATGTTAAAACATATTTATCTTTTTAAAACATCGATGTTAAAATCAACTTGGTTATTTTTAAAACATCGATGTTAAAACATATTAGATTTCGTCCATGACATCGATGTTAAAAACAACATTGTTATTGTTAAAACATAGATGTAAAACATATTTTTTTTAATATAATATCGATGTTAAAAACAAATTGGCTATTTTAAAAACATCGATGCTGAAAACAACATTGTTATTAATAAAACATAGATGTAAGACATATTTTTTTTTATATAATATCGATAATAATAACAATTTAGTTATTTTTAAAACATGTTAAAAACAACCGATTCATTGAAAAAAAAAATATCTTTTTTTGTTAAAAACATCGATGTTAAAAACCATTTGGATATTGTTAAAAATCAAAACAACCTTTTTATTGTCAAAACATCGATGTTAAAATCAACTTGGTTATTTTTAAAACATCGATGTTAAAAACAACATTGTTATTAATAAAACATAGATGTAAGACATATTTTTTTTTTTTTAATATCGATAATAATAACAAATTGGTTATTTTAAAAACATCGTTGCTAAAACATATTTTTTTTGTCTAAAACATCGATGTTAAAAACCTCATGTTATTGTTAAAACATAGATGTAGAACATATTTTTTTTTTGTCAAAAACATCGATGTTAAAAACAACCAGTTCATTGGAAAAAAAAAAATTTTTTTGTTAAAAACATCGATGTTAAAACATATTTATCTTTTTAAAACATCGATGTTAAAATCAATTTGGTTATTTTTAAAACATCGATGTTAAAAACAACATTGTTATTAATAAAACATAGATGTAAGACATATTTTTTTTTTATATAATATCGATAATAGTAACAATTTGGTTATTTTTAAAACATCGATGTTAGAACATATTAGATTTTGTCCAAAACATCGATGTTAAAAACAACATTGTTATTGTTAAAACGTAGATTTAGAACATATTTTTTTTTTTGCCAAAAACATCGATGTTATAATCAACATAGTTATTTTTAAAACATCGATGTTAAACATATTAGATTTTGTCCAAAACATCGATCATAAAAACAACCCGGTCATTATTAAAAAATATTTTTTTTATGTCAAAAACATCGATGTTAAAAACCACTTGGATATTGTTAAAAATCAAAACAACCTTTTTATTGTCAAAACATCGATGTTAAAACATATTTATTTTTTAAAAACATCGATGTTAAAACATATTAGATTTTGTCCAAAACATCGATGTTAAAAACAACATTGTTATTAATAAAACATAGATGTAAGACATATTTTTTTTTTATATAATATCGATAATAGTAACAATTTGGTTATTTTTAAAACATCGATGTTAGAACATATTAGATTTTGTCCAAAACATCGATGTTAAAAACAACATTGTTATTGTTAAAACGTAGATTTAGAACATATTTTTTTTTTTGCCAAAAACATCGATGTTATAATCAACATAGTTATTTTTAAAACATCGATGTTAAACATATTAGATTTTGTCCAAAACATCGATCATAAAAACAACCCGGTCATTATTAAAAAATATTTTTTTTATGTCAAAAACATCGATGTTAAAAAACACTTGGATATTGTTAAAAATCAAAACAACCTTTTTATTGTCAAAACATCGATGTTAAAACATATTTATTTTTTTAAAACATCGATGTTAAAACATATTAGATTTTGTCCAAAACATCGATGTTAAAAACAACATTGTTATTGGTAAAACATAGGTGTAAAACATATTTTTTAAAATATTATATTGAAGTTAAAAACAAATTGGTTATTATAAAAACATCGATGCTAAAACATATTTTTTTTTTTTCAAAACATCGATGTTAAAATCCACCGGTTCATGGAAAAAAAATATTTTTTTTTTGTTAAAAACATCGATGTTAAAACATATTTATCTTTTTAAAACATCGATGTTAAAATCAACTTGGTTATTTTTAAAACATCGATGTTAAAACATATTAGATTTCGTCCATGACATCGATGTTAAAAACAACATTGTTATTGTTAAAACATAGATGTAAAACATATTTTTTTTAATATAATATCGATGTTAAAAACAAATTGGCTATTTTAAAAACATCGATGCTGAAAACAACATTGTTATTAATAAAACATAGATGTAAGACATATTTTTTTTTATATAATATCGATAATAATAACAATTTAGTTATTTTTAAAACATGTTAAAAACAACCGATTCATTGAAAAAAAAAATATCTTTTTTTGTTAAAAACATCGATGTTAAAAACCATTTGGATATTGTTAAAAATCAAAACAACCTTTTTATTGTCAAAACATCGATGTTAAAATCAACTTGGTTATTTTTAAAACATCGATGTTAAAAACAACATTGTTATTAATAAAACATAGATGTAAGACATATTTTTTTTTTTTTAATATCGATAATAATAACAATTTGGTTATTTTTAAAACATCGATGTTAGAACATATTAGATTTTGTCCAAAACATCGATGTTAAAAACAACATTGTTATTGTTAAAATGTAGATTTAGAACATATTTTTTTTTTTGCCAAAAACATCAATGTTATAATCAACATGGTTATTTTTAAAACATCGATGTTAAACATATTAGATTTTGTCCAAAACATCGATCATAAAAACAACCCGGTCATTATTAAAAATTTTTTTTTTTGTCAAAAACATCGATGTTAAAAAATATTTATTTTTTTAAAACATCGATGTTAAAACACATTAGATTTTGTCCAAAACATCGATGTTAAAAACAACATTGTTATTGGTAAAACATAAGTGTAAAAAATATTTTTTAAAATATAATATCGAAGTTAAAAACAAATTGGTTATTATAAAAACATCGATGCTAAAACATATTTTTTTTTTTTTCAAAACATCGATGTTAAAATCAACCGGTTCATTGTAAAAAAATATTTTTTTTTTGTTAAAAACATCGATGTTAAAACATATTTATCTTTTTAAAACATCGATGTTAAAATCAACTTGGTTATTTTTAAAACATCGATGTTAAAACATATTAGATTTCGTCCATGACATCGATGTTAAAAACAACATTGTTATTGTTAAAACATAGATGTAAAACATATTTTTTTTAATATAATATCGATGTTAAAAACAAATTGGCTATTTTAAAAACATCGATGCTGAAAACAACATTGTTATTAATAAAACATAGATGTAAGACATATTTTTTTTTTATATAATATCGATAATAATAACAATTTGGTTATTTTTAAAACATCGATGTTAGAACATATTAGATTTTGTCCAAAACATCGATGTTAAAAACAACATTGTTATTGTTAAAACGTAGATTTAGAACATATTTTTTTTTTTGCCAAAAACATCCATGTTATAATCAACATGGTTATTTTTAAAACATCGATGTTAAACATATTAGATTTTGTCCAAAACATCGATCATAAAAACAACCCGGTCATTATTAAAAAATATTTTTTTTTTGTCAAAAACATCGATGTTAAAAACCACTTGGATATTGTTAAAAATCAAAACAACCTTTTTATTGTCAAAACATCGATGTTAAAACATATTTATTTTTTTAAAACATCGATGTTAAAACATATTAGATTTTGTCCAAAACATCGATGTTAAAAACAACATTGTTATTGGTAAAACATAGGTGTAAAACATATTTTTTAAAATATTATATCGAAGTTAAAAACAAATTGGTTATTTTAAAAACATCGATGCTAAAACATATTTTTTTTGTCAAAAACATCGATGTTAAAAACCTCATGTTATTGTTAAAACATAGATGAAGAACATATTTTTTTTTGTCAAAAACATCGATGTTAAAATCAACTTGGTTATTTTTAAAACATCGATGTTAAAACATATTAGATTTTGTCCATAACATCAATGTTAAAAACAACATTGTTAATTATAAAACATAGATGTAAGACATATTTTTTTTTTATATAATATCGATAATAATAAAAATTTGGTTATTTTTAAAACATCGATGTTAGAACATATTATATTTTGTCCAAAACATCGATGTTAAAAACCTCATGTTATTGTTACAACATAGATGTAAAACATATTTTTTTTTTGTCCAAAACATCGATGTTTTTAATATATTTGTTTTTTTCAAAACATCGATGTTAAAACCAATTTATTTTTTTAAAACATCAATGTTAAAATCAACTTGGTTATTTTTAAAACATCGATGTTAAACATATTAGATTTTGTCCAAAACATCGATCATAAAAACAACCCTGTCATTATTAAAAAATATTTTTTTTTTGTCAAAAACATCGATGTTAAAAACCATTTGGATATTGTTAAAAATCAAAACAACCTTTTTATTGTCAAAACATCGATGATAAAACATATTTATTTTTTTAAAACATCCATGTTAAAAACAACTTGGTTATTTTTAAAACATCGATGTTAAAAACAACATTGTTATTAATAAAACATAGATGTAAGACGTATTTTTTTTTTATATAATATCGATAATAATAACAATTTGGTTATTTTTAAAACATCGATGTTAGAACATATTAGATTTTGTCCAAAACATCGATGTTAAAAACAACTTTGTTATTGTTAAAACGTAGATTTAGAACATATTTTTTTTTTTTTGCCAAAAACATCGATGTTATAATCAACATGGTTATTTTTAAAACATCGATGTTAAACATATTAGATTTTGTCCAAAACATCGATCATAAAAACAACCCGGTCATTATTAAAAATTTTTTTTTTTGTCAAAAACATCGATGTTAAAAAATATTTATTTTTTTAAAACATCGATGTTAAAACACATTAGATTTTGTCCAAAACATCGATGTTAAAAACAACATTGTTATTGGTAAAACATAAGTGTAAAAAATATTTTTTAAAATATAATATCGAAGTTAAAAACAAATTGGTTATTATAAAAACATCGATGCTAAAACATATTTTTTTTTTTTTCAAAACATCGATGTTAAAATCAACCGGTTCATTATTAAAAAATATTTTTTTTATGTCAAAAACATCGATGTTAAAAACCACTTGGATATTGTTAAAAATCAAAACAACCTTTTTATTGTCAAAACATCGATGTTAAAACATATTTATTTTTTAAAAACATCGATGTTAAAACATATTAGATTTTGTCCAAAACATCGATGTTAAAAACAACATTGTTATTAATAAAACATAGATGTAAGACATATTTTTTTTTTATATAATATCGATAATAGTAACAATTTGGTTATTTTTAAAACATCGATGTTAGAACATATTAGATTTTGTCCAAAACATCGATGTTAAAAACAACATTGTTATTGTTAAAACGTAGATTTAGAACATATTTTTTTTTTTGCCAAAAACATCGATGTTATAATCAACATAGTTATTTTTAAAACATCGATGTTAAACATATTAGATTTTGTCCAAAACATCGATCATAAAAACAACCCGGTCATTATTAAAAAATATTTTTTTTATGTCAAAAACATCGATGTTAAAAAACACTTGGATATTGTTAAAAATCAAAACAACCTTTTTATTGTCAAAACATCGATGTTAAAACATATTTATTTTTTTAAAACATCGATGTTAAAACATATTAGATTTTGTCCAAAACATCGATGTTAAAAACAACATTGTTATTGGTAAAACATAGGTGTAAAACATATTTTTTAAAATATTATATTGAAGTTAAAAACAAATTGGTTATTATAAAAACATCGATGCTAAAACATATATTTTTTTTTTCAAAACATCGATGTTAAAATCCACCGGTTCATGGAAAAAAAATATTTTTTTTTTGTTAAAAACATCGATGTTAAAACATATTTATCTTTTTAAAACATCGATGTTAAAATCAACTTGGTTATTTTTAAAACATCGATGTTAAAACATATTAGATTTCGTCCATGACATCGATGTTAAAAACAACATTGTTATTGTTAAAACATAGATGTAAAACATATTTTTTTTAATATAATATCGATGTTAAAAACAAATTGGCTATTTTAAAAACATCGATGCTGAAAACAACATTGTTATTAATAAAACATAGATGTAAGACATATTTTTTTTTATATAATATCGATAATAATAACAATTTAGTTATTTTTAAAACATGTTAAAAACAACCGATTCATTGAAAAAAAAAATATCTTTTTTTGTTAAAAACATCGATGTTAAAAACCATTTGGATATTGTTAAAAATCAAAACAACCTTTTTATTGTCAAAACATCGATGTTAAAATCAACTTGGTTATTTTTAAAACATCGATGTTAAAAACAACATTGTTATTAATAAAACATAGATGTAAGACATATTTTTTTTTTTTTAATATCGATAATAATAACAATTTGGTTATTTTTAAAACATCGATGTTAGAACATATTAGATTTTGTCCAAAACATCGATGTTAAAAACAACATTGTTATTGTTAAAATGTAGATTTAGAACATATTTTTTTTTTTGCCAAAAACATCAATGTTATAATCAACATGGTTATTTTTAAAACATCGATGTTAAACATATTAGATTTTGTCCAAAACATCGATCATAAAAACAACCCGGTCATTATTAAAAATTTTTTTTTTTGTCAAAAACATCGATGTTAAAAAATATTTATTTTTTTAAAACATCGATGTTAAAACACATTATATTTTGTCCAAAACATCGATGTTAAAAACAACATTGTTATTGGTAAAACATAAGTGTAAAAAATATTTTTTAAAATATAATATCGAAGTTAAAAACAAATTGGTTATTATAAAAACATCGATGCTAAAACATATTTTTTTTTTTTTCAAAACATCGATGTTAAAATCAACCGGTTCATTGTAAAAAAATATTTTTTTTTTGTTAAAAACATCGATGTTAAAACATATTTATCTTTTTAAAACATCGATGTTAAAATCAACTTGGTTATTTTTAAAACATCGATGTTAAAACATATTAGATTTCGTCCATGACATCGATGTTGAAAACAACATTGTTATTGTTAAAACATAGATGTAAAACATATTTTTTTTAATATAATATCGATGTTAAAAACAAATTGGCTATTTTAAAAACATCGATGCTGAAAACAACATTGTTATTAATAAAACATAGATGTAAGACATATTTTTTTTTTATATAATATCGATAATAATAACAATTTGGTTATTTTTAAAACATCGATGTTAGAACATATTAGATTTTGTCCAAAACATCGATGTTAAAAACAACATTGTTATTGTTAAAACGTAGATTTAGAACATATTTTTTTTTTTGCCAAAAACATCCATGTTATAATCAACATGGTTATTTTTAAAACATCGATGTTAAACATATTAGATTTTGTCCAAAACATCGATCATAAAAACAACCCGGTCATTATTAAAAAATATTTTTTTTTTGTCAAAAACATCGATGTTAAAAACCACTTGGATATTGTTAAAAATCAAAACAACCTTTTTATTGTCAAAACATCGATGTTAAAACATATTTATTTTTTAAAAACATCGATGTTAAAACATATTAGATTTTGTCCAAAACATCGATGTTAAAAACAACATTGTTATTGGTAAAACATAGGTGTAAAACATATTTTTTAAAATATTATATCGAAGTTAAAAACAAATTGGTTATTTTAAAAACATCGATGCTAAAACATATTTTTTTTGTCAAAAACATCGATGTTAAAAACCTCATGTTATTGTTAAAACATAGATGAAGAACATATTTTTTTTTGTCAAAAACATCGATGTTAAAATCAACTTGGTTATTTTTAAAACATCGATGTTAAAACATATTAGATTTTGTCCATAACATCAATGTTAAAAACAACATTGTTAATTATAAAACATAGATGTAAGACATATTTTTTTTTTATATAATATCGATAATAATAAAAATTTGGTTATTTTTAAAACATCGATGTTAGAACATATTATATTTTGTCCAAAACATCGATGTTAAAAACCTCATGTTATTGTTACAACATAGATGTAAAACATATTTTTTTTTTGTCCAAAACATCGATGTTTTTAATATATTTGTTTTTTTCAAAACATCGATGTTAAAACCAATTTATTTTTTTAAAACATCAATGTTAAAATCAACTTGGTTATTTTTAAAACATCGATGTTAAACATATTAGATTTTGTCCAAAACATCGATCATAAAAACAACCCTGTCATTATTAAAAAATATTTTTTTTTTGTCAAAAACATCGATGTTAAAAACCATTTGGATATTGTTAAAAATCAAAACAACCTTTTTATTGTCAAAACATCGATGATAAAACATATTTATTTTTTTAAAACATCCATGTTAAAAACAACTTGGTTATTTTTAAAACATCGATGTTAAAAACAACATTGTTATTAATAAAACATAGATGTAAGACGTATTTTTTTTTTATATAATATCGATAATAATAACAATTTGGTTATTTTTAAAACATCGATGTTAGAACATATTAGATTTTGTCCAAAACATCGATGTTAAAAACAACTTTGTTATTGTTAAAACGTAGATTTAGAACATATTTTTTTTTTTTTGCCAAAAACATCGATGTTATAATCAACATGGTTATTTTTAAAACATCGATGTTAAACATATTAGATTTTGTCCAAAACATCGATCATAAAAACAACCCGGTCATTATTAAAAATTTTTTTTTTTGTCAAAAACATCGATGTTAAAAAATATTTATTTTTTTAAAACATCGATGTTAAAACACATTAGATTTTGTCCAAAACATCGATGTTAAAAACAACATTGTTATTGGTAAAACATAAGTGTAAAAAATATTTTTTAAAATATAATATCGAAGTTAAAAACAAATTGGTTATTATAAAAACATCGATGCTAAAACATATTTTTTTTTTTTTCAAAACATCGATGTTAAAATCAACCGGTTCATTGTAAAAAAATATTTTTTTTTTGTTAAAAACATCGATGTTAAAACATATTTATCTTTTTAAAACATCGATGTTAAAATCAACTTGGTTATTTTTAAAACATCGATGTTAAAACATATTAGATTTCGTCCATGACATCGATGTTAAAAACAACATTGTTATTGTTAAAACATAGATGTAAAACATATTTTTTTTAATATAATATCGATGTTAAAAACAAATTGGCTATTTTAAAAACATCGATGCTGAAAACAACATTGTTATTAATAAAACATAGATGTAAGACATATTTTTTTTTTATATAATATCGATAATAATAACAATTTGGTTATTTTTAAAACATCGATGTTAGAACATATTAGATTTTGTCCAAAACATCGATGTTAAAAACAACATTGTTATTGTTAAAACGTAGATTTAGAACATATTTTTTTTTTTGCCAAAAACATCCATGTTATAATCAACATGGTTATTTTTAAAACATCGATGTTAAACATATTAGATTTTGTCCAAAACATCGATCATAAAAACAACCCGGTCATTATTAAAAAATATTTTTTTTTTGTCAAAAACATCGATGTTAAAAACCACTTGGATATTGTTAAAAATCAAAACAACCTTTTTATTGTCAAAACATCGATGTTAAAACATATTTATTTTTTAAAAACATCGATGTTAAAACATATTAGATTTTGTCCAAAACATCGATGTTAAAAACAACATTGTTATTGGTAAAACATAGGTGTAAAACATATTTTTTAAAATATTATATCGAAGTTAAAAACAAATTGGTTATTTTAAAAACATCGATGCTAAAACATATTTTTTTTGTCAAAAACATCGATGTTAAAAACCTCATGTTATTGTTAAAACATAGATGAAGAACATATTTTTTTTTGTCAAAAACATCGATGTTAAAATCAACTTGGTTATTTTTAAAACATCGATGTTAAAACATATTAGATTTTGTCCATAACATCAATGTTAAAAACAACATTGTTAATTATAAAACATAGATGTAAGACATATTTTTTTTTTATATAATATCGATAATAATAAAAATTTGGTTATTTTTAAAACATCGATGTTAGAACATATTATATTTTGTCCAAAACATCGATGTTAAAAACCTCATGTTATTGTTACAACATAGATGTAAAACATATTTTTTTTTTGTCCAAAACATCGATGTTTTTAATATATTTGTTTTTTTCAAAACATCGATGTTAAAACCAATTTATTTTTTTAAAACATCAATGTTAAAATCAACTTGGTTATTTTTAAAACATCGATGTTAAACATATTAGATTTTGTCCAAAACATCGATCATAAAAACAACCCTGTCATTATTAAAAAATATTTTTTTTTTGTCAAAAACATCGATGTTAAAAACCATTTGGATATTGTTAAAAATCAAAACAACCTTTTTATTGTCAAAACATCGATGATAAAACATATTTATTTTTTTAAAACATCCATGTTAAAAACAACTTGGTTATTTTTAAAACATCGATGTTAAAAACAACATTGTTATTAATAAAACATAGATGTAAGACGTATTTTTTTTTTATATAATTTCGATAATAATAACAATTTGGTTATTTTTAAAACATCGATGTTAGAACATATTAGATTTTGTCCAAAACATCGATGTTAAAAACAACTTTGTTATTGTTAAAACGTAGATTTAGAACATATTTTTTTTTTTTGCCAAAAACATCGATGTTATAATCAACATGGTTATTTTTAAAACATCGATGTTAAACATATTAGATTTTGTCCAAAACATCGATCATAAAAACAACCCGGTCATTATTAAAAAATATTTTTTTTTTTGTCAAAAACATCGATGTTAAAAACCTCATGTTATTGTTAAAACATCGATGTTAAAACATATTAGATTTTGTCCATAACATCAATGTTAAAAACAACATTGTTAATTATAAAACATAGATGTAAGACATATTTTTTTTTTTTTATATAATATCGATAATAATAAAAATTTGGTTATTTTTAAAACATCGATGTTAGAACATATTATATTTTGTCTAAAACATCGATGTTAAAAACCTCATGTTATTGTTACAACATAGATGTAAAACATATTTTTTTTTTAAAAACATCGATGTTAAAACATATTAGATTTTGTCCAAAACATCGATGTTAAAAACAACATTGTTATTGGTAAAACATAGGTGTAAAACATATTTTTTAAAATATAATATCGAAGTTAAAAACAAATTGGTTATTATAAAAACATCGATGCTAAAACATATTTTTTTTTTGTCCAAAACATCGATGTTAAAAACCTCATGTTATTGTTAAAACATAGATGTAGAACATATTTTTTTTTGTCAAAAACATCGATGTTAAAAACAACCGATTCATTGGAAAAAAAAAAATTTTTTTGTGTAAAACATCGATGTTAAAACATATTTATCTTTTTAAAACATCGATGTTAAAATCAATTTGGTTATTTTTAAAACATCGATGTTAAAAACAACTTTGTTATTAATAAAACATAGATGTAAGACATATTTTTTTTTTATATAATATCGATAATAATAACAATTTGGTTATTTTTAAAACATCGATGTTAGAACATATTAGATTTTGTCCAAAACATCGATGTTAAAAACAACATTGTTATTGTTAAAACATAGTTGTAAAACATATTTTTTAAAATATTATATCGATGTTAAAAACAAATTGGTTATTTTAAAAACATCGATGTTAAAACATATTTATCTTTTTAAAACATCGATGTTAAAATCAATTTGGTTATTTTTAAAACATCGATGTTAAAAACAACTTTGTTATTAATAAAACATAGATGTAAGACATATTTTTTTTTTATATAATATCGATAATAATAACAATTTGGTTATTTTTAAAACATCGATGTTAGAACATATTAGATTTTGTCCAAAACATCGATGTTAAAAACAACATTGTTATTGTTAAAACGTAGATTTAGAACATATTTTTTTTTTTGCCAAAAACATCGATGTTATAATCAACATAGTTATTTTTAAAACATTGATGTTAAACATATTAGATTTTGTCCAAAACATCGATCATAAAAACAACCCGGTCATTATTAAAAAATATTTTTTTTATGTCAAAAACATCGATGTTAAAAACCACTTGGATATTGTTAAAAATCAAAACAACCTTTTTATTGTCAAAACATCGATGTTAAAACATATTTATTTTTTTAAAACATCGATGTTAAAACATATTAGATTTTGTCCAAAACATCGATGTTAAAAACAACATTGTTATTGGTAAAACATAGGTGTAAAACATATTTTTTAAAATATTATATTGAAGTTAAAAACAAATTGGTTATTATAAAAACATCGATGCTAAAACATATTTTTTTTTTTTCAAAACATCGATGTTAAAATCCACCGGTTCATGGAAAAAAAATATTTTTTTTTTGTTAAAAACATCGATGTTAAAACATATTTATCTTTTTAAAACATCGATGTTAAAATCAACTTGGTTATTTTTAAAACATCGATGTTAAAACATATTAGATTTCGTCCATGACATCGATGTTAAAAACAACATTGTTATTGTTAAAACATAGATGTAAAACATATTTTTTTTAATATAATATCGATGTTAAAAACAAATTGGCTATTTTAAAAACATCGATGCTGAAAACAACATTGTTATTAATAAAACATAGATGTAAGACATATTTTTTTTTATATAATATCGATAATAATAACAATTTAGTTATTTTTAAAACATGTTAAAAACAACCGATTCATTGAAAAAAATATGTCTTTTTTTGTTAAAAACATCGATGTTAAAAACCATTTGGATATTGTTAAAAATCAAAACAACCTTTTTATTGTCAAAACATCGATGTTAAAATCAACTTGGTTATTTTTAAAACGTCGATGTTAAAAACAACATTGTTATTAATAAAACATAGATGTAAGACATATTTTTTTTTTTTTTTTTATATAATATCGATAATAATAACAATTTGGTTATTTTTAAAACATCGATGTTAGAACATATTAGATTTTGTCCAAAACATCGATGTTAAAAACAACATTGTTATTGTTACAATGTAGATTTAGAACATATTTTTTTTTTTGCCAAAAACATCAATGTTATAATCAACATGGTTATTTTTAAAACATCGATGTTAGAACATATTATATTTTGTCCAAAACATCGATGTTAAAAACCTCATGTTATTGTTACAACATAGATGTAAAACATATTTTTTTTTGTCCAAAACATCGATGTTTTTAATATATTTGTTTTTTTCAAAACATCGATGTTAAAACCAATTTATTTTTTTTAAACATCAATGTTAAAATCAACTTGGTTATTTTTAAAACATCGATGTTAAACATATTAAATTTTTTTTAATACATCGATGTTAAAAACAACCGGTTTATTGAAATTTTTTTTCTATTTTTGTCAAAAACATCGATGTTAAAAACCACTTGGATACTGTTAAAAATCAAAACAACCTTTTTATTGTCAAAACATCGATGTTAAAACATATTTATTTTTTTAGAACATCGATGTTAAAACATATTAGGTTTTGTCCAAAACATCGATGTTAAAAATAACATTGTTATTGTTAAAACATAGTTGTAAAACATATTTTTTAAAATATTATATCGATGTTAAAAAAAAATTGGTTATTTTAAAAACATCGATGCTAAAACATTTTTTTTTTTTTGTCTAAAACATCGATGTTAAAAACCTCATGTTATTGTTAAAACATAGATGTAGAACATATTTTTTTTTTTTGTCAAAAACATCCATGTTAAAAACAACCAGTTCATTGGAAAAAAAAAATTTTTTTTGTTAAAAACATCGATGTTAAAACATATTTATCTTTTTAAAACATCGATGTTAAAATCAACTTGGTTATTTTTAAAACATCGATGTTAAAAACAACATTGTTATTTTTAAAACATAGATGTAAGACATATTTTTTTTTATATAATATCGATAATAATAACAATTTGGTTATTTTTAAAACATCGATGTTAGAACATATTAGATTTTGTCCAAAACATCGATCATAAAAACAACCCGGTCATTATTAAAAAATATTTTTTTTTTGTCTAAAACATAGATGTAAAACATATTTTTTTTTGTCCAAAACATCGATGTTTTTAATATATTTGTTTTTTTCAAAACATCGATGTTAAAACCAATTTATTTTTTTTAAACATCAATGTTAAAATCAACTTGGTTATTTTTAAAACATCGATGTTAAACATATTAAATTTTTTTTAATACATCGATGTTAAAAACAACCGGTTTATTGAAAATTTTTTTCTATTTTTGTCAAAAACATCGATGTTAAAAACCACTTGGATACTGTTAAAAATCAAAACAACCTTTTTATTGTCAAAACATCGATGTTAAAACATATTTATTTTTTTAGAACATCGATGTTAAAACATATTAGGTTTTGTCCAAAACATCGATGTTAAAAATAACATTGTTATTGTTAAAACATAGTTGTAAAACATATTTTTAAAAATATTATATCGATGTTAAAAAAAAATTGGTTATTTTAAAAACATCGATGCTAAAACATTTTTTTTTTTTTGTCTAAAACATCGATGTTAAAAACCTCATGTTATTGTTAAAACATAGATGTAGAACATATTTTTTTTTTTTGTCAAAAACATCCATGTTAAAAACAACCAGTTCATTGGAAAAAAAAAATTTTTTTGTTAAAAACATCGATGTTAAAACATATTTATCTTTTTAAAACATCGATGTTAAAATCAACTTGGTTATTTTTAAAACATCGATGTTAAAAACAACATTGTTATTATTAAAACATAGATGTAAGACATATTTTTTTTTTTTTATATAATATCGATAATAATAACAATTTGGTTATTTTTAAAACATCGATGTTAGAGCATATTAGATTTTGTCCAAAACATCGATCATAAAAACAACCCGGTCATTATTAAAAAATATTTTTTTTTTTGTCAAAAACATCGATGTTAAAAACCACTTGGATATTGTTAAAAATCAAAACAACCTTTTTATTGTCAAAACATCGATGTTAAAACATATTTATTTTTTTAAAACATCGATGTTAAAACATATTAGATTTTGTCCAAAACATCGATGTTAAAAACAACATTGTTATTGGTAAAACATAGGTGTAAAACATATTTTTTAAAGTATTATATCGAAGTTAAAAACAAATTGGTTATTATAAAAACATCGATGCTAAAACATATTTTTTTTTTGTCCAAAACATCGATGTTAAAAACCTCATGTTATTGTTAAAACATAGATGTAGAACATATTTTTTTTTGTCAAAAACATCGATGTTAAAAACAACCGATTCATTGGGAAAAAAAATTTTTTTTTGTGTAAAACATCGATGTTAAAAACCACTTGGATACTGTTAAAAATAAAAAAAAACCTTTTTATTGTCAAAACATCGATGTTAATAATAATAATAATAATAATAATAGCTTTTTATTATGTACATTTAAGGAGTAAATACAGATCAGAAATTAACATAAATTAAATGAACAATCATCTACTTTGTACATAGGCCTTCCCATATCATTGGTTTTAATAAGTAAAAATTATAATAAAGTCTTTGCTATTTATGGGAGTAATGGTCTACGCTCTCCCAGGTGACCAACCTATTGGGAAGCGGAGTTCGTAATCTCACCCCACTTGTCTCTCCAAGCTTGCCTGTCTCCACCACATCGGACCAGCTAACTCCTTAAACCAGTCACTCCATCTCTTGGCTTGTCTTCCTCACTTCCTCTTGAGATTGTAGGGTGTCCAGAGGGTTGCATCTCTCGCCCAACTAGGGTCTTGCCTTCTTAATACATGTCCACCCCACTTCCATTTGAGAGTATCGATATGATGGTTTATATCTTTCAAACCAGATTTCTGCCTGATAATGGTATTTTTGATTTTATCTTTTCTCCTGATATTTAGCATACTCCGTTCCACAGATCTTTGCCAGGTTGTTATTTTCTGTGTCTGGACTTTGGTTAAGGACCAGGTTTGACTGCCATAGGACACCACCGGAATGATGCAAGACTCAAAGATCTTCTTCTTCATTTTTGGCGGGAAATCATTCTTGAAGATGTTCCTCAGTGACCAATACTTTTTCCAGCCGAGTGCTATCCTTCTGCTCACTTCTTTTCCTCGTTTATCCGAGAAGCTGATTAGTTGGCCCAGATATATATAATCTTCGACATATTCAAGAAGATGACCATCTATATCCACAGCTGTTTTTTCCGCATTTGACATTACTTTAGTCTTTTCAAAGTTCGGAGATAGCCCTATTTCTTTGCATGCTCGTAATAAGTTTTTTAGCATTTTAATAATGTTCTCTGCAGAATGTGCTAACAGAACAATATCGTCTGCAAACCGGAGACAATTGAGCCCTTTTCCATCAACCTTAATGCCTATGTCCTCCCAGCCTAAGGTCCAAAAAATCATTTCCAATACCAGGATGAACAGAATTGGTGAGAGGGGATCCCCCTGTCTAACACCTTTTTGTACCTTAAAGCTCTTGCCCTGTCTTTCCGTCCCTATGTATGCTTCCATTTCCGTATAAAGCTCCATGATTATGCGGATATATTTCGCTTCTATCCCCACAGCTTTTAGGGCTTTATATATACTCGGATGAAGTATGCTGTCAAATGCCTTTTTGAAATCAACGAAACACATGTATAATGGAAAATCATACTCCCTAGCCCTCTCAATAACCTGGTTAAGGGTCTGAATGTGGTCCATAACTGAGAAACCACTCCTAAAGCCTGCTTGTTCTATCCCTATAAAGTCCATTATTCTCATCTTTAGACGTTCCTTTATGATGTTTGTAAAAAGTTTTGCTATGGAAGGACAGAGTGAGATAGGCCTGTAATTATCAATGTTTTCTTTGTTGCCTTTTTTATGCAATAATATTATGTTGGCCGTTTTCCATTGTTTTGGCACCTTCTCTTCAGCTAGTACTAAATTAAATATGTTCTTGATTTCCTCTGCCAGTTGTCTGCCTCCTGCTTTTAAAACTTCATTTTTAATTTTATCCGGGCCCGGGGTTTTTTTGTTTTTCAGGTTTTTAATAGCCGTTTCAACTTCTGCTAACATTATCTCTGGTATATCATCTTCCACAATCCCTGATTTTAATGGAAGTGTTGAATCGTTTCCCTCGTATTTGTAAACCTTACTAAAGTTTTTAGTAGCTCTTTCTATTATGCCTCTCCTGTCCGTTATTTTTTTGCCTCCCTGCGATTCAATAGCTGTTATCCAGTTCCTGCCATTACTTAATTCCCTCCTTATTTGTTTAACAGAGCTGTTCTTTTCGATGATGGCTTCAACAGTTCTTTTTTTGAAAGATTTTAGATCCTCCCTTATTGCTCTTCTAATTTCATTATTTAAAGATGTTATCCTTGATTCTTCTTCTTTTGTTAGAATGGGCTTGGACTTTATTACTCCTCTAACTCTTAATAATTCGACTGTTCTTTCTGACAACTTTTTCTCTCTAATAGTACAAGGTAGCCTACTACTTTCAAAGGTAAAATTTTCGATTATCTTTTCCAGATGGTCATACTTCTCTTGCATACGGACATGTTCATCTTCCATAACCAGCCTCTCTGCGAGGTATTTCTGAAACCTAAGGGAATCCTCTTCGCCTTCCAGTGTTGGATATCTAAACAAAACAACTAAAAACAACCGATTCATTGGAAAAAAAAAAATTTTTTTGTGTAAAACATCGATGTTAAAAACCACTTGGATACTGTTAAAAATCAAAACAACCTTTTTATTGTCAAAACATCGATGTTAAAACATATTTATTTTTTTAAAACATCGATGTTAAAACATATTAGATTTTGTCCAAAACATCGATGTTAAAAATAACATTGTTATTGTTAAAACATAGTTGTAAAACATATTTTTTAAAATATTATATCGATGTTAAAAACAAATTGGTTATTTTAAAAACATCGATGCTAAAACATTTTTTTTTTTTTGTCTAAAACATCGATGTTAAAAACCTCATGTTATTATTAAAACATAGATGTAGAACATATTTTTTTTTTGTCAAAAACATCCATGTTAAAAACAACCAGTTCATTGGAAAAAAAACAATGTTGTTAAAAACATCGATGTTAAAACATATTTATCTTTTTAAAACATCGATGTTAAAATCAACTTGGTTATTTTTAAAACATCGATGTTAAAAACAACATTGTTATTAATAAAACATAGATGTAAGACATATTTTTTTTTTATATAATATCGATAATAATAACAATTTGGTTATTTTTAAAACATCGATGTTAGAACATATTAGATTTTGTCAAAACATCGATGTTAAAAACAACATTGTTATTGTTAAAAAGTAGATTTAGAACATATTTTTTTTTGGCCAAAAACATCGATGTTATAATCATCATCGTTATTTTTAAAACATCGATGTTAAACATATTAGATTTTGTCCAAAACATCGATCATAAAAACAACCCGGTCATTATGAAAAAATTTTTTTTTTTTGTCAAAAAAATCGATGTTAAAAACCACTTGGATATTGTTAAAAATGAAACAACCTTCTTATTGTCAAAACATCGATGTTAAAAAATATTTATTTTTTTAAAACATCGATGTTAAAACACATTAGATTTTGTCCAAAACATCGATGTTAAAAACAACATTGTTATTGGTAAAACATAAGTGTAAAAAATATTTTTTAAAATATAATATCGAAGTTAAAAACAAATTGGTTATTATAAAAATATCGATGCTAAAACATATTTTTTTTTTCAAAACATCGATGTTAAAATCAACCGGTTCATTGTAAAAAAATATTTTTTTTTTGTTAAAAACATCGATGTTAAAACATATTTATCTTTTTAAAACATCGATGTTAAAACATATTTATCTTTTTAAAACATCGATGTTAAAACATATTTATTTTTTTAAAACATCGATGTTAAAACATATTAGATTTTGTCCAAGACATCGATGTTAAAAACAACATTGTTATTGTTAAAACATAGATGTAAAACATATTTTTTTTAATATAATATCGATGTTAAAAACAAATTGGCTATTTTAAAAACATCGATGCTGAAAACAACATTGTTATTAATAAAACATAGATGTAAGAAATTTTTTTTTTTATATAATATCGATAATAATAACAATTTGGTTATTTTTAAAACATCGATGTTAGAACATATTAGATTTTGTCCGAAACATCGATGTTAAAAACAACATTGTTATTGTTAAAACGTAGATTTAGAACATTTTTTTTTGCCAAAAACATCCATGTTATAATCAACATGGTTATTTTTAAAACATCGATGTTAAACATATTAGATTTTGTCCAAAACATCGATCATAAAAACAACCCCGTCATTATTAAAAAATATTTTTTTTTTGTCAAAAACATCGATGTTAAAAACCACTTGGATATTGTTAAAAATCAAAACAACCTTTTTATTGTCAAAACATCGATGTTAAAACATATTTATTTTTTTAAAACATCGATGTTAAAACACATTAGATTTTGTCCAAAACATCGATGTTAAAAACAACATTGTTATTGTTAAAACGTAGATTTAGAACATATTTTTTTTTTGCCAAAAACATCGATGTTATAATCATCATGGTTATTTTTAAAACATCGATTGTTAAACATATTAGATTTTGTCCAAAACATCGATCATAAAAACAACCCGGTCATTATTAAAAATTTTTTTTTTTGTCAAAAACATCGATGTTAAAAAATATTTATTTTTTTAAAACATCGATGTTAAAACACATTAGATTTTGTCCAAAACATCGATGTTAAAAACAACATTGTTATTGGTAAAACATAAGTGTAAAAAATATTTTTTAAAATATAATATCGAAGTTAAAAACAAATTGGTTATTATAAAAACATCGATGCTAAAACATATTTTTTTTTTTTTCAAAACATCGATGTTAAAATCAACCGGTTCATTGTAAAAAAATATTTTTTTTTTGTTAAAAACATCGATGTTAAAACATATTTATCTTTTTAAAACATCGATGTTAAAATCAACTTGGTTATTTTTAAAACATCGATGTTAAAACATATTAGATTTCGTCCATGACATCGATGTTAAAAACAACATTGTTATTGTTAAAACATAGATGTAAAACATATTTTTTTTAATATAATATCGATGTTAAAAACAAATTGGCTATTTTAAAAACATCGATGCTGAAAACAACATTGTTATTAATAAAACATAGATGTAAGACATATTTTTTTTTTATATAATATCGATAATAATAACAATTTGGTTATTTTTAAAACATCGATGTTAGAACATATTAGATTTTGTCCAAAACATCGATGTTAAAAACAACATTGTTATTGTTAAAACGTAGATTTAGAACATTTTTTTTTTTTTTGCCAAAAACATCCATGTTATAATCAACATGGTTATTTTTAAAACATCGATGTTAAACATATTAGATTTTGTCCAAAACATCGATCATAAAAACAACCCGGTCATTATTAAAAAATATTTTTTTTTTGTCAAAAACATCGATGTTAAAAACCACTTGGATATTGTTAAAAATCAAAACAACCTTTTTATTGTCAAAACATCGATGTTAAAACATATTTATTTTTTAAAAACATCGATGTTAAAACATATTAGATTTTGTCCAAAACATCGATGTTAAAAACAACATTGTTATTGGTAAAACATAGGTGTAAAACATATTTTTTAAAATATTATATCGAAGTTAAAAACAAATTGGTTATTATAAAAACATCGATGCTAAAACATATTTTTTTTTTTTTTCAAAACATCGATGTTAAAATCAACCGGTTCATTGTAAAAAAATATTTTTTTTTTTTTAAAAACATCGATGTTAAAACATATTTATCTTTTTAAAACATCGATGTTAAAATCAACTTGGTTATTTTTAAAACATCGATGTTAAAACATATTAGATTTCGTCCATGACATCGATGTTAAAAACAAATAGGCTATTTTAAAAACATCGATGCTGAAAACAACATTGTTATTAATAAAACATAGATGTAAGACATATTTTTTTTTATATAATATCGATAATAATAACAATTTAGTTATTTTTAAAACATGTTAAAAACAACCGGTTCATTGAAAAAAGAATATCTTTTTTTGTTAAAAACATGTATGTTAAAAACCATTTGGATATTGTTAAAAATCAAAACAACCTTTTTATTGTCAAAACATCGATGTTAAAACATATTTATTTTTTTAAAACATCGATGTTAAAACATATTAGATTTTGTCCAAAACATCTATGTTAAAAATAACATTGTTATTGTTAAAACATAGTTGTAAAACATATTTTTTAAAATATTGTATCGATGTTAAAAACAAATTGGTTATTTTAAAAACATCGATGCTAAAACATTTTTTTTTTGTTGTCTAAAACATCGATGTTAAAAACCTCATGTTATTGTTAAAACATAGATGTAGAACATATTTTTTTTTGTCAAAAACATCCATGTTAAAAACAACCGGTTCATTGGAAAAAAAAATTTTTTTTGTTAAAAACATCGATGTTAAAACATATTTATCTTTTTAAAACATCGATGTTAAAATCAACTTGGTTATTTTTAAAACATCGATGTTAAAAACAACATTGTTATTAATAAAACATAGATGTAAGACATATTTTTTTTTAATATAATATCGATAATAATAACAATTTGGTTATTTTTAAAACATCGATGTTAGAACATATTAGATTTTGTCCGAAACATCGATGTTAAAAACAACATTGTTATTGTTAAAACGTAGATTTAGAACATTTTTTTTTGCCAAAAACATCCATGTTATAATCAACATGGTTATTTTTAAAACATCGATGTTAAACATATTAGATTTTGTCCAAAACATCGATCATAAAAACAACCCCGTCATTATTAAAAAATATTTTTTTTTTGTCAAAAACATCGATGTTAAAAACCACTTGGATATTGTTAAAAATCAAAACAACCTTTTTATTGTCAAAACATCGATGTTAAAACATATTTATTTTTTTAAAACATCGATGTTAAAACACATTAGATTTTGTCCAAAACATCGATGTTAAAAACAACATTGTTATTGTTAAAACGTAGATTTAGAACATATTTTTTTTTTGCCAAAAACATCGATGTTATAATCATCATGGTTATTTTTAAAACATCGATTGTTAAACATATTAGATTTTGTCCAAAACATCGATCATAAAAACAACCCGGTCATTATTAAAAATTTTTTTTTTTGTCAAAAACATCGATGTTAAAAAATATTTATTTTTTTAAAACATCGATGTTAAAACACATTAGATTTTGTCCAAAACATCGATGTTAAAAACAACATTGTTATTGGTAAAACATAAGTGTAAAAAATATTTTTTAAAATATAATATCGAAGTTAAAAACAAATTGGTTATTATAAAAACATCGATGCTAAAACATATTTTTTTTTTTTTCAAAACATCGATGTTAAAATCAACCGGTTCATTGTAAAAAAATATTTTTTTTTTGTTAAAAACATCGATGTTAAAACATATTTATCTTTTTAAAACATCGATGTTAAAATCAACTTGGTTATTTTTAAAACATCGATGTTAAAACATATTAGATTTCGTCCATGACATCGATGTTAAAAACAACATTGTTATTGTTAAAACATAGTTGTAAAACATATTTTTTTTAATATAATATCGATGTTAAAAACAAATTGGCTATTTTAAAAACATCGATGCTGAAAACAACATTGTTATTAATAAAACATAGATGTAAGACATATTTTTTTTTTATATAATATCGATAATAATAACAATTTGGTTATTTTTAAAACATCGATGTTAGAACATATTAGATTTTGTCCAAAACATCGATGTTAAAAACAACATTGTTATTGTTAAAACGTAGATTTAGAACATTTTTTTTTTTTTGCCAAAAACATCCATGTTATAATCAACATGGTTATTTTTAAAACATCGATGTTAAACATATTAGATTTTGTCCAAAACATCGATCATAAAAACAACCCGGTCATTATTAAAAAATATTTTTTTTTTGTCAAAAACATCGATGTTAAAAACCACTTGGATATTGTTAAAAATCAAAACAACCTTTTTATTGTCAAAACATCGATGTTAAAACATATTTATTTTTTAAAAACATCGATGTTAAAACATATTAGATTTTGTCCAAAACATCGATGTTAAAAACAACATTGTTATTGGTAAAACATAGGTGTAAAACATATTTTTTAAAATATTATATCGAAGTTAAAAACAAATTGGTTATTATAAAAACATCGATGCTAAAACATATTTTTTTTTTTTTTCAAAACATCGATGTTAAAATCAACCGGTTCATTGTAAAAAAATATTTTTTTTTTTTTAAAAACATCGATGTTAAAACATATTTATCTTTTTAAAACATCGATGTTAAAATCAACTTGGTTATTTTTAAAACATCGATGTTAAAACATATTAGATTTCGTCCATGACATCGATGTTAAAAACAAATAGGCTATTTTAAAAACATCGATGCTGAAAACAACATTGTTATTAATAAAACATAGATGTAAGACATATTTTTTTTTATATAATATCGATAATAATAACAATTTAGTTATTTTTAAAACATGTTAAAAACAACCGGTTCATTGAAAAAAGAATATCTTTTTTTGTTAAAAACATGTATGTTAAAAACCATTTGGATATTGTTAAAAATCAAAACAACCTTTTTATTGTCAAAACATCGATGTTAAAACATATTTATTTTTTTAAAACATCGATGTTAAAACATATTAGATTTTGTCCAAAACATCTATGTTAAAAATAACATTGTTATTGTTAAAACATAGTTGTAAAACATATTTTTTAAAATATTGTATCGATGTTAAAAACAAATTGGTTATTTTAAAAACATCGATGCTAAAACATTTTTTTTTTGTTGTCTAAAACATCGATGTTAAAAACCTCATGTTATTGTTAAAACATAGATGTAGAACATATTTTTTTTTGTCAAAAACATCCATGTTAAAAACAACCGGTTCATTGGAAAAAAAAATTTTTTTTGTTAAAAACATCGATGTTAAAACATATTTATCTTTTTAAAACATCGATGTTAAAATCAACTTGGTTATTTTTAAAACATCGATGTTAAAAACAACATTGTTATTAATAAAACATAGATGTAAGACATATTTTTTTTTAATATAATATCGATAATAATAACAATTTGGTTATTTTTAAAACATCGATTTTAGAACATATTAGATTTTGTCCAAAACATCGATGTTAAAAACAACATTGTTATTGTTAAAACGTAGATTTAGAACATATTTTTTTTTGCCAAAAACATCGATGTTATAATCAACATGGTTATTTTTAAAACATCGATGTTAAACATATTAGATTTTGTCCAAAACATCGATCATAAAAACAACCCGGTCATTATTAAAAAATATTTTTTTTTTGTCAAAAACATCGATGTTAAAAACCACTTGGATATTGTTAAAAATCAAAACAACCTTTTTATTGTCAAAACATCGATGTTAAAACATATTTATTTTTTTAAAACATCGATGTTAAAACATATTAGATTTTGTCCAAAACATCGATGTTAAAAACAACATTGTTATTGGTAAAACATAGGTGTAAAACATATTTTTTAAAATATTATATCGAAGTTAAAAACAAATTGGTTATTTTAAAAACATCGATGCTAAAACATATTTTTTTTGTCAAAAACATCGATGTTAAAAACCTTATGTTATTGTTAAAACATAGATGAAGAACATATTTTTTTTTGTCAAAAACATCGATGTTAAAATCAACTTGGTTATTTTTAAAACATCGATGTTAAAACATATTAGATTTTGTCCATAACATCAATGTTAAAAACAACATTGTTAATTATAAAACATAGATGTAAGACATATTTTTTTTTTATATAATATCGATAATAATAAAAATTTGGTTATTTTTAAAACATCGATGTTAGAACATATTATATTTTGTCCAAAACATCGATGTTAAAAACCTCATGTTATTGTTACAACATAGATGTAAAACATATTTTTTTTTTGTCCAAAACATCGATGTTTTTAATATATTTGTTTTTTTCAAAACATCGATGTTAAAACCAATTTATTTTTTTAAAACATCAATGTTAAAATCAACTTGGTTATTTTTAAAACATCGATGTTAAACATATTAGATTTTGTCCAAAACATCGATCATAAAAACAACCCTGTCATTATTAAAAAATATTTTTTTTTTGTCAAAAACATCGATGTTAAAAACCACTTGGATATTGTTAAAAATCAAAACAACCTTTTTATTGTCAAAACATCGATGATAAAACATATTTATTTTTTTAAAACATCGATGTTAAAACATATTAGATTTTGTCCAAAACATCGATGTTAAAAACAACATTTGTTCAGTCTTAAATTGTTTTGAACTTAAAACCGAGGTTTCCCGCCATCCAATGCCTCCTAAACTTATTTTGTTTAGCTTAAGCTCAAGCAAAAAGGCTATGAAACAGCTGTCGGATATCAACCGCCACGTGCGTCATCCCCACCCCGACTGATTCTGCTCTCAAGGCTGGAACCGAACGCATCATCTCTTCTGTCTACCATTTTTGAGCTAAATGCCCGCCTTCCCATCTGGCTCTCTGCGCTGCACCTCTCCCTGATTTGGGAGTTGTATGATCACTAATCACGAGAGTTTGATTGCTAGCCTAATTTGTGAGTACTCTTTCACTTTCTTCTGAATAATCCAGGAGCCTATCTTCAAGTTGTTTTATTCGCCAGTGAATTCTTCACTGATATCAGAGTGTAGTTCGCCAATGAGGTCTCATTCTCACCGGATTAGGGAAGCTGCTTGTTTTGTTCGCCTATACTTAAAGACAATTGAATCAAACTATCATTCATATTTCATTGTGGTGGCCATCCACTTTTTTTGTTTGTCATTCTCTACGTTACTTTTTTAAATGTTATCGAAAAGGCCTTTTAATTGTAAAAAAAATTGTTTATTAAATAGATATTATATATAAATTCACCGATCACATGTTTCTTATTGATTTTTATTAATTTACATATGTCATTTCATTATCTTTATTCAAGGTATAGATATATAAGTATTGTTCTTTTATTTCTATTTATTTTCTTAACCATTTCAACTAAATCATTCTAATGTTCTGTTTCTTTTATTCTATAATAAATGTGTGTTTCATGTAAGTTTATCAGCAGTCGTTTGTATTTAACTTCACCCTATTCTTATTTCCCTTGCTTTTTTCCCAAAAAATGATCAATGCGTAAACATTTTGGTGCCGAAACCCGGGAAGTTAATAAAACTGCATATAAAATTAAATATTATTTAACTGCTGATAGACTTGTTTACATTTCAGAAAACTTGTTTCGCCATTGTTTAGAGTCATTCCTGGTAAAGCTGAATCATCATTGTTGTTCTGTTTCTTTAGTGAGTCATTGTTGTGTTCTGAGTATTAAGATATAAGTTCTTAATCTTCTTTAGCTCTATTATTTTCTATTATTATTATTATTATTATTATTTCTATTACTTTAATTATTATATATTTTCTAACATTGTAATTCTCTTTCAGCACCCCGTTTCCTTTTGCATATTGTAAATTTAATTATGGGAAACTGCCGTAAATCAAATAATTTAGGGGTGAGTGCCCACAAAGCAATTCTGATTAAATCATTAGAACAATTTTTTACCTTTTCCGAAAAATGTAAAGAGGCATTGGATCGCCGGGATTTCCAAGTATCAAAGGTTTTATTAAAAAATTGAATCAATTAATAGAAGAGATGGGAGTAACTTTCAACTCCCTTGTCGAGGAATGTTTCAATTTCAATCGAGGGGTTCCCGAAGATGTGGAGGAACAATTCATACAAGCGCAATTGGATATCATAGAACTAGAGTCAAAAGTGCCGGACCGATCGGCATCCGCGTCACCAGTTCTCCTCCCTCTGCTCACCGGTTCCCGGAAATGCGACTTCCCTTGCTTAATCTGCCCACTTTCAGCGGGGATATTTCTCAATTCCCAATTTTTAAAACTACTTACATCCCTATCGTTCACCACAATGATAGTTTAAGTGATGGGATGAAACTTACTTATTTAAAGAGTTGTCTGTCGGGCGAGGCTCTATCCGTCATAGGTCATTTAGACAATTTAGATTCAAATTATGCTATTGCCTGGGACGCATCGACCAAGCGTTATGATAACGCATCGACTCTCGCCGCCCGTATCCTGACGGATATGTTGAACTTCCCGCCGATCTCGCGCCCATCTCCCGAAGCTCTTGAGAAATATTTAAAGATCTATTCTGAATTGGGGCAACAATTAAAGTCAATGGAGATTCCTAATCTAAGCGATTACCTACTATATTTCATGGCGTTCCGCAGTTTAGATCCGGTAACGCAGAAGGAATTCAAATTTCACCATCCCGAAGACTTTCCTACTCTCACCGATTTGTTGGGTTACATCAACCGTCTCCAAATCGCGTCCACTTCCGTTTCCGGATCGCCTCCCCCTAGGAAACGGGAAGCTTCGCCGATCCGCCAGCCATCTCGCTCTTTCAATCGCGTAGCGCGTGCCTTCGCCTCCAGTCTTCAATGTCCTTACTATCGAGAGGCCCATAATATCTATCACTGTCGTGAATTCAAGGAACTCTCCGGCCGTGACCGATTGCAATTTATTCGCCGATCAGGGTTATGTTATAATTGTTTGGGGGCCCATTCACAAAATCAATGTCAGTCTAGCCAGCGCTGTCATAGTTGTCAGGAATTTCACCATACCTTATTACATATAGGGTTTTCGGAATCCTCGCGCCCAGAGGCGGGTCCGCGCTCTCCGCCTAGTTCACCCCGGCCAGCTTCCCCCACCGTCCGAGCTTCTCAGCCGCGCCGCTATTCGGCTCAACGCCCCACGGTCCGTTCGCAAGGACCTCGTTCCTCGCCGCCTCTACCAGTGTTCCACGCGGCACCGCCACCTCCTCCCCGGGGTTCACAAAGACGTTCGCCTAAATCCCATGATCATGCCCGAAGGTCCTATGAAAATTCACCGCCCTCGCCGTTCGATGCCCCCGTTTCTTATCACCATCCGGGGGGGTCCTTCCGCCCCTATCACAATGAATCTTCCCGGGGGCCCTCTCCACCACATGGAACCTCACCTGCTCGCCGATCACCAACATTAGGGGCCGCCGGTCACGATAATTGACTACCTACCGCCGCCGACACTCCCGCTCTCGCTCCTACTCGCCCAGATGTTCAACGCTCGCCGATAACCATTGCTAACCCTGTTCGCCGCTCATCGGGTAGGAGTGACGCACCATTCGACCACCATGTTTCTTCGCCGTCCCCCAGCCGCCGTCCTATTCGCCGGTGTCGCTCGCCGTCTTCTGATGTAAGCACAACATCTTCTCCGCCGTTAACGTTATTAGGTTCCTTTGGGAATTTCTCTCCTGCTCTCCTTCCAACTGCGCAGATTGCGGTTCGACGTCCTATTTATCCCCCCAAGCTTCTTCGCGCCCTTCTTGACTCCGGAAGCCAGGTAAGCTTCATCACCGCCGATTCCGCCTCTCGCCTAGGGCTGCCTGTCACACCCTCACCCGTCGGAGTTAATGTTCTTGGGGGCCCTTCAAACATTTCTTGCCCAGGGTATACTACCGCCTCTCTAGAAGTCCCGAACTCCTCGTCACTTAGGGTACGGCTCTTTGTAATTAAGAAAATAACCGACTCTCTTCCTACTTCCCATGTAGATTTGTCTCCTTGGCCGCATATTATCCAGTTACCACTCGCCGACCCTTCCTTGTGTCAACCAGGGGAGATTGACCTCCTGTTAGGAATAGACGTCCTTCCCCTCATCATTCTGGGGATCGCTCCCGTATCTCAGGGCGGACCCATCGCCCTTGAAACTGTATTTGGCTGGTGTATCATGGGGAATTGTCGCCCCCCAGCCAACCAACGCCGTATTACATGGTCGAAAGACGTGATCGACAACGAAGGAAAGACCTATCGTCCGCCTCCTCGCCGCCGTTTTCATCATCCTCCGCCTGCACCCAAGGCTGATAGCCTGACTACTTCAATTGCCAAAGATCCCTCTCCTGTAGTTCCCAGTCCTCCAGAAGCACTAATAGCCTTTAATGCGCTCACCAACCTCCAACTCAATAAAGATCTGAAAAAATTCTGCTGGCCTATGTCGCCTTTATGCGCGAATATCTTGACCTCGGCCATATGTCCTTAGTTCCGGATCCTGATGACGCCCGCGGTGCCACCTATTATCTTCCTCATCATCCTGTTCACCGACCTGATGACCCTCCGTCTAAAATCAGGGTAGTATTCAACGCTTCCTCACAATCGTCTAATGGAAAATCCCTCAATGATATTTCTTACACCGGGCCCAAGCTACAAACGGACATTGTTACCCTTATCACCCGCTCACGTACTCACCGATATATATATAATGCGTTGGGAAATAAAACTATATTGCGTTTCTCTGTAACCAAGGTTTATTTTAATTAATTACAAAACTTTTTATAATTTACATTACAGGTTTATTTTAATATGAAATCTTACCTGTAACCAAAGAAACAACACTATAAGTAACTATTTCACACCTTTTAACGTCAATAACTTATATTCAACTTGAAATTTAATAATCAATAATAATCACGTTTGATCACATTTAATCGTGGTCACAATTAGTCTTTTTTTTTTTTTTTTTTTTTTTTGGGACTTTAAGGCTTCCACTGAAGCCCTATACTGCCCATACTAACACCCATGGCACTGGGTGATACTTCTCCTACGAAAGAGAGCACCACCCAGGGCGGGACTCGAACCCACAGCTCCGGCATGGGAGTACGGCGCTTTACCGCACAGCCACACCGGGCCCCACACTTAGTCTTATTTTCATATGTTTATAACCTTCCCGCTATCACACCTGTTCTTTCGGGATAAATCAATTACAATTCAAATTATATTAAAAGAAGTTCGGCGAACATCTTTTACATCTCCCCCCCTGGAGAAGATAAACAGCAACGCTATATTGATCCTCCATTAACTTTATACTATATGCCTTTATGTCGGAACTGGAACAAGTTTTGTAATATGGAAAAAACCCGATTCTGGTTTCTTAAAGCCAATATCTATTTTGTAAATTGAGTTTGAATTTTTTTCCAAAATCTTAAATGGTCCTACTTTTAGTTCATCTAATTTTTTTTCTGTTTAATCGATTTCCGTTTTCAACATATACCAAATCTCCTACGTTCAATTCACAAATTCTTCTGTTTTGATCAAAACGATGTTTATTATAATTATGTGATCGTATGGTTCTTTCTAAGGCAATTTTCCTATCTTGAATTAAATCATTAAGTGTTTTTTCCTTTTTCAATTCTTCGGGAAGAATATCGAAATTTTCGCCTTCTAATAAATATTTTGGGGCAAAGCCTGTTACTGTATGCTTCGTTTCATTGTATCTTTTAATGCATTCGTGAGCTATGGTCGTCCAAGCAACTTTGCCCTTCCTTTCATTAATCTGACATCTAATTTTGTTGATCAGAGTTTGATTTAGCCTTTCATTAAGGCCATTAGAATGTGGTGCATTGACTGCCGTAAAAACAATGGGTATATTTTCTTTATCTAAAAATTCTTTGAAATCTTTTGAATTTATGCCTGGATATTGATCAGAGAGAATCATGCCAATTTTATTATCCTGTATGACTTTTTGATCCAATTTCTTAAAATCATTTGAGCCTTGAGTTTTTGAGGTCAAAATGTAAGCGTACCGTGTGAAGTGATCAACAAGAAGATGTAAATATTTTTTTGTAGAACGAGACCCACCTAATCCACCAATGGTATCTATAGACATAATCTGAAAAGGATAAGTAGCAGGACCTAGGTGAGACAATTGTCCTAAGTTAGGTGTTCCTCTTGATTTGTTTTTGATGCAGATTTCACAATTTTTACAAATTCTTCTGATATTATGTGTTAAGTTTTTCGCTGTATAGAACGGTTTAATTTTATTTTCCATTTGTTTTATACCTATATGACAATAAAGAAAATGTATTTTCTCTATAAACGTTTTACTAAATTCCTCCGAAAGCAAAATCTTTTCTTTTTTTCCAATCTTTTTGTAATAGATTTCATCTTTGAATTTCAGTTTGTTTTTATTATTTCGTATATCTTCATTTTTCCCCTGATCGTTTCGGATATCTTCTAGTTTTATTAAGTTTACAATTTTTAAACAGTCATCCTGATTTTCCTGCGGCTCCAACACTGCATTTCTACTTAAACAGTCTGCTTCTAAATTATATTTTCCTGGAGAATATATTATATCAAAATTAAACTGGGACAGATAATAGGTTAAGTCTCCGAGTTCTTCATCGGTTCTAGCCTTAATATTCATTCTTTCTAGGGGCTTATGATCACAGAAAACTGTAAATTTCTTGCCCATAAGCCAATGCTGCCAATATTTTACTGCCTCTTTAATTGCCAAGCATTCCAGATAAATAGCCTTTTTTCTTTTCTGGGCTTCATTCAACTTCCTGGAAAAATATGCACATGGTTTTTCTTCTTCATTTTTCTGAGGTTGTTTCAAGACAGCCCCAATTCCTTGTAGGCATGCATCTGTGTAAATATGTATCGGTAAATGTGGATCAAAGATGGCCAAAATCGGTTTTGAACACGGCAATTTTTTTATTGTCTCAAAGGATTTTTGACATTCTGCAGACCAGATAAATTTTTGTCCTTTCCTCAATAAATTATGCAACGGATCTAAAATAATCGATATATTTGGTACATATTTTCCGTAAAAATTAATTTTTCCTAAAAATTGTCGGACTTTTTTTTGTGTTCTTGGAACAGGAAAATCGTTAATAGCAGTTAAATTATCTTTCAATGGTTTAATGGTATTATCCTTAATTATATGGCCTAAATATTTTACCGAATCTTGCGCGAAGTTACACTTTGAAAATTTCAGTCTAAAGCCTTCCTTTAAAATTGCTTCTAATAATAAAGTTAAATGTTGAATATGTTCCGAAAATGTCTTAGAGAATATCAGAATGTCATCTATGTAATTTACGGTGAATTCCGAGAGCTTATGTTTTCTGATGATGCTAGATAGAATTCTCTGAAAGATTGCTGGGGACGTTTTCAAGCCAAATGGTAAACAGGTCCACTGAAAGTGTCCTTCTTGTGTAACAAATGCCGTTTTTTCCCTGTCTTCAATTTTCAAAGGAATAGACCAGAATGCTGAGTTTATATCCAGTGTTGAAAAATATTTGCAATCCCTCGTTTTAACCATTAAATCTTCAATTAGTGGGAAAGGTTGAGATTGAGGAACTAAAATTTTATTTAAATCGCGAAAGTCGATGCATAATCTTGATTTTTTTCCTTCTTCTTTTTTAAATGCTAGTGTTACCGGAGCAGCAAACGGGCTATACGACTCTTCGATTAGGTTTTTCTCTAATAATTTCGAAACTTGTTGTTCTATTTCTTTTTTGTCGTCGATGGTGCATCTGTATGGTCTTTTGAAACAATATTTATCTATTAACAAATTAATACGAGCCTCATAACCTCTTACGGTGCCTATATCGTATTTATCTTTAGCAAAAAGTGATTTATATGTGTGGATTAATTCATCTATTTTAGATTGCTGCTCATAATTTAGATTATTCACCGAAATATCAAAATCAGTCAATTCTATGTGTTCATTAAAGTTTATTTTATATTCACCTATTATGTCATCCGCATTTTTTTTTTATTAAATCAGCATTGCTGTTAAAATATTGCAAATTCTTTTCTTCATTACCATTTTTATCTGAAAAGCTGGGAATTATTTCTCTATCTTTGAAATTTATTATTTTTTCACTATCTTTCTTTTTAATTTCGTAATTCCTTTGAGTTATTTGCAGTTTTTCATTCTGAAATAGATGAAAATTTTCTATGCAATCTAATCCAATTAAAAATTCATAATCAAAATGTTCTTCATCTATCACAAAAACATTAACATTTTTTTCAATATCAAAAATCTTAATCTTCAGAGTTACCATACCAATAACCTTTTTCACGCCATTAATCGTTTTTATCTTTACATTTTTTTTCGGTTCACTAATTTGCACATTTTTCCAGGATAGTAATTTTGAATTTATGAGAGAAACGTTAGAGCCTGAATCATAAATTCCCATAACCTCTACCTTATCATTTAGCAATAACTTAATTTTGATTAATGGCGGAACTACTAGTTTTTTGGATCACTGTCATTAAATTCTACTTCTAATTCCGAATTATTAATGCTCTTAATTTTTCCTGACTTCTGTCTTTCATTTTCACAAATTCTACAAGGTTTGTCTCTCCATGTTGACCAACCTGAGTTGATTATGTTTTATGAGCATCGAACTGTACCAATCTAGGCATGGTTCTTCTAGAAATAACCTAAGGGTTGCAATTATATCAATATCTTCTTCTATTCCCAATCGGTTACACTCACTCTCAAAAACATCCATCCATTGGTATACATTTGGGGTTTTAAGTCCAAATTTCTGTATTACAAATTTCTCTGATACATTTCTTACATTATGACTTTCAGAAGTATCTTCATTCTTCCTAGAAAGAGTTTCCATCATTTTCGCCAATGCCTGTTCAGAAATGTCCGTAGCAAGAACCTCCTGCTGCGTTGTTACCTCCTCTAACAAATAGCCCTTAAATTGCACATTCTCCTCTTCATCCATGTAAGTGTTTTTTATTGCTTCCGTTATTGAAATAAAAACCTGCCTTTTTTGTCGTGTCTCTTTTGTAATGTATTTTTTACTTTTTCGTAAACTTAAATTTTTGTTATTTTTTCGTGTAGTTTTGCAGGTTGGAATTTATCTGGAATAACAAAGGTTTGCTTAACCTTACCTGTAGTAGTAATTGCAGTTATGCAAATTATATTTGTTTTTTTATCTTCAGCAGCTTTAACTTCGAATTGAAATCCCAATTTCTCCATCCTTTTTATAGCTGTAGCTAGTGTTGTTTTATAATGCGTTGGGAAATAAAACTATATTGCGTTTCTCTGTAGCCAAAGTTTATTTTAATTAATTACAAAACTTTTTATAATTTACATTACAGGTTTATTTTAATATGAAATCTTACCTGTAACCAAAGAAACAACACTATAAGTAACTATTTCACACCTTTTAACGTCAATAACTTATATTCAACTTGAAATTTAATAATCAATAATAATCACGTTTGATCACATTTAATAGTGGTCACAATTAGTCTTATTTTCATATGTTTATAACCTTCCCGCTATCACACCTGTTCTTTCGGGATAAATCAATTACAATTCAAATTATATTAAAAGATCGATACTTTAACATCTATGTTTTGACAATAACATCGATGTTTTGGATAAATATTTATTAACATCTATGTTTTTAACAAAAATAAGTATCATTTAACGTCGATGTTTTTACAATAACATCGATGTTTTTACCAAAAACAAAGCTGTTAATAACATCGATGTTATGGACAAAAACAACTTTGTTTTAACATCGATGTTTTTAATAAAAACAAGTATCCTTTAACATCTATGTTTTGACAATAACATCGATGTTTTGGATTAATATGTATTAACATCGATGTTTTTAACAAAAACAAAGCTGTTAATAACATCGATGTTATGGACTAAAACAAATTTTTTTTAACATCGATGTTTTTATCAAAAACAAGTGTACTTTAACATCTACGTTTTGACAATAACATCGATGTTTTGGATAAATGTGTATTAACATCGATGTTATGGACAAAAACAAAGCTGTTAATAACATCGGTGATATGGACTAAAACAAATTTTTTTTTAACATCGATGTTTTTAAAAAAAACAAGTATACTTTAACATCTATGTTTTGACAATAACATCGATGTTTTGGAAAATATGTATTAACATCGATGTTATGGACAAAAACAAATTTTTTTTAACATCGATGTTTTTAACAAAAACTAGTATCATTTAACGTCGATGTTTTGACAATAACATCGATATTTTTAACACAAACAAAGCTGTTGATAACATCGATGTTATGGACAAAAACAAATTTGTTTTAACACCGATGTTATGGACAAAAACAAATTTGTTTTAACATCGATGTTAAAACATATTTATTTTCGTTGAAAACATCTATATTAAAAACATAATTGTTATACCTAAAACATCGATGTTAATCCATTTTTATTTTTGTAGAAAACATCGATGCTAAAAACATTTTTGTTATACCTAAAACATCGATGTTATAACATCGATGTTTTGCATAAATATTTATTAACATCGATGTTATGGACAAAAACAAATTTTTTTTAACATCGATGTTTTTAACAAAAACAGGATCATTTAACATCGATGTTTTAATAATAATAACAATGTTTTTAACAAAAACAAAGCTGTTAATAACATCGATGTTTTTAACAAAAACAAAGCTGTTAATAACATCGATGTTATGGACTAAAACAAATTTGTTTTAACATCGATGTTTTTAACAAAAACAAGTATACTTTAACAGCTATGTTTAGACAATAACATCGATGTTAAAACATATTTATTTTTGTTAAAAACATCTTTGTTATACCTAAAACATCGATGTTAAAACATATTTATTTTTGTTAAAAACATCTATATTAAAAACATATTTGTTATATCTAAAACATCGATGTTAAAACATTTTTATTTTTGTAGAAAACATCGATGCTAAAAACATTTTTGTTATACCTAAAACATCGATGTTATAACATATTTGTTTTTGTCAAAAACATCTATATTAAAATCATCTTTGTTATACCGATGTTTTGAACAAAAACAAATATGTTTTAACAATAACCCTGTAGTTTTTAACGTAGATTTTTTGGACAAAAGCAAATATATTTTAACATCGATGTTTTGGACAAGAACAGCTAAGCTTTGTTTTTGTCCATAACATCGATGTTAATACACATTTATCCAAAACATCGATGTTATTGTCAAAACGTAGATGTTAAAGTACACTTGTTTTTGATAAAAACATCGATGTTAAAAAAAATTTGTTTTAGTCCATAACATCGATGTTATTAACAGCTTTGTTTTTGTTAAAAACATCGATGTTAATACATATTAATCCAAAACATCGATGTTATTGTCAAAACATAGATGTTAAAGGATACTTGTTTTTATTAAAAACATCGATGTTAAAACAAAGTTGTTTTTGTCCATAACATCGATGTTATTAACAGCTTTGTTTTTGTCCATAACATCGATGTTAATACACATTTATCCAAAACATCGATGTTTTAAACAAAAATAAGTATACTTTAACATTGACGTTTTTAGGATACCATCGATATTCCGGGGAAAAACAAATAGGTTTTAAGATCGATTTTTTGAACAAAAACAATGTTATATTTCACATCGATGTTTGGATAATAACAAAGTTGTTTTTAACAGAAACGAATAAGTTGTAACATCGATGTTTTTGTTAAAACATATTTGGTTTTGTCCTAAACATCGATGTTATTGTTAAAACTTAGCTGTTCTTGTCCAAAACATCGATGTTAAAATATATTTGCTTTTGTCCAAAAAATCTACGTTAAAAACTACAGGGTTATTGTTAAAACATATTTGTTTTTGTTCAAAACATCGGTATAACAAAGATGATTTTAATATAGATGTTTTTGACAAAAACAAATATGTTATAACATCGATGTTTTAGGTATAACAAAAATGTTTTTAGCATCGATGTTTTCTACAAAAATAAAAATGTTTTAACATCGATGTTTTAGATATAACAAATATGTTTTTAATATAGATGTTTTTAACAAAAATAAATATGTTTTAACATCGATGTTTTAGGTATAACAAAGATGTTTTTAACAAAAATAAATATGTTTTAACATCGATGTTATTGTCTAAACATAGCTGTTAAAGTATACTTGTTTTTGTTAAAAACATCGATGTTAAAACAAATTTGTTTTAGTCCATAACATCGATGTTATTAACAGCTTTGTTTTTGTTAAAAACATCGATGTTATTAACAGCTTTGTTTTTGTTAAAAACATTGTTATTATTATTAAAACATCGATGTTAAAACATATTTATTTTTGTTAAAAACATCTTTGTTATACCTAAAACATCGATGTTAAAACATATTTATTTTTGTTAAAAACATCTATATTAAAAACATATTTGTTATATCTAAAACATCGATGTTAAAACATTTTTATTTTTGTAGAAAACATCGATGCTAAAAACATTTTTGTTATACCTAAAACATCGATGTTATAACATATTTGTTTTTGTCAAAAACATCTATATTAAAATCATCTTTGTTATACCGATGTTTTGAACAAAAACAAATATGTTTTAACAATAACCCTGTAGTTTTTAACGTAGATTTTTTGGACAAAAGCAAATATATTTTAACATCGATGTTTTGGACAAGAACAGCTAAGTTTTAACAATAACATCGATGTTTAGGACAAAACCAAATATGTTTTAACAAAAACATCGATGTTACAACTTATTCGTTTCTGTTAAAAACAACTTTGTTATTATCCAAACATCGATGTGAAATATAACATTGTTTTTGTTCAAAAAATCGATCTTAAAACCTATTTGTTTTTCCCCGGAATATCGATGGTATCCTAAAAACGTCAATGTTAAAGTATACTTATTTTTGTTTAAAACATCGATGTTAAAATATATTTTTTTCGTTAAAAATATCAATGTTCATAACAGCTTTGTTATTGTTAAAACATCGATGTTAAATACAGCTTTGATATTGTCAAAACGTAGATGTTAAATAAAACTTTGTTTTTGTCCCAAACATCGATGTTATAAGATATTTGTTTTTGTCAAAAACATCGATGATGATAACAGCCGGTTTACTGTTAAAACTAATCTGTTTTAATCCAAAAAATCGATGTAAAACATATTGGTTTTTCTCAAAAAAATCGATGTCATTGTCAAAATATCAATGTTAAATTATAGTTGTTTTTGTTTAAAACATCGACGTTAAAACAGATATGTTTTGTCCAAAACATAGATGTTAAATACAACTTTGTTGTTGTTCGAAATATCGATGTTAATACATATTTAACCAAAACATCGATGTTAATACATATTTATCCAAAACATCGATGTTATTGTCAAAATATCGATGTTATTGTCAAAACATCAATACAGTAGAACCTCCATTGTCCGGGCCTCGATTAACCGGGGATCCAATAACCAGGGTGCCGAGGAGCCAATATTTTTTTGTTAATAAGCTTTTTTTTAATTTGTATGCCATTTATTTTGCATGTATAATATTTAAAAACAACTTATACGTAAATATTTAACGATTAGATAATGGTTAACTATCTAGTATGAAATAAAACAATAAATGGAAAAACACAGAAAGCGAGTATTGTATTCTGAGATGTTTCCGGTATCTAATACTCCAATTCCTAATCTAGGAACGGTATTATTTTCAAGTCTTTCCAGGAAACTCCTAATCTGGTCTGTTTGGCTACAAAACAAAATATTGTCAGTTGTAATTTAGTCTCGATTTAAATACTTACGAAGTAGCAAATGTCGGAAAAAAGAAACGTGTCGTTTTGAACCTTGAAGAGAAATTAACTATTTTAATTATTAATTAACTATATTTTGAAGAAGAAAAAAGACATTTTCGACTTCGTATCGTCTTCGGCCCATAATATATAAAATCATACATTTACTTTTTTTGTTATTTTTGTGTATTTTAATTTAATGTGTATAAAACGTTCGTTTGTTAATAAAAGTGATTATACCTTACAAGTGATTTTTTAACCTTTTTTTCTATTACATTAAGTCAATAAAATATTTTAATTCGATTATCCGGGATTTTCAATTATCCGTGGACCCCCATACCCATCATTACCCCGGGTAATGGAGGTTCTACTGTATTAAACTATACTTGTTTTTGTTCAAAACATCGATGTTAAAACATATTTGTTTTTTACCAAAATATCAATGTTATTGTGAAAACATCAATGTTAAAGTATATTTGATTTGGTTAAAAACATCGATTGTAAAACATATTTGTTTTTCTCAAAAACTTTAAAGTTATTGTCAAATCATCGATGTTATTGTCAAAAGTATACTTTTTTATGTTAAAAACGTCGACGTTAAAACAAATTTATTTGTCTACATAACATTGACGTTGAAAACACCTTTGTTATTTTCAAAAATTTGTTTTTGTCCATAACATCGATGATATTGTTTAAAGTATACTTGTTTTTGTTAAAAACATCGATGTTAAAAAAAAATTGTTTTAGTCCATATCATCGATGTTATTAACAGCTTTGTTTTTGTTAAAAACTTCGAAGTTATTAACAGCTTTGTTTCTGTTAAAAACATCGATGTTATTGTCAAAACACATGTGTTAAAGTATACTTGTTTTTGTTAAAAACATCGATGTTATTAACAGCTTTGTTTTTGTTAAAAACATCGATGTTAAAAAAAATTTGTTTTTGTACATAACATCGATGTTAATACATATTTATCCAAAACATCGATGTTATTGTCAAAACATCGATGTCGAAAACAAATTTGTTAATGCTAAAGCATCTTTGTTTTAACTAAAACATCGATGTTAAGAATATATATATATATATATATATATATATATATATATATTGTTGTTTTTTGTCTAAAGCATCGATGTTATTGTCAAAACATCGATGTTAAAACAAATTTGTTTTTGTTCATAACATAGAGTTTAATATATATTTATCCACAACATCGATGTTATTGTCAAAACAAAGATGGTAAAGTATCCTTGTTTTTGTTAAAAACATCGATGTTAAAAAAAAATTTGTTTTTGTCCATTACAACGATGTTATTGACAGATTTGGTTTTGTTAAAAACATCGATGTTATTAACAGCTTTATTTCTCTTAAAAACATCGATGTTAATGTCAAAACATCGATCTGATTGTCAAAACAAAGATGTTAAAGTATACTTGTTTTTGTTAAAAAACATCGATGTTAATATATATTTATCCAAAACATCAATGTTATTGTCAAAACATAGATGTTAAAGTATACTTGTTTTTGTTAAAAACATCGATGTTAAAATAAATTTGTTTTAGTCCATAACATCGATGTTATTAACAGCTTTGTTTTTGTTAAAAACATCGAAGTTATTAACAGCTTTGTTTCTGTTAAAATCATCGATGTTATTGTCAAAACATCGATGTTATTGTCAAAACATAGATGTTAAAGTATACTTGTTTTTGTAAAAACATCGATGTTATTAACAGCTTTGTTTTTGTTAAAAACATCAATGTTATTAACAGCTTTGTTTCTGTTAAAAACATCGATGTTATTGTCAAAACATAGATGTTAAAAACAAGTTTGTTAATGATAAAGTATCGATGTTAAAAGATATTAGTTTTTCTCAAAAACTTCGATGTTATTGTCCAAACATCGATGTTAAAGTATATTAGTTTTTTTCATATTTTTATTTGTCGAAAAAATCTATATTAAAAACATCGATGTTAAAAAATATTTATTCGTATACCTAAAAAAAAAAAAAAAAAAGGTCAGCAATCAAAAACATCGATGTTAACATCGGCCCACAAACATCGATGGTCGGAAAACATCGGCTGCGTAACATCGATGTTTTGCGCAAAACATCGATGTTTCAAAAACATCGACATCGATGTCGCATCCCTACTTCATATACGCTCGAACTCCTTCAGCCCAAATCCTCAGTTCATTCCCGCAATACCCGGTCCAGGCCTTCAGATATAAATATACCGGCCCACCGAACGTCAGCATTCGAAAGATCTTTCATATTCAGGTCCTCAACCGTATGGAATTCTATTCCCCCTTTTATTCGTCATTCCAACACCCTCCCTACCTTCAAATCCCGCCTGTACAATTCCTATTAATCCAGTTTCCCGAAAAATTGTAAATAGAACTTCCAATTCGGAATCCAAATTTTAAAGCGGAAGTTGTCATTATTTTTCGATTTAAGCTCTGTTCATTTTGTTTATAGTTATGTATATACGTGCACATTTAAGTAGTGCAATGCCAGTTATGTTTGCCAATTATTTTTATGTATTATTATGTTTAATCTTAGCACAAGAAGTTTTCTTTATAATTTATGTTTATACTAGCATTCCCCGTCGCGGCTTCGCCCGCGAGCCTTTAAAATCACCTTTGTGATCATTCTTGGTATTGATTTAATATAATATGTTAACTGATGTTAAGGAAATTTAGTAGAATCGGAGCTTCCGGGAGGTGGAATGTTGGAGGGTAAGGTGCCTTGTCGGTAGAAGAGAGGGAGACGCGCAATGGAGAGTTCACTAAAACCGCCGAAACAAAAAATTGCTTACTCGTCGTGAGCGCTTCATTTTTCGGCTTTAAAACATGGTTTTCGACGCCCCGTAAGAGCTTTCGAGTTATCTCGTAGTATCAAGATCTTTAAAATGAGTCCAAATTAGATATTTTTTCTCGAAGTGCAAAAATAGGTGTCCGTTAGAGTTAAACTACAATTTCGCCATTTAAATTCCTTGGGGGTCACATTTTTGAAATTCCTTTCTTAGTGGTTACCTACATCGCGTTTAAAATCTAAATTCCGAACTTTTTTTAGCTGATTTTAATTGGTCTTTCCGTGTTGCATTGCTGTTCCTGACACGTCGCCTTTTAACTTGCTTCTTCTCAGAAAGTTGCGGTAGTAGAGCTTCACACACGTCAAAATGGCCATTAAATAGCGTACCAGTAAAACGTACTCTTTTCGTGGGATTAGAATTATTGCCAAATACCGCATAAAGCTCATCATTGCGATATACTTCAAAAAGGTAAGGAAACAATTCCCCAGCTGCCGTTAGTTCCACAAATCCGGCATGGGTTGAATGCTGAGACATATGAGTGTAATAACTACTGAAATCAGAATAATTGTTACCGTAATCATTTTGAGTAAACGCAGAAAATTTGTCCCTATTTGGATGTCTTGTTGTACTACAATTTGCCGAAAATGACAACATTTTTCTTGATCGAAATAAACACGCACCATCCCCAATCATGGGAATCACAGCATGCATAATTTGATTACCACTAATATTTAAATAATCAGTTGCCATATTCTATGTGAATGTCTATTTTAATGATATTGTCTATTTAATACATCAAAAAAAACAAATGGTTTAAAACCTCAAAAATAAGTGTCCGTTAGAGTTAAACGACAATTTCGCCATTTAAATCCCTTAGAGGTTACATTTTTTAAATTCCTTTCTTAGCGGTTCCCTAAAATCTAAGTTCCGAACTTAAAGTTTCTATCATTAGTAGTTTTTGCTCTGCATTGATTCTATCAGTCAGGACAAAGCCTCTTAAATATATGGAGAAGAGATCGAAATAAACAGGCCCCATCCCCAATCATGGGAATCACAGTGTGCATAATTTGATTACCACTAATATTTAAATAATCAGTAGCCATATTTTATGTAAATGTCTATTTTAATAATATTGTAACGTTAAATCGATATTCAAATAAAAAACATATGGTTTAATATCTCAACAATAGATTTCCATTAGAGTTAAACGACAATTTCGCCATTTAAGCCCCTTAGGTGTTACATTTTTGAAACTCCTTTCTTAGTGGTTACCTACATCGCGTTTAAAATCTAAATTCCGAACTTCAAGTTTCTATCATTAGTAGTTTTTGCTCTGTGTTGATTCTGTCAGTCAGGACAAAGCCTCTTATATATATAGAGATTATTCTTCCAATTTGTTTTATTTTAATCTTGATCTAAGGCTCTTAATCCCATAAATGTATAATATAATATTGTTCAGAAGGGACTTGTCCCGGAACAATCTAATAAAGAATTTATTATTATTATAAACCAAAATATATATTATGTAAGAAAAATCTTTACTGGTGACAGCGCACGACAATGACGAATTAGATAAAAAATCATCAGATTCGGTCAGAAGAACATAGAAATATGTTATAATTTTCATTTCATCAGTCAGATATTTGCTGACAGAAAATGTTTACATCTAAAAAAAGAGGCCACAATGCCGGGTTTGGCTTTGAATATTGAGTGACAAGAAGTTGCCCTTAGTTTGAGAATCACCCATATATATCATAGAATAATACAAATAACTAGGTGAATAGCTACCAAAATTGAGATTGAATCTCAATAATATAATAATCACAACTGGAAATAAGACAAGTTTTTTTTTTTTTTCTCATATGAAATAAATCCAAATCCTGCAATTGAATAAAAATACAATACTATTTAGCTAAGGAAATAAAATAATAGTGTTATTGAAATCAATTATGAATCAAGAAAACCACCTTTTTAATTGAGATTTATGTGACCATACTCTCAAGATCTACAACATTGTTACATTTATAAATAAATTAATAAAACTTGCCTTTTCAATCAGAAAAGGTAATTAGAATTGAAAAATGAAATAATCATGATTAATAGGACAAAGTTTATGACAATAGTGTTTTATGAAACCTGAATGCAATAAATAGTTTATCAAAGGATTAAGATAAATGGCAGAATTTGGACTTCATAATAATGTAGGTCCATGTTGATTTAATTAGGTAATAATTGATAAATTTAATAAAACACTAAATAAAAATTTTTACACATAAATGATAGTACATATTTGAATTACTAATTAATAAGTATAAACTATAGAGAGAGAATTTACTATAATTACTAAGCAACGGATGGGTTATGAAGTAAACCAAAATTTTAATAAAATAGTGTAAAATATTTAATTTATGACTTATTAACTTTCAATTTAAAATTTTCAAACCATTATTAACATTCAATAAATCTTGCAAGCTGATATACATGTTATTATTGATTTATAAATCAAAAGGAGAAATACTGGCTGGCAGTTAACAACAGAAATATTAATACTGAGTTATATTTTAAATAGATGGTAGCTAACAAAAATTGAAATAAGAAATAAAACCAAATCCAGCATTTAGAAAATAAATATATAAAATAAAGCTGCATTGCAAGCTTGAAAATTAACAAACACTACTTATATGTTAAATGTCCCGGAGGACCAAAAATGTTCGAATTTGGCCCCCAGCAGACTGTCAGGGCTCAAAATCTGTGGCCGGTTGAAACTCTGAATATAAATCTAAGTGGACTGTATGAATTAAATGAAGAAATGAACAAAACAAAAAGAAACCTCTATTTTTTTTAATTTACAATTTTAAAGTGGAACAGACAGTAGAATTTCGGAAGAAGTATTTTATGGCATTGCTAGGTTTTATGGATGACATGGACGATCGTGGAGATGATGCGAACGATGAATAAAGTTGGGGGTGGGCGATCATGCCGATAAATTAATTTGCACATGACTTACATTTCGATGATAATTGTCAGGCCTGACAACATGCTTCATTCTCCGCCCCAGGTATCCCCATGGGGCACCTTCTTTCTTCTACTCCATACTGAGGTGAAGAAGATGAGAGAAAAAAAAATTGACAGGAATGGGCGCACGTAGATGCAGTGCTAGGTCCGGGCTCTCAAGTGACAGTGCTACGTGTGGCCCTAGTTACACGCTAACTGTCCAAAAAGCTAATGGCATCTATTATCAAATATGTAACACTGTCGTAGGGAAACGATAGGGGGAAAACAAGACAAAAATGATTATTTAAAACACACTGTACCTCCCAACCCTACTGTACGGAAGCAAAAGCTGAGTCTTACTTACTTACTTACTTAATGCGGCTCTACAACCCGTTGACGGGTCTTGGCCTCCACCAGCAGCTTCCGCCACTCGTCGCGGTTCTGTGCGGCTGCCATCCAGTTTTCTGTGCCCAGAAGATTTCTGGCATCGGATGTCACTCCGTCTCTCCATCGAAGTCGGGGTCGTCCTCGTCTTCTTGAACCATAAATGGGCTCGGTTAACAATTTCTTCGGCAACTCTGCTTCCATCATGCGGGCTACATGACCGGCCCATCTAAGACGGCCCAGCCTAATACTGAGGACTATATCTGGTTCTTTTAAGAGTTCATAAATCTCCTTGTTTTTCCTTTTTCTCCAGGTATCTCCTATAAGGATACCTCCAAATATTCTTCGTAGAATTTTCCTTTCAAAAACAAGGAGTTCGTTTTCATGGGCTTTGGTCATGGTCCAGGTTTCAGACCCATATAGCAGAACTGGGCGGATTAATGTTTTATAGAGGTGCAATTTTGTTACTCTTGATAGGATACGCCCTCTAAACTGCTTCTTGAGGCTAAAATAACAGCGATTTGCCGATATGATCCGTTTCCTAATTTCTACCTCTTCGTTATTCTGGGAAATGAGGGAACCTAGGTATGTGAACTGGGAGACCTTTTCAAACACATGGGATCCAAATGATACCATCTCCCCAGGTTTAGGCACTTCCCCAGTCACCTTGTACTTTGTTTTGGCCTGGTTAACCTCCAGTCCCAATCGTACAGCTGGACCCACTATAGCCATGAATGCCTCCTGTACCGCCGCATAAGAGCGCCCAACAATGTCCACATCATCCGCATACGCCAACAGCTGCACCGTTCTGTTGAAAATGGTCCCTCCAACTTGGATCCCTGAGTCCCTAACAGCCTTCTCAAGCGCAAGGTTAAAGAGTAGGCAGGCAAGAGCGTCTCCTTGTCTTAGTCCCTTTGTCGACTGGAATTCCTCCGACAGCTCTCCATTAATTCGTTCTGAACAAGTTACATCCTTCAGGGTTAGCTTTGCCAGTCGAATTAGTTTAGCGGGGATTGGAAACTCCTCTAGTGCCTTAAATAACTCTTCTCTATTGATGCTGTCATAGGCAGCCTTAAAATCAATAAAGAGGTGGTGTGTCTTCACCTTATATTCACAACCTCTCTCTAATATGGTTTTTAGGCTGAAGATTTGGTCGGTTGTGGACTTACCTTTTCGGAATCCACACTGGTACGGTCCAATGATACGTTCCGCATATCGGTTTAAGCGGGTATACAAGATATTGGACAGGATCTTGTAGCCACAGGACAATAAGGAAATGCCTCTATAGTTACTGCATTTCAGCCTGTCCCCTTTCTTATAGACTGGGCAGATAATGGATTTGTTCCAGGCTGTAGGCATCGTCTCTTCTGTCCAGACTGTCATCATCAGGTTGTGTAAGGCCTTCACCAGTTCTTCACCTCCATTCTTGAACAACTCAGCTGGCAGACCATCACTTCCAGGGGCCTTATGACATTTCAGCTGATCAATTGCACTGAGTACCTCGTCTTCGTCAGGGGGCTCAAACTCCACTTCTAAATCCTCCTCCCGAGTTCTATTAGTGCTCTGATCATTATTTTCCTGTATAGGAGCGGTATTAGAAAGGAGTTCGCTAAAGTGTCTTCTCCATTCTGCCAATACTTCCTCTTTACTTGACAGTAGGTTACCTTCCTTATCCAAACAAGATCTTTGATAAGGGGTGAACGGCTTTTTACCGCAATTGACCATGCGGAAGAAGTCTCTCAGTTCTTTGCTGCCATGAAGCTCCTCTATCTTTTGAAGCTGTTCCCTTTCATACTTCCTCTTCTTTTTACGGTGCAGCTTCTTCTCTTCTCTACGCAGTCTTCTATACTCCACTACGTTTCCTCTCGTTTCTCGTTGCAACATCGCTTTGTATGCCTTATTCTTCCGGTCAGAGGCGGATTCACATTCATCATCGAACCAGGGGGAACGAGGCATCCTTTGCTCAGGTCCCAGGATAGACTCAGCTGTTGCGTCTAGAGCTCTCGTACATACTGACCAGCTAACCTCGACTGAGTCAATTGGGGCAGGGTCACTAGAAAGCTTAGTATTAAGCTCTACAGAGTACTGGTCTTTCACATCGGGATCCTTAAGTTTCTGTAGGTTGTACTTCTTTGAATTATGCCTGTCTGAGCGATATCTAGCCACGGATATTTTTGCAATGATGCGAGCTATTGTAAGGTGGTGATCTGAGTCAATATTAGCGCTACGGAAGACTCGTACATTCTGGAGGCTTGATCTATGTCTCTTCCAGATTAGTATGTGATCAATCTGGTTTATCACGCTCCGGTCCGGGGAGACCCAGGTACCTTTGTGTATAGTTTTGTGAGGGAATAGAGTACTGCCGACGGTGAGATCTCTGGATGCAGCAAAGTTGATAAGTCTCAAGCCATTCGAATTGGACTCATTGTGAAGGCTATACTTGCCAATAGTAGGCCAAAAGACGTCTTCCTTGCCAATTTTTGCGTTAAAATCACCTCCGATTATTTTCATATCGTAGCTTGGGCATGCATCTAGTGTTCTCTCAACGAGGTCGTAGAATCGATCCTTTTCATCGTCATCCGCAACCTCAGTAGGCGCGTGTACACTTAGCAAGCTGTAATTGTAGAATCTGCCACGAATTCGAATCAGGCATATTCGTGGGCTTATGGCTTTAAATCCAATTACAAGCTGTCTATATGGGCCTCTGACGATAAATCCTGTCCCGAATTCATGCCGAGCCTCACTACAACTATAATATATGGAGTGCCTTCTCTTTTCTAAGACGCCACATCCTGTCCAACGCACTTCCTGGATGGCAGTTATGTCAATTTTAAAACGGTCAACTTGATCTAGGAGAATTTTAAGAGCTCCAGGTCTGTAAAGGGACAACACATTCCAAAGTTAAAAGTCCTTGTAGGGGAGCCGGGTCTATTACCTTTATTTCTGATCACGTCCGAGGCTTTAGTGTGGGGTTTCATAATAATTTGATTTCGGGTAGCGGGGCTATTAACCCTCACTGCGTACCCTAGTCCCGTGATGGGGCTGCCACCTTCGGCTCGGGACCGCCAGCCGTGTAACCCTACGGCGGGGGCCCTCACAGGGTGCTACCAGCCGGGCCAGCTGGACCCTGGTTTATTAGCGAGGTGTTACTCCTCGATCCCTCCTCCTTGATCCTGGCTTGGGACAGGCCGTGGGTCGGGGCACGAGGCCACTGCCACACAGGCGGAGTTGCTGAGTCTTACTAGATAAGCATAAAAACAGACTGACAGCATCCAAAATGAAATACCTAAGGAGAGTAGATGGATTAATGTTGAACTTGAATTGTTCTCCAAGTTCTTGTATAAAATAGTCAATATCAGCTAAACTATTAGCTGCAATCAGCCCATCAACTACATACAGGGCAATTATCAGTTTGGACATATTTTACTTTCGGATGAATAGACAGGGATCTGCTGCGCTTTTACTGAAGCCCTTCGATGTTAGGAAATCCTTTAATTTCTTATTCCAACATCTTGGAGCCTCTTTTAGCCCATAGAGACTCTTTTTTAACCTGCAAACTCGTCCACTCCCATCATTATGTCCTTCTGGTTGTTTCATATAAATATTCTCTTCTAAATCGCCATATAAAAAGGCTGTTGTGATGTCAAATTGCATGAGGGTGAGATTTTCACTCGCAGCGACACTCAATACTGTCCTAATGGTCCACAAAGAAGCAACTGGTCTGAAGGTCTGGTCATAGTTGATACCTTTCTTTAGTGAGTATCCTTTCACAACCAGCCAAGCCTTGTATTTATCTAAGGATCCATCTGGGAACATCTTCACTCGGTAAACCCACTGTGAAGGAAGGGCCTTCCTCCCTTTGGGCAAATCTTCCAGCACCCAGGTGCTGTTCTCCCTGAGGGAAGCAATTTCGCTGTCTATTGCTTCTCGCCACTTATCACTGTTGATACTCGTAACAGCTTCATGAAAAGTTCGAGGTATGACTTCATTATACCATAATGTTTCAGCAGCAAAGATGTAATCAGCTAGCCGGGCAGGAGCTCGATCGTAGTGTCGACCTCGGTCGTTGTTCCATCTCTCTTCTTCAGTATCTGGTACTTCCTCAGCTTCTCCACCCTCTAGCTCCTCTTCTTGAATTCTCGTGCAGTATCTTCCTTCTTTTTCTTGCAGACTTATATTTTCTTGGTCTTCAAGGTTTATATTTTCGGTTTCTTTTTAACTGGTTCTTTTAAGAATTTTAGTTGATTATTCTCTCCATTATTGGAAACAACTTCTCCATTATCCAAATCATTGTTAAGAAATGGAATATCCAGACATTCTTCATTATTCATATCTTCGCCTGGGTTACCAGTGCCTTCTTTATTAAGATTATCTTCATCACCTATTATTGGCAATTGCATTAAAATAGTTGATTGTTTGGTTACCCGTCTTTGTAGTTTTGTTACGTCTTTTTCTGATGTATGATTTTCTCTTATAACCTTCTCATCAAATATAACATCTCTGGAACGCACAATTTTGCCTTTAGAAAATATTCTATAACCATAGAAGTCTCCCTCATAACCTATTAAAATACCTTCTTGTGCTTTCTGATCCAACTTACTTCGTTTTTCCTTTGGTATGTGGAAATAACATTTGCTTCCAATTAATTTAAAATATTTAATGCTCAGTTTTTTTTTTAACCATAGCTCAAATGGGGAAACATCTTTGATATTAGTTGGACCAGACCTGTTAAGTATATAAGCTGCTATGTTGGTTAATTCAGCCCAAAGCTCTACCGGTAAATCATCACGATTGTACATCATAGACCTCACTGCTTCAACCAATGTTCTGTTTTCCCTCACACTTGAGCCATTTTGTTCAGGTGTGTAAGGCATAGTAAACCGGTGCTGAATCCCTTTGACGCGAGAAAAATATTCATCTTATCATTATCGAATTCACCTCCATTGTCACTCAGGATTGCCTGGATCCTATGCCCTGTTGTTTCTGCTTCAGAGACCAGTTATTTCAATTTATCACCTACTTCACTCTTTTTCTTCAAAAAATATAAAAATCTGTAATGTGAAAAATCATCTTTTATTAAATGAAAATAACGGTAACCAGGTCCGCAAACATCAGTGTGCAATAGTTCTCCTGGTTTACTAGTTCTTAGTCGAGTTCCAAACTTCAGCCTATGAGCTTTAACGACAGCGCACCCTTTACAGACCTCTTGGTCTAGTTTCAAACTAAAGCCCAATTCCTTTGCAATAATATTTTTTACGTGTCTCTTATTTAATGAGCTAAACGTTCGTGATATAACTGTAATGAATTAACAGTGTTTACCGCAGTTTCTGGAAAAACTGGATAAATATCAAGCTTATACAATCCTCCACTTCTGTCGCGTTTTCCTCTCAAGAGTGGTTTTCCATTTAGCTTGATTGTACAGCTTTTACTATTTGAACTGAAAAAACTGTTAAGAGGGTTTTTTACATGTGCTGCCAAGACTGAAAAGAGATTTTTCTGAATAACAGGGACGTAATTAACGTTTTAGAGGGTCACTTCTATTTCTTTCCCAAATACCTTGCTACGAAAGTCAATACTTCCCATTCCTTGAGCCTCGACTAAGCTGCCGTCAGCAGTCACAACCATGTGAGGATTTTCAAACTTCTGAAATGAAGAAAATAGATCCCTTCTGTTAGAGAAGTGACTCGTAGCTCCATTGTCCACATACCAACCTTCTTCACCCCACTCGGTCTTTCGGTCAATGGCTAGAACATTGTGAGTTATGTTGGCTTCAGGAGACTTGTCTCTTTGGAACCTATTAATAGATTTAAATTTACCTCTATTCTCTTCCATCATTTTCTTGCAATATTTAGCTATATGTCCCTTTTCTTGACAATAAAAACATTCTATATCATTTCTTGTTTTATTTGGCCTTCTTCTAGTTGTGTTATACAATCTAGTTACCAATGCCTCTTCTTTAACCTCTGTTTTTTGAAAACCAATCAACTTTCGTAGGCACAGATTTGTGCGGTGAAGTTATCAATTGTCCTTTCGCTTTTGCTCATTAGCATCCAGCTTCAGCGAAAAGAAAAATACGAATCGGGTAAAGTTCCTAATAATTTGCATATTAAAAATATTCCTGGAAGTTCTCGTTCAGGATGGTCATTATCTTTAAGTTCTTGATTTAGTTCTTTTCATAAATTTTTAAGTTTACTAATATGGGTAGCCATGTAATTGTTCTGTAACTTCTTATAATCAAAAAATTCCATGCATAGATTGTATGCCTTGTCTTCAGTTGCACAATTAAAAATTCTATGGAGCTCCATCCAAACTTCCCTTGCTGAGGTCAACCTAATTACCTTCATTAGCATCTCTTCGGACATATTGGTAGTGAGAACTAAGAGAGCAGAACTATCAGCTTTATTGAATTCAGCTAATTCTTCATGGTACTTTTTCAACATTTCAGCTGATTCCGATGAGGCAACTGGCTCTGGCTTCGTTAGTTTTCCTTCTATAACATCCAAACCTCCAGCTATTGACCTTAAGCAAATCAAAATTTTATACCTCCATGTGATCCAATTTGACTTGCCTTCAAGACAACCAATCTGAACAACTTTTGTTTCCATCTTACAAGAATGTGGGTCCTTCTGTTTAACACTTCTTCTTTTCTCCTTTTTCTTTGTTGATATATCAGGGCAGGTCCATAACCAAATGAAACTTTTGATGTTAATAATTATTTATTTGTTAACAGTTTAAGGCAACTTTCAAAATTAAACCTTTTTTTAATAATTGTTTTCAGCAATACGAATAAAAACATGTGAGTGATTCATTATATGTCGATAGATTAGTTTATTTAATATAGATTATTGATAGATTATATGTCTGTAGGTATCAGCGAAATATATACATAGTGTTAACGAATAGAATCAAATAAATTTTAGATTATAGTAATTTTCCGTTTTAAAATAGATTACAGCAAGCCCCTCTTTTTGGTCTTAAAATGTTTGTTTGAAATGTTTTCTTAGCTAAGAACAGTGATTGATCTATAAGTAAGATTAAGACCAACTCCGGGCTAACGGTCTGCGAACCAAGCCCTAATAATGTTTAAAATTTTAATTGTAATTGTAATTAATATTTTTTTGTAATAAAACATTATTGTATTCTATTCTAGTACTATGACACTTAGCAAATATGATAGTATAAGATTTATAATCTTCTGCTAGCTGTATCTCCAGATAATAATTACTGTACTCGTATATAGCAGGTACGCCAAAAAAAAATATAAAAAATCGCAATCCGGAATTCGCACAAATTCTGAAACCTATTCAAAATAGTACTATGATATCTGACAAATATGGTAGTGTACGATTTATAATGTTAATAATTAATGATAAATTTTAGTAGGGGAGCTGAGGAGAGAACTAGCAGAGCTGAATTTGGACACTACTGGAACAAAAGCGATCTTGTTGGCCAGCTTATGTGATTATTACTTGAGTCAGGGCATAGATCCTGAAACAGTAGAGTTTGAGGATAGTTCTTTAAAAGCTACTTTACATAATTCGTCTGCTGAGCTTAATGAGAAGATGACTAGTCATAATTAAAATTTGCCTATTGACATAAATGATAAGCTGACCCGATTGTCTGGTGAAATAAATGACAAATTGGCCAGCCAGTCTACTGAGCTTAATGAAAAGATAACTAGCCTAAAGTCAAATTTCTCGACTGAGATTAATGACAAGCTGACCAATTTGTCTTGCGAAATGAATGATTTTGTTCAAGCTGAAGGGTGAGATGGATAGTGTGAATGACAGATAAGCTCAACAAGAAGCGAGAGAGGGCTGTTGCACTGGAAGAGTAGTTTAAAAAATTAAAAAGGAGGCTGGAAAAAAAAGTTGAGGCAGTCGTGAGAAAGCAATTTGCCAATCAGTCATTGGTAGAAGAGTAAGGATGTAAACCCGCAGTTATAGAAATTTGAGCCAGAATAAAACCACCTTTTGATGGTACGTCGTCCTGGTCGAATTACCTCAAGCAATTCAACGCTGCGGCCAGTGGTAATGGGTGGTCTCCTGGAGATAAGGCAGGTGCCCTTATGGTGGCCCTCAGAGCAGATGCACTGGATGTCCTCCAGACCCTCAATGCCGATGAACCCTATTATTTTAACATCTTGAAACATGATTTGGCCATGCTCCCCTCCAACAGGTATACCAGACCCAGCTGAAGAACAGAAAGCAGAAGGCAGCTAAGAGTATCCAGGAGGACGTACGTCGAGGAGGACGTAGCTAGGATGGTAAGACTGGCTTATCCAAGAGTGTTTAGCGGTCCAAGCTTTTGCTGATGACCTGCGAGACTTGGAACTTCAGAGGGCGATGAGGCTTGCTTATCCTAAATTGCTGGTGGATGCCCTATTCACTGCATTGGAGTATGAAGCGGCCACAGAGGCTTAATAAAGATTGCCCTTAGCATCTTTTAAATATCTTCTTCTGTTCTCTTTTTAAATAATAATGGAACAAATAATGCATGTTCATAATTCATATATATATATATTTTTTTTTTTTTTTTTTTTTTCGGTTGGCGCATTAGGCCTAATGAGACCTTTGGCCGCGCAGTGTGGTCTTCTTACAGACATTTGTTTTGCTTGCGGGAGTACAGACAGCCTGGAGGGGGTAGCCCAAACCTCACGTTGCTGCAAGCCATGGTCACCATGGTACAGCGGCAGACTGCCCATAGCTCCATAACCAATCCCATTGGGGCCAATTTGGCAGTGTCCTTCACACCGATGGCGTCAGCTCTCTCGGGTTCAAGGACAGTGACAAACTGGTCTAGGTCCAAGGATTATGGTAGCTCAGAGTCAGCAGGCCCCGAGGACCTATATTTCTTTCCCAGAAGCATACCGTCCCTGAACCAAACCTCCGGGCGGTTACTGACATCCTGGAGAACCACACCACGATTCTCGATGAGATACACGGAGAAGGTTGATCACTCCTACGCCCGGTCGGTGTGAGTCGCCTCCAGTAGGCTGACGGGCCTCACATACCCGGGGGTGGGGGTAGACTTGGACTGCGTGGCTTTTATTGGTGGGCGGTCCCCCGAATGGAGCGGTCACCCATCCAAGTACTGACCACGATGGACGTTGCTTAACTTTGATTATCTATTGCAAGCGCCCTTGTCCACTCGGCCATCCCGGCCCCATATATATATATATATATATATATATATATATATATATATATATATATAATAATATATTGAAAACCGGATTTTCACAAACTTAAATGAATAGGTTAATTCTTTATCTTAATAAAATGTTTAAAAACCTATAGATAGTATAAAAAACACATTCTTCAAAAAGAGAGCATGAAAAAAAAATTGATAAATTTTAACGCATGGAAAAGCAAAAAACTTTAAAAAAAAAAATGTTTTTTATTTTTATTTTTGACAAATAATGAAATTTTTAAACCATAATGACAATTTTTTTTTTCTTAATATAACGAATGTAGTTATTAAATTAATAGGCATTTGTGTTTACCCCAGGAAATGTACAATAAAAACTTGTTACATAATAGTGTAAATTTAATTTACAACTTTTATCTTATCTTAAGTATTTGCACACTTTCATTAATGAAGTAAAAATGTTTGTTTACATCCTTGAATTTAATTATGATCTTCCCAATCAGTTTTCTAAATATTAAAACAATGAAAATGTTTCAGTTATGGTAAAACATTTCAGGGGATGCGTTGCCTGTAATTTGGAAATCATGGACATTTTGAGGAAATTTTAAAAGTAGGTTATGTCAGAAATTCACAACATGACCTCCATGGCCAATGCAGGTAAATTAGGAATCCAGCATCATAATTTATTGTTTATCAGGACATTTATCCAAAGCATCCAGAGAATAAAACAAACGATGATTTAATTTTTAACACTTCTCAACAACTGCACACTCTTCCACAGTCACTAAAGTTAACAATAATTGAAAATTTATGACAAGCGTTAGACCAAAATGTTTGGAAACATGAGAGAACCCTTCCGGTTACTACCTCAAGAATCTTTTAGTTAAAGAACAGGGAAAAATCAAACTGGTTTAAAACAATTAGAGCCTTAGTTAACAAGTGTAAGTATAATTTAGCTTTCAATATAATTTTAATTTTTGTCAGTATTTAAAAGCATTTTTAATAGAAAATTTTAGTGGGCAAATACTTTTTGCTAACCCTGTAACTGCAATAAGTATCAGTTGGTTGAGGCACTTAATTTATTCCACTAATCCTTCAAGTATTCTTGCAAAATGCTCAAATCCTGTTCTATTTCTATGTCTTCTATTTTCAATAGTTGTCCTTCAGCTGTGAAAAAAAACAAAACTAACATTATAAAACACAAAAAACTCATTATTTACAATTCTGGAATATTATTATATTGTGATTTTTTTTGTCAGTATGCAAATTTATAGTAAGAGTGAGACAATAGCTTTTATTAAGAAATAATGCAATGAGAGGTAACTAAAATGCATGATAGTGGTAAAAATTTATTCTTATAAAGTTATCTCATATTAAATTGTATATTATAATTAAGGCCCAGATTTTTTTTTTTTTTTTTTTTTTTTTTTTTGACAGACATGGCCATTTTTGAGATTATTCAATTTGTACAATGAATATAAATATTGATGGATAAAATCGTGAAACCAGATTTATTTAATGTATGTAGTTGATTATTTTTAATTTTTAACTTGGTACATGCAAAAGTATTATCCAGTCATATACATCACTGTTTTCAGTCATTTTGTTCATTTGTATTTTCAAAATTAATGCCAGAGACAAATTCAGAAAATTCACTGAAAAAAAAACTTCTTTAGGATGGGGTAACAAAGAGGAATTTCTCATAAATTAAAAAGAATTGACAGTAAAATAAAAACAAAACCTATTTGTTGTTGATCCCTTCCCTTATCTCGAATTTTTTTCAATAGTCATTTGTTTTTTGCACTATAGAAAAAACACATAGGGGTCACCTGGGGTATAGTGGTTAGCATGGCAACCTACAATACTAAAGGTAGCAGTCCTAAATTTTGCCTATCCAGGTATAATTAGGATAGGGATCTTTAACGAGTACCTGCCATCGTACAGGCTCGGGATCTCCATTGTACGTCCTATCCGAGGGACGGCATGGCTAAGGATTTTTTACTCCCACTAAAAAATCCTAGGGCCACCACTGTAGCATCGTCCGATTAGCCTTAGTGGCATAAAGTGACGTTAAACAAACAAAACACATTGTTTCAATGTATTCAGATGTTTCAAAACATCGATATTTATCTGCCGATGTTATACTGGGTGTCCCAGACCTAGTGTAAAAAAAAAAAAAAAAAAAAAAATGGGAAATACTGCATGTTAAACGGGGTAGAATGGCGCAGAAACGAGTTTCCTATCTCAATCTGTTGAGGAGATAGAATTTTTTTTGTTTTTATTTTTGAAATCTTACTTTTGTCTGAAAAATGACAGTTTTCTCTACTTTGGTTTAGCATAGAAACAAAAACGATGATATTTCCTTAATAAGCATTAAATTTTCTAAAAGATGAAATGGGTTTAGTTATTTTAAATCCACTTTCAGTGGGACTTTTAACGCGCTAAACACAAAACATTTATTAAAACTTAAATTTTTAATGGTTTTTGAGAATTCCTCACTCCCCACTGGAGCAGCCTAGAAGCTGTCTAATTTTCTAAAAACTGCGGAATTTAGTTAGCTTTTTAGTGGTGTAACTCATGATACAATTGCACTCCACCTTGCTGGCGCAATGAGGAAGCGTGCTAGAGCCTGCAACCGAAGTAATGGATGCCGAACTTCCATGAGTTAGGGCTAGTTTTACTTTTTTAAGACTAGAAAGAACAATGTATGAATCCTAAATAATATAAAAAGGGTAATAATAATCTAAAATTAAAAAAAAAAAAACTTCTTAGTTTAAATTAATAAAAAAATACTTTGCATTCAAAGTAATGGAGGACATTTTGAACACGCGCTGCAATAATCCATTTTAATATGGTTCTACATTAATAATATTATTTTTTATCTTCAACATTTTTCATGTAGATTTTTTTTTTACAAATTTTGGTAGAAGAGAAGAAAAAAAGTTTAATACATTTAAAAGAAAGTATTTTTTTAATTTAAACTAAGAAGTTGTTTTTTTTTAATTTTAGATTATTATTACCCTCATTGCCCCAGTAGTTTGATGCTTATTAAGAAAATATCATCGCTTTTGTTTCTACGCTAAACAAAAGTAGAGAAAACTGTCATTTTTCAAAAGTAAGATTTTAAAAATAAAAACAAAAACAAATTCTATCTCCTCAACAGATTGAGATAGGAAACTCGTTTCTGCGCCATTCTACTCCGTTTAACATGCAGTATTACCCAATTTTTTTTTTTTAACACTAGGTTTGGGACACCCTGTATATTGATGTTTTTGCAATCTATACCACCCCCACTACAATCACCCATCATAATAATATTCCACTTCTTAAAAGAGATATATATTAAAAGAGAAAATATGTTTAAAAAATTATATCCGCAAATTTTGTTTGTATGGTAAAAAATTCCCGCATTTTCAGTTCAAAATTAAAAATTCTAGTGTGATTCCGATAAAAATTCCCTTATAATAAGTGTGTCTCACCCATCTCATAAAAAATCTCACCCATACAACATACACCTACAAATTTCAAGATAGCTAGAAACCACAGAGTTAAGTGCGAAACCGACCATCTGGCAGCGATAAAATTCTAACTAATGCCTTAAAAATTAATTTGAATAATTAATTTTTTCACAAAAATTCACCCATAAAACATACGGCTGGAATATGGCTTAATCGTTAGGTTTTTATTTCTATATGAAGGGAAAAATCGTCCGGCAGCGATAAAACTCTTACTAGTGCCTGCCAGACACGCGCAAGAATCACAAAAACTCACCCATAAAACATACGATTCATTCTTGTGCCAATTGATTCAAAAAGGTTCCTAAAAACGAAATTCGTACATCTGGCTGGTTAAAGATTCTATAAGTCAAAAAATCGTTCCGATCCAGGTGAACATTTGCATTATTTTTCAATTTAATTCTATTTATGAGCATTTCTAAATGTTCTTAGAAATTATTTTTAGGGTCCTAACATTTATATTTAGCAAAAATAATTATTACTATCGATGCTATTTATTTATATCGGAGTTTAAAAGCAGCAAATGTATACTACCAAGCATTATTTCTTGGGATGACGAGGAGTTATTGTCCAGTCGATGTATTTTTTTTTTGCCCCAAAATAACTTCCTGTATGATCATTGATTAGTCAATGTGAATATATAAATGCAATGTATTAAGCAAATTCTTTGTAGTATTTACGTCACCTTTTAAGAGTTTATCTTTTATTGATTTGCCATATTTTTATAGAATTTATGTTTAAAGTGTTTAATTAAATCTACTTCTTTGAGTAGATTTAATGTAAAAATTTTCATTCTGCCATAAAAAAAAAATTGTTCTAAAAATATTAAAAAAAAAAAAAAAAATACTATTTTATTAGGAAATATGAACAAACCGGAATCATTCACCTCATTGTTTTGCAAACCTTATTATAAAATACCAAGAACCGAAATAAAACAATAATCGTTGTAGCAAAATAAAAACCGTATATATTATCCATATAAGAAACAAGTTTTATTTAACACCAAAATATAAAGATATTAAAAAATTGGATATAACAAATGGATATAGAAATGAAATTAGAAGAAAATCAAATTAGATATTCGCCATCTATCGTAATCAACATAAATGCATTGTGAGAAAAGTGTGGGAGGCCAAACTTCTTAAGCACAGCATGCATTTTATGCTTTCTCTGGTTGCAATTTTACAGGGCAGGATTTTGTTATTTAAAAATCCAAAGCTTTAAGGAATTTCCTACATCGTGTTCAACGAGGATTCTATCTTTAATTTATCGGAAGGGTATGGAACAGTTTGTCTGCCCTTTATATTGTGTTAACTGCTTCTCTTTTGATTAAACAAGATTATTATATAAAAGAGGATTTGAATTGAAAGGAGTGTTTTCAACATTAAAGTTACAAAAAGGAGTTTAATATCAGCGTACCTCTAATGTTACTCAGTTCTTCTTAACAAAATCAAATGAAAAATGTATGTTGAATAAGTTTGGTGCAAGGCCAATAAGGCGATAAGGCCCCAACAAAACACTTGACGTCCTGTTAAATTGCAACCGGAGAAATCGTGAAATGCTGGCTTAAGAACTTTGGACCCCTCCACACATTTTGACTTTCTTCTAATTTCATTTCTTTATCCGTATGTGATATGCAGTGCAATTTTTTAATATGCCTATGTCCTCAGTGTTTTGTTGGGGCCTTATCGCCTTATTGGACTTGCACCAAACTTATTCAACGTACATTTTTCATTTGATTTTGTTAAGAAGAACTGAGTAACATTCTACAGTTCTACAGGACCTGTTTCAGAATATTTAATCTTCTAAATCTAGGTGTGAGGAATGGGGATGTAACATCATCATACCAATCCACAAAAAAGGAAGCTCCAGTGAGTTTCAAAACTATAGGCCTATATGTCTCTTCTCCGTAGTCTATAAACTTTATTCCTCTATACTGGAAAGAAAACTTAGAAAAATTGTTGAGGGCAAATTGGAGGAGGAGCAAGCAGCTTTTAACCCCACCATCAAACACAGAGTACGGGGAAGAGACATAGAGGCCTATAGTTTTGGCACTCACTGGAGCTTCCTTCCCATAATACCATAATCCAGTGTCTGTTCGGGTATGTTACAGGTAACTGGTCATTCTTCCAAAATCTTTTTAATATCCTAGTTCCTATTTCCTTCTGACCAGGAATCTGGAGCCCAATGCAGTGAAGATAAATACCGTAAGTTTACCATACTCTCTTGTATTAATGATTACAGTTAAGCCATATTTTCGTGTTTTTCCTTATTTTCAATTACAGTCCACACATTTCTCTTATTTTTGAGTGCTACCGGATTTGTTTCGTATAAGTTTTACCTTGATAAATATATAAATATAAATTAATCGTACGGATTGATTTTGATTGTCCTTTTTTTTTTTTTTTTTTTTTTTATTATATATTTTTTCATAATTACTGTGAAATATTACTTTGATACTTAACAATGAAGAAGTGAATAAGAGGCAGGAGAAAAGATTCATCTAAAAATAGGAACAATTCCTCGAGGCACGGTGATACTAGAGGTAGGCATGATAGACAAGATTTTAGAGAATTAAGAAGAGATGAAGATAGAAATAGAAGATGAAGCAGATCTTCTCAAGGTCAGGACTGAGATAGAGGTAGAGATGACAGAGAAAGGGATCGAGATCGGTTGTTGTGGTTAATTGAGATATTGAATCAAATATACTGCAGGGAAATTGTGGAAGGATATATTTACTGCACCTAACTATAATAATAATATTTTGACCCGAAACCCCTGAAAACCTTGTCATCAGGATCAGTGGGAGACTAAACGTCTCCTCCCCTTGTCAGTATCTATTTATCCTACTCAGACTGTGGCCCTCCTGCATGAGATGCGGTTATGTATATATATGTATGTATATTAGTCATAGCTAAAGAACAGAAAGCAAAAAGCCAAGACTATCCAGAAATTCGAGGCGGATATTGTGAGGATTGGTATGGTTGGCTTCACCAACCGTTCGGAAGGTTTGTTCTCTAAAAATCCTCTACAACACTCTTGTTTAGCTCTCCAAGCGTTTGTCAAAAGCCTTTGGGACTGGGAACTTCAGGGAGCCTTACCTGTCCGACGTTGCTGGTAGATTCCTTATTCACGGCATTAGAGTATGAAGTGGTTACTGAGACTTCTCGAAAAGGAGACGCGTATGGGATTGGAACTGTGTGGAGCACGGGCACGTCCAGGGCAGGAAAACTAAAACGGGACGACTCCTGGAGATTAAAATCGACCTGAAGCAGACTTCGAGACCCTTTCCTTACAATGGTATCCTGCCAAACCGGATTTGAACTCAGGACCTTGAGTACTGCAGCTCAATGCCTTATCTTTGGCGGGGAATCGATACAGGCGATGCACAAGATGAGCGCCCCTTTTTAAGAGGTTTAACTTCTAGGCATATTTAATGACTGCCTGGATAAGGGTTGCTTCCCAAGCAAGTGGAGGGTTGCAAACTTGAGACAGGTTCTCAAGGGAGGAGGGAACGAAAAGCAGAGTTCTAAGGCCTATCGGCTTATCTGGTTCCTTCCTGTTATGAGTAAGGTCCTGGAGCACTTGGAGATATCAAGAAAGACTGGTCCTCGACTCGATGCAGCTAGCCATCCAGGGCAGTTCGGGTCGACCCGTGGTAAGGGAACCCTCCACAAGTAGCTACCTCAGCGGAAGAAGTGTCAAGATTAGGCGTAGCTACTAAAAGGTAGAAAGAGAGATCGAGAGGGGCTGCCCGTTGGGTTTAGTAATTGGCCCAGACTGGTGGAAGCTAGTGTTCAACAAGTTGCTGGGGGAGCTAGTAGGAAGAGGGTTCCTTGTCATGGCCTACGATGACGATCTGGCAGTCATAGTGGCCGAGAACAGCAAAGCCAGACTGAAGACAGAAGCGGAGAGATGTGCCAGTCTCGTTGCTTGAGGAAGAAACTGTGCATGGCCAAGACCCAGGCCATGATCATGAGAGGCTCCACGGACAGGGCTCACCTTATAATGCTGGATATCCAAGAAGAGAGGGTATGACTAGGTGAGGAGGTATCTTATCTTGGAGTAAGACTTAGGAAAGGCTTTGACGCTACCCCTCGCCTGTAGAGATGCGACATCGAAGGCAAAAAATCGATGTCGAACTTCGACCACAAAACATCGATGTTTATAAAGCATGTTTATTTTTCATAATTAATGTATAAAAATCTGGTTCGTGCGCGCAACACACAACTTTCACTTACCAACTTACTTAGATTAGAAATTAATGCGTTTTGTTAATTGCCACTTCTCGAATGAACAGGACGGCTTTAATTATGGCCTGTCACAAAAGGCGTACTCCGCATGCGTGGGCTCAACGAGTTTTATGAGTTGACTGAATATTTTTCTTTTTTCCTCCTCTTTATGTTTTCTTTATTTTTATCATATCTTCTATTTAGCCATTTCTTATTTTTAGGCGTAACGAGAGTCAGTTAATTTCTCCTTAGAAACAAAAACAAAGGTACTTTATAGGAAACAAAAAAGGCCCCTACCCCAAAAAAAAAACTCCTCAGAACATTTTAATAATGATAAAGCTTACTTGATATTAAAGAACACCTAATTTTCATTAAACACGACGTATTTCATTTAAATCGTTAAAGCCGTTTCTGAGATCATCGAAAAAAAGATAAAAATTGGAAAAAAAATATAAAGTGCCCCCTCCGTTTGACCAATTTTGATGAAATGTTAGCTATCACATTTTTGGCATATACATACATCGTTAAAGCCTTTTTTGAGTAAAAAAAAAAAGCACGTGAAAATGGTACAAAATTTATTAAATAAAGTCCCCCCTCCGGTTGATCAATTTTGATGAAATGTTGGTAATCACATCTTTGGCATATACATACATGAAATACCCAGTTTGATCAAAATCTTTTAAACCGTTTTTGAGTAAATAAAAAAAAACACGTAAAAATGATACAAAATTTATTAAGTAAAGTCCCCCCTCCGGTTGATCAATTTTGATGAAATTTTTACAGTCATATCTCGGGCATATAAATAGATCAAATACTCAGTTAAATCAAAATTGTTAGAGCCGTTTTTGAGAAAATCGAAAAAAAATTAAAAAGTTATTAAATAAAGTACCCTCTCCCTTTGAGCAATTTTGATGAAATTTTCGCGGGCATATAAATACACTATTTCATGTTCACACGGTTTATAGTTTTTGAGCTAGTCTGTTCACACACACATACACAGACCATTTTGCGGGACTTGGTTATTTGGACTCAGGGGACCCCAAAACGTGTATTTCCGTGGAAAACCAGAAGTCGAAAATTTTCACGATCGCAATACTTCCACTTACTATATATTTCATATATAGGTAAGTGAAAGTAAAAACATCAATGTTTTCGACATAGTTGGTTTTTCATATTCATATATTCAACATTCAACTGTAAAAACCCAAACATATTCATACATTGATACCGTTTCCATAGCATATACAGAGAATCGTATTTCTGGTGAATATTTTAAAAGATTTTGCGAGCATCTGCATTAAATAAGTAATTCAATTATGATACTGTGGTTTTGCGTTTTCATATTTTATTAAATTGTTTGAAGTTAAAAGTTTTACAGAAACAAGAAAGGGTAGGAAGAACAGAGGTAATACATTCAATACAATGCCAAGCATCGATGTTAAAAACAACTTTGTTATAGATAGAAAATCGAAAGTAAAAACAAATATATTCTTGTTTTTGTACAAAACATCGATGTTAAAACATATTTGTTTTTGTCTAAAATATCGATGTTATAATATATTTCTTTGTCGCTGTTTTAGCTATAACAAAGATGTTTTCCAAAACATATTTGTTTTTGTCCAAAACATCGATGTTAATAACAGCTTTGTTATTGTCAAAACATCGATGTTAAAATATACTCGTACTTGTTTCTGTATAAAACATCGATGTTGAAAACAACTTGGTTATTGTTAAAACATCGATGTTACATCATATTTGTTTATGTCGCAAACATCGGTGTTATAATATATTTTATTTTGTCCTAAACATCAATGTTAAAAACACCTTTTTTATTATCAAAACATCGAAGTTAAAACATATTTGTTTCGCCAAACACATCTATGTTAATAACAGCTTTGTTATTTTTAAAACATTGATGTTAAAATATACTTGTTTTTGTATAAAACATCGATGTTAAGACAACTTGGTTATTGTTAAAACATCGATGTGACAACATATTTGTTTTTATCCAAAACATCGAAGGTAATATATATTTGGTTTTGTCCAAAACATTGATGTTAAACACATCTTTGTAGTAGTTAAAACATCGATGTGACAACATATTTGTTTTTATCCAAAACATCGAAGTTAATACATACTTGCTTTTGTCCAAAATCTCGATGTTAAACACAACCGTGTTATTGTAAAAATGTATTCGTTTTTGTGCAAAACATCGATGTTAAAATATACTTGTTTTTGTATAATGCATCGATGTTAAGACAACTTGGTTATTGTTAAAACATCGATGTTACAACTTATTTGTTTTTATCCAAAACATCGATGTTAAAACATTTATTTTTTTCCTAACAAATTACCAAATAACAAAGTTGTTATTAACAAAAAAAAAAAATCATGTTTTAACATCTGCTACGTTTCTGGTCTCCCGCTTTTCTAAGGCGGGTGGGCGTTACCAAAAACGGCTTATATCAAGTTAATATATGAAATTAATATAATGAATATGTATCAATTGTATATTGGATACTTTTCCAACGGTGAAGTGTTTACCAATTCTATTTTATTTTAATAAACCTGTGGCTTAGGGTAAATGATAATAAAAAAAAAAATCTAAATTGAACTATATCTTTAATTTTATTGACCAATAATGCAAATCATTTATAGCCCCTTTAATATATCATATAAAGATACTTTACTGACACAAATTAGTTAATGGATGCTGACTGGGAACTTGACATTATTTAATAAATACTGACCACATAATATTACAACTAGTACTGTATATGTATTAACCTTATCTGGTGGGCACTCTCTGGTGTTGTCTCTGGGCTATCTGCTGGATAAGTCCCTGCCATCTCTGACGCTCTCTGAGACTCAGCACAGCATCCCATCTCGGCCTGTCTAGCTATCTGGACTCTGCCGCTATTATCTATCTGGTCCTCTGCCCTTCTCGTTCCTCTCTCGCCCTCTTGGCACACTCCCCGACCTCTGTCCACCTTCGACCTCTCTCTCTTCCGCACTCTCCCGAACTCTCCACTCGACTTTTTCCTCTCTCTCCACCCGACTCCCCGAACCTCCTTCTCCTCCGTATAAATCTTCTTTCCCCCACTCTCTTCGGACTTCTTCTGATTGGCTGGCTGCAGACTTCTCCTGATTGGTTGGTTCCAGACTTCTTCTGATTGGCTGGCTGCCTAAAATTTCCCTTCCTTTCTATATTTAACATGATTCCCAGCGGCCTCTTTGCCGGGGCAAAACCAAGGTTTATGGCCACAAATTTCTCTAACAATCTTCTTAGGTATTTCCCTGGATGTTTGTCGGCAGCATTGTTGGTCTTAGGCTTTGCTTATTTTGAATTTCTAACAGAAGGTTTAAGGCCCCAATAACTTACAAGGCGGTATTTCCAAGACCTAGCCCCCTTCAGGTAAAACTGACCACCGGGTTGACCATATACAGTACTTTACATATTTTGATATTAAATTATTAATTAGATTTCCTTTTCCTATCACAGCAGCATCCACAATACATAGCATTCTCCTAGTGTCAAGGGAAAGAAAAATTAATAAACGTACGTTTATTGATTTTTCTTTTAACATACTTTCAAAAATATTTTTAATAATCAGTTTAGAGCCGTAAAGTAAAATCCTATCTACAAAATTAACTGTTCAGCATCGAATAAAACCAAATGAAATAAAATGAACATACAACATACAAAACATTACTTAAAATATAACATATAAAATAATTACAAAAATGAACAAAACCCTTTAGCAAAATGTGAGGGCCGACCTGCCTTTCGTTATTGAAAGGTTGAGTGTCTGGCCATCTGATAATAAAGTGCCATCTGGTAATAAAATATGCTGGTTGCAGCAGAAAAGGGGAAATCAAGTTAAAATTCTGTTAAAGAATAATTCTTTAATTTTGATAAATTAAAAATAATATTAAATAGCTTCATTAATTGTTTTTACAAATATAAAAATATTTAAGATAAAAATAAAAGCTAAATCCTGCTGTTAAGAGAGAAAAAAAAATAACCTTCATAAAAATAAAAAAAATTCTTAATAGTGAAACTCTGAAATTAATTAAAAGTATTTACAGACAATAAAACTAAAGGAAAAATTCCACCATTGAATAGAATAAAAAAAGGTCGTATTTTACAATATTTGCATAAAAAAAAAAAAAAATTTTAATAGTGCCCAGGATCGAACTCAACTAGTTCTTAACTACAGTCTAGTGCTTTGACCACTAGAACAAGCCTGATAATTGATTTAAGTTCATTTTTTTTTTTTTTTTTTTTATTTCAAGAATTAATACATTCTGCCACAATCAAGGGCATTAATATTAGAGCTGTAAGGACACATTCACTCACTAAATATATACAAATGTACATAAAAAGAAAAAAGTAATAATCATAAATAAAATAGGAACCTAGAAATGGGAAATAAAAAAATAAAATAACATTCAGAAAAATTAAAGAACACACATTCATACCTATTTACAATATATACATTCAGCCTGGGAAACTCCGACTCGTGCTTTGCAGCCCACTTATGGAAGGCAAAGCAAGACTCTGGGATATCCCAGTGCTTCTCTCCCAGCCGCATCACTAGTTAAAAACCAGTGGAGGCTAGGTGAGAGCACTCAACTTCAATCATGCCGGACATGAGTGGAGAAGCTGGCCATTGCCAGGACTCCAATAGTATTTTACAAGAGGTCTCTTGGCCACTGCCGTTTCAACCTCCTGGGAGAATTGTAGGGATGGTCGGGACATGATAGGGATTGAGCTGAAGTATTAGGATGATAGGAAAGGTTCTGGTGAACTTTTGAGAATCTGGATGGGATAATGTCTAGGACAAATGGAATGTTGAGGTCGTGATGTAAGGTTTTGTTTGTGACATAATATGGGGCATTGTCAATGGTTCGAAGGACTTTGGACTGGAAGGACTGGATACGTTTAATGTTCGAAGGTTTTGTCGTTCCCCACAATTCGAGGCCGTAGGTCCAAATGGGTTTTAATATGGTCTTGTAAATTTGTTGTCAGTTGAAAGTTGAGATGTTTTGTTTAGTAGTCCAAGTAGTAGATATAATTGTCCAAATCTTCGATTGAATTCTTGTCTTTTAAGCTGGTTACCTCTTGCTTGTTGAAGCCCGAACAAAAGCTCAACATTTTCAACCAATATCTGTTCCCGGGTCTCACTTACCCTCTCCAAACTGCGCCTTTAACAAAGCTGCGTCCGGAGGTGTTGGAAGGAATCGACACCATGATTCGTAGGAGCGTGAAGGCCATAATTGGTCTTCCTGCTAACACCTCCACGGCGATGTTGTACGCTCCCAGGAGGTACCGAGGATTGGGTTTGATCCGCTGCCAATGGGAAGCTCCTCTTCAACACTGGTCCATTGCTCAGCGACTGTCCAATGTGCCGGATGCCCTGTTCCAATCTACATTTGATTACTCGGCGGAGATAGCAGAGTGTGCTGAGAGATTGGGAGTTGAACAGGGGCACCGGAATATGAGAGCTCTACGGCAGTCGCTACGAGAAAACTCGTTTGAGGAATGGGCCAACTGCAGGTGGCAGGGCATTGGAGTACGACATTTTAAAGACACCCCGAAAGCTAACAAATACATGTACGAGAAGCAGATACTTTCGGGGTCTGAATGGTCCAATGCCCTGAAGCTGAACATCAATTATGCACCCCTGCGCGGAGTCCCAGATGTCAGCGGACAGGTGAGAGAAGTTGGGTCCCTCTGTCGCAAATGTAACAGAGAGCCTGAAACACCAGCACACGTGCTGGGGAAATGCCCCAACAACTCACTCCTGATAACTCGCCGTCACCACAGGGTCAAACATGCATTGATGAGGCTCCTGAAGGAAAGAGACTTCGCCTGCTTCGAGGAAGTGTATTGTGTGGATACGGATGGATCCACGAGATATGCCGATATAGTGGCATTCCTGAAGACCGGAAAGTCGGCTGTCATTCTGGATCCCACCGTGAGGTACGAATCTAATGACCTCGATCAGGCGAGTAAAGTTGACGAGGAAAAAAAAAAAAAAATATGAAAAGTGTATCCCTTTTCTCAAAGAGAGGTTCCGCGAGAGCTTCGGCGAGAGAGAGTTCCACGTGAGAGGCCTTTGGTTCGGAGCCCGCGGAACCATACCTAGGTTAACCAGGAGCTTCATGGAGGATCTTGGTGTGGAGATAAAGGACGTAGCAAGCTTGGCGGAGAGTATAGTGCTGGACTCCCTGGGTATAATACATCACCACATTTATGGTGGTGGCTGAATTTAAGACTGGTGAGGGGACATGTATGTATGTAAGTTATTTATTTATTTATGTATTTATTTATTTATATGTGTATTTATTTATTTAGTTTATTATAATTAGTTATGTAATGTTTTGTTAAATTTTATTATCTTTTTTATTGCCGATCTATATGCCTGATAGTGTGTTTATTTTGATTTTATTCTTATTTTTGTTGTTGCATGATATATATATTTTATTTGAAGTTTCTAATTGTTATATGTAATTTTTCGAATTCAAGGGAGCACGCGGGGGTTTGAGTTAAAGAGAGAAAAAAAAAATAAAAATAAAAAATAAAATAAAAAATATATATAAAAAAATATAACCATCTAGGTATAAATATGTATATAAGCATGGATGATATTATTATTATATATTATTAAATAATGTGTTAAAAATAGTCTAAAATAAGATGTATATAGTATGCTGTGTATTAGCAACCCAATGTAGTTGGGCAGCATCACTTTTATAATGAATAAAGTGTTTCTCTCTCTAGTATGTGGGTTCCATGTTAGTCTTTTGTCTAAAAGGAATCCCAGGTACCAGACTGTGTTTGAGACAGGAAGCTGTATTGAGTTGAAAAGGATTGGTGGACAGGAGCTGCGTCGAAGGGTGAAAGTGATATGTTTACATTTTGATTCATTTATTTTGATGCGCCAGTTGCTGCACCATTGCTCAATCAAGGAGATGTGACTTTGGAGGTTCAGGGATGCTGTTTCAGGATTCGGATGGGATGAAAGGATGGCGGTATCATCGGCAAAGGTTGCAAGAAAGGTTGGATCAGGGTGGTAAAGGAGTTTACGGCATCGTCTAGTTCTTGAGGAGTTTTTAGGGACACTCTGAGGTCTATTTTATCATTTAGGATTTCTCTGAAGAGGTTCCAGTTAGCTGGACCCCTAAGGAATGAGGGTGGGGACGGTTTTGGAATCGGTGATGTTGAAAGGGTAAGTAAGAGGGGACTGTGGTCTGAGGAAAGGTCATCGAGCCTCAAAATTGAATAATTTAGTGGCCCTAGACCTTTGTGGATGAAAAAATCAAGGGAGGGACTGCGGTTGGGATCGGTTGGCCAGTATGTGGGGGTGTCTGGGGAGAGGATGTTGCTATGATGGGTGTTAATAGCAGATAGTAAGGTTCGCCCTCGGGAATTGGTCGTTCTGGCTCCCCATTGCTGGTGCTTGGCATTAAGGTCTCCTCCTAAAAGGAAATGATTTCCAAAGGAATTTAGAAAGTATGTGAGTTGGGATTGGGAAATGGATAGTTTAGGCGGGGAATATGCTGCGGCAATAGTTAAGGGGAAGGATAAGGTTTTGATTAAGACAGCGGAAGTCTGCAGGAAATCGTGGACAGGTAGGGGAATTACGTGGTGGGATAGAGATTGATGGATCAAGACAGCAGTGCCGGCATGGGCTGTTCCATCAGGGTGGTCTGTGCGGTAGATTTGGTAGTGAGGTATGTTGAATATTTGTTTACTAGTTAGTCGGGTTTCTGTTAATAGGGCTATGTCAATGTTTTTTTCATTTAGTAATGCAGTAAGTTTGTTAGTGTGGTTTCGAACACCATTCGCGTTCCAGAGAAGAATGGATAGGGATTCGATTGGAGACTACATTTGTAAGTAAGGTGATGAGTGGGGTGACAAGGGATCTGAACTCGGACAGGAATGATGTCAGGAGGCTGGTAATATCGTTGGAATTATTGGGTGGAGGAATATAGGAAATTTGGTGTTGACTGGACTTTTGGGTGAAGGGTGGTTGGGTTTGGGGGTGATGAGGTTGTGATTGTGGCAGGGCCTGAGATTTTGTAGACTGCTCAGTCTCTCCCAGCATCTGTGCATAGCTCATGTGGGTGTCCACAGTTCTAGATGGTTGCCTGGGTGGTTTTGGTGGTCTGGGTGTCTCTTCTGGCCTGGATGCTGTCCGCAGTCTTGCTTTTAGAACCTTATAGGTTTGGCATCCCTTATAGTTTGCCGGGTGTCCTTGATGACATAAAGCACATACTGCTGGAATTTTCCTCGGCTTTTTGCATTCTTTGGTTCTGTGGGAGTCTCCGCACTTGACGCACCTAGGTAGGTGGTGGCAGTAGTGCCTCATATGGCCATAAGCTTGGCAGTTGTGGCATTGTACAATATCCCGTTTAGGGTACAGCTTTTCGACACGAACCCTTGTATAATAAATTCGAGTTATACTGAAGATATCCTCTACTCCAGGGGTTTGTTCCAAATCTACGAAGAATAAGGGTAAAGTTATTTTTCTCTTTTCTCCTGATTCTTCTATCTGTTCTTTGTACACATGAACTATTTGGCGAACCTGAAAACCCTTGGCTAATAATTCTTCTTTAATTGTTTCTGTAGGCGTCGATGGGTGAAGTCCTCTAATCACAATTCTGAAGGCTCTCTCCTGGCGTAATTGATAAGTATGGAAATCTGCCTTGGTATCGGTCAGATATTTCACAATTTTTTTGTAAGTATCAGGAGTGTCGGGTACTAACTTGGTATCATTTGTTCTACTTTGACATAAGTAGTTTCCTGAGCCCACTACTTTATTTAGTTGCTGGCATAACAGCTGGAAATTTCTAATAAATATAGGTGGGGGCTTGTCTTCCCTGGGGGTGGGTGCTGCTTCCATGTCTTCAGCTTGAGTATTTGATAAAAGCTGATAAGGGTTGGGAGTGAAAAAGGGCGATTCATCGGTCATATCTTGTTGTGACGTACCTGGCTGGGGTTGTTGTACTTGATCAGCCATCGTGCTCACAGCTGAGGCTGGTGGTGTATTTCTTTTCGAACGCCTTGGCTTTTGTTTGATAGGGGAACTCTTGGATGTCTCCAAGCTCCTTGATCTTTTTGTTGTTGTTTTTCCTTTACTAGACATTACCATATGGAAATATCGCATTTCACACCATTGATGAAAGGAATGATTAATTTATAGCGTTAAAGTAAGGAAAAATAAACCCTAGACTTGCTTTTATAATTACATAGGTTTACAGAAAATTGACTGACGTAGACCTGCTCCCGTCAGAAGCCTAACGGCTACTGAAGAGATTATGGCTGTCCTACCAACTCACTAACCACTCGGTTGTTTATAGTGTTCACTTTAACTGTAACAAACAAGTGATTACTCACAGTATTTATGTTTATCACTGAGCTTGGTAGTTAATATAACTATGTAGACTGTTTTTTTGACAGGCACTTCACTATTTCACGACTAAAAAAGAAACTTTTTACAGAGCGATCTATGTTTTAATTAGAGCTAGCGCATGCGCAGAACTCTTAAGTTCATTAGAAAATCTACTCCTTCCTGATCCTCGGTGATTCCTTCCTGATCTGAATTTGTCCACATTTGTTAAGGCTCGTACATGGCACACAGGATACACAAAATAATGTTTTTATGACTTACGGCTAGCAAGCGCCGAATAAAGCCTAAAAATAGCTGCCGTTCTATCTTACAGCTCAGTCTTCTCCACAACTTTCTTTTGTCACTTGTAACACTTGATGCTAGTCGAGGAAATTTTAATTGAGAGAATGCAGCCCCAGTTAGCGATGGGCATGACCCATGGGTACGGAGAAAAATAATTGTAATTGTACATGTACAACTGGAACATGAGGTTTGCCCTCTAAAATGGCGAGCCACACACTGCACTCATGCCACTCGGGTGTCAGGTGACTGGCCCGACGTGTTAGAAACTCACACGATGCATGACGAAAACATGAAATTCTTGGCACCTCGGAAAGTTTAACATAATAAACAATAAAATTTACACACATTCAATTTTACAAAAGACCAAACAAAAAGAAATACTTTCACTTAAAATATACATATATATATATATATATATATATATATATATATATATATATATACAAAATAAAAAAAAAAATCTATGTCGGCCTCGACACAAAACAAGATACGGTAATAAATTTACAATTGCTACAATGTGCATAACAAAAACTAAAATAAAAACAATTCTCAATATAAGTTTTCTGTATAATATTTAAAAACATTTTGGCTCATCATTCAAAACTAAATTATAAAAATACAAAATGGTTGTAGGATATAACAAAACTAATGATCTTACAATTAATTAACTTCTTATTTACGATAGTTATAAATTAGTACCTTTTTAACTTTTAGCCTTTGAACTTATCCATACCAGTATTAAAATTCCACATATTAAGTATTCACATGATAAAATCTTATTTTTCTAAACAATTGCTACATAACTTACATAGTGATCAGAGTTCTTCTGTCTTTATTTCACATCCTGAAACACTTCTTAATTCACAAATTACAAAAACAAGAAGCATAATGTTTATACAGTAACATTTTATTGTGTGGCAAGCACTTTTCAAAAATAAAAAAGATTCTACTATTTGGGATTCTTTCCCACTCAAGTTTTAAAAATCATTTTTGTTAGTAATCTTTATATTTTAAATGTTCAATTTCAATTATTTTCAGTGTTAATTATTATAACGTCTAATTGGGTATTTACATTTCCTTTCTTAATAATACGCTGACAAAAAAATGGCGAACCTCCTACTTTCACAAAAATCGGTTGTCCTAGTACCATCTTGGGTTTTCTTATGTCACAATCAAGGATTTAGTATTTACACATTCTATTAAATGAATCTCAGTTCTCAGATAATTACTATATTACAACATTACAATTTTTATCATGACTCTGGCAAACGAACGGTGTATTCAAATGACAATTTTTATTTATCAGTTATTAATTAATAAGTTTTGCTTGGTCATATTAATTACAAGTTTTAAAATTGTAATCGATTCTATAAATGTTTCCTTTATTTAAAATATTTTTATCTCTGATACTGAATCTAGTTCCTATTTATGGCCACTTAAGATTTTTAATTTTCCTATCCGGATGTTCGGATCAATTACACCATGAGCCCCATCAATTATCTAATAATAAATGTTTTCACAAATGGATCAATAAAATTGTTGCCTCAGTATTCTGGGCATACTTGAAGATTTCAGTATCTTCTCAAAAATAATCTTAGGGATACCAGGAGGCGCTACGGCTGCTCCATATTGAGGGTTTTTCCCTACCAGACACAATTAAAACAATAAACGACTTCAGGGGCAATGGAGGACCTCTGTCTACTCCAAAGGAAAAAGTGCAATAATCCAATTAGGATATACAATAATACAAAATTGATCCACGTTATTTAAATATTATTATTGGGGGTTGCTCATAGCTATCAAACAATTGAGGCGATTTACAATCACTATTTACACTAACAGTTTTCGGATATCAATCGTGACCTAAGCAAATTTAAACTTGAACATATTAACTTTCTCATTCATAGATAATGAACCGTATACTTCACTTTGTATTAATCAATAAAATCTCAATAGGTAAATCGTTATTGAAGATCATGTTACTTTTATTTTGAATTATTCTACTAAATGAATTTTAATATATTTTTTTTTCTTATTTTCAATCAAAAGAATTTACACTGAGATCCACTTACCCGTTTATCATTAAGTTTATGTAGTTGAAATCCTAATACTATCAATTTCTAAATTTAAAAGAGAAACTTATTTACATAAAAATATTTACAATTATATTTACAGAGATTATCTATATGGATCCAGAACGGATTGAGTTGGTGACGGCTTCGCCAGGACCCTTTAGCTCGTCAACGGAAGGGACGCTGGATGGAAACCCCTTTTTATCCCCTGGACTGGGATAAAGACTACCGTGTCTTATTATAACACCGTACGCGCTTCTTATTTACATGGTTCAAGACCAAATAATTCATATAAAAGTCAAATAGCAAAAACAGGAAGGTGATTGGCTCCATTGGCGAATCTTTAAGATAAATATATGTTCTGGCTCGATAATTGTAATTTTCTTTATTTCCTGGGCGTTGCTTTATAATCATACCAAGCGGGATCACGTAATCTCCTCTTGGAAGTGACTTATAAGAATTAATTAATTTTACAAATTCTGTGAGGTCTAAATAGTACTCTTCGTTAGCAATCGCCATGGGTCTATCCTCTTCATCTTCAACCTTCTCATGGGTCATATCAACTTCCTCACGTACTTGGCAAGATTCAAGAGTTTCTACCTCAGCTTGAGGGATTGGTAAATTCTCTTGAATGGTTTCTTTTTGAAGATTCTTCGTTTCCTCTTCCACTTTAAAGGTAACCTTATCTTGCCCGTCGGAATTAGTCTCAATGTCACTACTTTCTGATTGAGCATTAGGAACCGTTCCTTCCCTCGGAGATTCGTCACTAATAATTTCTACATTTTCCAGAGCAGTAATCTCGTTCGGTCCAGTTTCCATACAATTGGTCGCATGGGGTTCATCAATATAATTTTCCACTGTTTTATGGACATGGGCATCATCTTCTGCACTCTCATTCATATCCTCACTTTCAGCTGGGGATGGTTTCTGTATTTCCTCATCAGGTTTAGTAAAACGTTTTGCAGACGCTTCAGATTCGTTGTGTGTAAAGCTTCATTTATTTCCTGTAGGTGTTTATTCTTCTCTTCTATTATTCTCTTTAGCTCATTATGTTTATCTTTTTCAATTCTCTGCATCTCTTCTATTAGCTGTCGTATTAACATTTCTTCTGGACTGAGGCTATTTTCTTCTGTTTTATCCCTGGTCTGTGGCTGAGTTGCTTCTGGAATTGGTAACACTGTTTCTTCAGCCAACCCCGTATTCAGCTGTGGTAGTTTCT